>OY757550.1:17637560-17677560 GCA_963584105.1 Alviniconcha strummeri | reverse complement strand
GGTCACAGCAGTACCCGACTAACTGAATATTTTGTTTCGGTAGCAGCTCACTGTAGAAAAAAGAATTGTATCAGTGTTACACAGAAACAAACGAAGCAATGACTTAGTGTGAGTTGGGTAGAAAAGAAATTATCATTTGTCGTTTTTTCTGCATGTTCAGACATAAAACTGACAGCTTGTGTACGGCAGACAGATAAGAAGAGTAGTCACTGTCATGACCTCAGAACAGGTCATAGCAAAACAAAGAAGTCCCGAATCTGATTACACGAAAAGACGTCCAGTCTGTTCGATTACAATGTACTTACGCTACGTGTAGAGCCGAGGTTTCGCTTAGCTTTAATCATACCGGCGTTTGGATCTGCGCGCGCGTGGCGAAAAGGTCTTGCTTTTTATGCCAACAGGTGACTGTGGAGTTTAAGGTGACCTTTCTGAAGATCAACGACATTGACACGCTCAGTCAGCAGTTCGAAGCGGAGATCTTTGTGCAGGCGAGGTGGGAGGAACGTGCTTTTCTCGGCATGGACCCCCAGGTAGGAGCCTGGTACTTTTACCAGCGTGGAGTCTAAGCTAGATGTCTGCTTGCTGTGTGTTTGTGGATGCTTGGGTGTGGGCGTGTATCTCCGGTTAAGGTCTGCTTTCTATTTACAATGATCCTGAGGCAAGGACAAACTGATGCAAAGCTGTATATAATTATGTGTTGGCTTGAATTCTGATGCAATCTTTCTCTGTGCAGCGAAGATTCTCATGTGGGGGAGGGGGAGAACGAAAGGGGGGGGGGGGGGGGGGAAGGAGGGGGGGCAGAGATACTTGCCCATGTGTCCTAAGATTTTAGCCTGCCGTCGGCACGGATCCTCAAGTCAGACCTATTGTATGTCATCGTGGATCCCAAAGGAGGGAACTGCTGTATGTCAACGCAGATCCCAAAGTACCGTCTTCTTTTATGTCAACGTGGATCCCAAAGTAGGGGCCAGTTGTAAGTCAGCATGGATCCCAACATACTGTCCTATTATATATCAACGTGGATCCCAAAGTAAGGGCTGTTATAGGTCAACCTGGATCCCAAAGTAGGCGCCTGCTGAGTAAGGAACCTGTATATCCACAAAGGTCCTCAGGTAGGGTTCTGTTGGCATTACACCTCCAGTAGAGGCCTGTTGTGCGTGAACTTGACCCCCGAAGTAGGACCCGCTGGCAAAAGTCCCCACGTAGAGGTCTGCTGTATCAACATGAGTACTCAGGAACTGGCCTGCTGTGTGAGTATGCTGTAGACACACACACACACATTCGGCACACACACACACACATTCACAAAGTAGAGAAATAATTATTTGAATATGAGTCATCGATGCTTTGCCCTTCTTGAGTAGTATTGCATCGTTTCGCGCCTTTCTGACTTCAGACAGATCCTAAAATGGTATGAATGTTGCTTGTTTTCACATCGTCTCTCCGTCCGTGTGTACGGTTGGCGTGTGCTGCGAATGTGTGTGGGCAGCTACTGGTGATGGTGTGAATGTGTGTGGGCAGCTACTGGTGATGGTGTGAGTGTGTGTGGGCAGCCACTGGTGATGGTGTGAATGTATGTGGGCAGCTACTGGTGATGGTGTGAATGTCTGTGGGCAGCTACTGGTGATGGTATGAATGTCTGTGGGCAGCTACTGGTGATGGTGTGAATGTCTGTGGTCAGCTGCTGGTGATGGTGTGAGTGTCTGGTGACAGCTACTGGTGATGGTGTGTATGTCTGTGGGCAGCTACTGGTGATGGTGTGAATGTGTGTGGGCAGCTACTGGTGATGGTGTGAATGTCTGTGGGCAGCTACTGGTGAATGTGTGAATGTCTGTGGACAATCTGCTGGTGATGGTGTGTATGTCTGTGGGAAGCTACTGGTGATGGTGTGAATGTGTGTGGGCAGCTACTGGTGATGGTATGAATGTCTGTGGGCAGCTACTGGTGATGGTTCTGTCCTTCCTAATCATGAACGTGGATCCGTCCGGTCCTCAGCGCCTGTCCAACACCATCACGCTCTTCCTCACCATGGTGGCTTTTAAACTCGTCATCAAGCAGAGTTTGCCCACCATCTCCTATCTCACCTACCTTGTAAGTCTCTCTGCCTGGCATAGCCTATGGTACCTGCCGTGTGTGTCTTGTTTGCCCACTGTCGTCGTCAAGCAGAGTTTGTCCACCATCTCATATCTCAACTACCTTGTAAGTCACTCTCCACCAGTTTCTATTGTACCGTCGCGTGTTAGGTACTTGACCTGCCCACCGTGTGTTTCACTTACTCTGTGTCTGACTGCCTACCAATTCCAGTCTTTGCCCAAAATAATAATAATTTATCCCTGCGCCAAATCGTGTCCGGAGAGGCTACTCTAATAATTTATCCATGCGCCGAATCTGTCCGGGGAGACTATTCTAATAATTTATCCATGCGCCAGATCTTGTCCGGGGAGACTATTCTAATAATTTATCCATGCGCCAAATCGTGTCCGGGGAGACTATTCTAATAATTTATCCATGCGCCAAATCGTGTCCGGGGAGACTGTTCTAATAATTTATCCATGCGCCAAATCGTGTTTGGGGAGACTATTCTAATAATGTATCCATGCGCCATCCAAGGACACTAAGCATCACCTGAAGGAAGGAAGGAAGGAAGAACATAGAGTCGATCCAAACATGCACGTAAACACGAGGCGCGTCCGCCCCGGGAAGAAAAAGAGTTCCGTCTCGATTCAGACGACGTTGGTTGTAGTTGTGCTGGCGAAAGCAACGTGGGCAGTTATAAAAGAAACGCCTAAGACACAGACGACAACTTTATTGTATTTATAATTCAGATTACCATTCATTTACATTTTGTTTTTATGGCTGAAATAGAAAATTTTGGTTGTTTTGTGAGTGTTTTTTAAAATATATATGTATGACGGATGGTTGGTCGTTAAGACGTTGGACGGCCAGGAGGCAAAACTGTAACGTTGCGATTTTCCTGGACATAGTAAATGTGAAAAATGTAACATTTATCATAGTGGCCGTATTTATGAAATGTTACCCGTTTATTCCTCTTTTAGTGACCTTGGCGACGTTTCAAGGTCACGGCAACCTGAAACAGTTGGCTAGAGTCTAAATTATCTCACACCTGTCTTGCAATGTCTGTCTGTTCTTCTGCTTCGCCAATTTGTAAAATGCGCGTGCGTGCGTGCGTGCGTGCGTGCGTGTGTGCGTGCGTGTGTGTGTGTGTGTGTGTCTGCATGTGTGTGTGTGTCTGCATGTGTGTGTGTGTCTGCATGTGTGTGTGTGTGTGTGTGTGTGTGTGTGTGTGTGTGTGTGTGTGTGTGTGTGTGTGTGTGTGTGTGTGTGTGTGTGTGCAGGACATGTATGTGCTGGGCTCTTTGATCTACCTGGTGATGTTCGCTATTGAGAACAGCGCCATGATGTCCATGCACTCACGGAAAATGGACGCGGATCTGCTGTCTGACTATGATACCCTCTTCTGCATGATGTTGGGTGCCGTCTGCATCTTCTGGCACCTCGTCTTCATCATCCACATCCAAATCACTGTAAGCGTTTTGCCTCAACTCACGGGAAGCTGAACCGTTGAACTCAGCTCCCGTATGTATGCACATGAGAGAAAATAATAAAGAATAAAAAATACGAAGAAGAAAAAAGAAGAAGAACGAGAAGAAGAAAAAGAGAGAGAAAGAGAAAGAGAGAAGAAGAAGGAGAGTGAGAGACTGAAGAAGAAGAAGAAGAAGAAGAAGAAAACAGTAGGAAAAAACGAAACAGCCTGTGCATGTGAAAGATCCTTTAGTCCTTAGCAGAGTCCATGGATTATGGAAACACAAATAACCCTGCATCTATACAAACGTGTGAAGCGGAGAAAAGCGCTTTATAAACTCGATCAATAATAATCATCACAATCACTGTCAATCTTTGCAGGCATTAGAGTGGTACAAACTATAATGGTTATAGCCACACCGGCCTCTGGAACAAACTACAACGGTTATAGCCACATGGGCCTCAGTGGTGGTAAGACAGGGTGATACAGTATACTCAGCAACAGCAGAATCAGTGGGAAGACAGGACGGCCCAGTGCTTATTGGGCGGTTCAGGCGGGGTTGTTAACTCCCTTGACTTTTGCCCGGCATCGCTTAAGTCCCTTGGCTGCTTTTACTTCCGGTGCGTACTTTCTTCACAATGGAAGGCGGTGACAGTGAATTTGCGAATTTTGCACTGCAAACGTTAAAGGCATTTTTTGAGGTACGTAGTCATAATGTGTCTGGAAATGAGCAATAACTTGTTGCTCCTGCTTTAGGATGCCCCAAAACGCATTTTTTCTACAAACTCGCGATCTTCTGATCAGCCCCAAAACGACGCAAAGACACTTTTTGTTCACCCTCCATCCCCTTTCCATGGTAATTTTTGCAACTGCAACAGTATTGGCATTTGTACTGCTTCCCAATTCTAATTTCAACTTCCACTCTTATACACAGCGTGAAGCAACGCCTACTCAGAAATCGGCCCGGAAGTGCGCTGCGACCTCTCGCGACTTCTTTCGCGAAAGATTACAAAGCGCATTCACTCTAGCAAACCAGCTTCGCTGAATCGCCCAATAGCCACAGCTACCTCAGTGGTAAGACAGTGGTACAGCGGTTATAGCCTTTGGTACAAACTACAACGGTTATAGCCCCAGCGGCCTCAGTGGTAAGACAGGGACGTACAGCGGTTATAGCATCAGCAGCCTCTGGTACAAACTACAACGGTTATAGCCACAGCGGCCTCAGTGGTACGACAGAGTGGAAGAGTGGCTATAGCCACAACGACCTCAATGGTACGACAGGGTTGTACAGTGGTTATAGCCACAGCGGCTTCAGTGGTACGACAGGGTGTATAGTGGTTATAGCCACGGCGGATTCAGTGGTACGACAGAGTGTTTAGTGGTTATAGCCACAGCGGATTCAGTGTTACGACAGGGTGTTTAGTGGTTATAGCCACAGCGGATTCAGTGGTATGACAGGGTGTTTAGTGGTTATAGCCACAGCGGATTCAGTGGTACTACAGGGTGTTTAGTAGTTATAGCCACAGCGGATTCAGTGGTACGACAAAGTCGTACAGTGGTTATAGCTACACCGGCCTCAGTGGTAGTGGTACGACATGGTGGTAGAGTGGTTATAACCACAGCGGCCTCAATGGTAAGACAGGGTTGTACAATGGTTATAGCCACAGCGGCCTCAATAGTACGACAGGGTGGTACAGTGGTTATAGCCACAGCGGCCTCAATGGTGCGACAGGGTGGTACAATTCTTATAGCTACAGTTGCCAGATTTACGTATGGTTTTAAAAACGTAATGGTTACTTTTATCAACACAGGAAAATCTTTCTCTGTCAGTCATGCGGTTCACTGCAGGCTATTCAGCTGAGTAAACTGGCGCCTGCTTGTGCGTACGTACGTGCGTGCGTGCGTGCGTGCGTGCGTGCGTGTGTGTGTGTGTGTGTGTGTGTGTGTGTGTGTGTGTGTGTGTGTGTGTGTGTGTGTGTGTGTGTGTGTGTGTGTGTGTGTGTGTGTGTGTGTGTGCAGGCTCTGAAACGTCAGAGAAAAATGAAGGAGAACGACAGGCAGTACGAGGTAAGCCCATCCCTTTAGTTCACATGCGTGTTACATTGTAGACTGCTGGGCACAAAATGGCAGTGCTTATGCTCGCGTTTTTGCAATATTCCAACTTCGAGAAACAGGGCGAGAAACTGAGCGGAAAAAGAAAAAGAAAAAAAGTATGTATATTTTTTCAGTTTTTATTTTATTTTTTAATTAAAATCCCTGTTTATCGACAGAAACTGTGATACTTAAAATTCGATTCGATCGGTTCCCGTTTCAAAAAATCTGTGCTTCCCATCGTTCCGAAATGTTGCTATCATACTATATAGATTGATTATGGTTCGTTGCTTGGTTGTTGCCGTCTGTCCTTGTTCTTGGATTGCTGCTGTTGTTCTTTGTTGTTGTTGTTGTTGTTGTTGTTGTTGTTGTTCGTGTTGTTATTTTTCTGTATTTCTTGTTCTTGCTCTTCATTTGTTTGTTGTCCTTGCTCTTGTATTGTGGATGTTGATCTTCTTTTGTCTTTAAATTTGTTCTCGTACTGTTGCTGCCGTTCTTTTCTGTCGTTCTTGCTCTCGCGGTGTTTCTGTTGTTCTTCTGTTGTCTTTTCCCTCTCTTGTTCTTCTTGTAGCGTTGCTGTTCTTCTTCTTTTCTGTTGCTCTTGTATTGCTCTTCTGGTGCTCTTGTTATGTTGCTCTTCTGTTGCTCTTGTTATTTGTTTTCTGGTCCTCGATCTTGTATTATTGTTCCTCGTTTTTCTTTTTCTTGTCTTGTTTTTGCACCGTTGTTCTTTTTATTTTTTAGTTGTCCTTACTCTTGTACTGTTGTTCTGCCTTTCTCTTGTTCTTGCATTATTCTTGTTGTTCTCTCGCTCTTCCCTATTGTTCTTGTTCTTAATTCCTTTGTTCCATTGCAGCTAAAAGCTCAGGAGTTGGCGCAGAGACACCCGCAGAAGCAGAAAGCTTCAAATAAGCAACCATACCCTTAGGACATGCCTCCCTCACTCAGCTAAGATGGCCAGGCTTGCACCGTTGTCGCTGAGGAGTAATGATAACCTTCCAGTCTTGCTTACTGAACCGACGACTGGAGCACTCTAACTGCAGCTACATCTGAAATGCTCTTTAACCTTTTCACTGCTAGGATGTCTCTTGAAAACGGACCAGTGAAAGTGAAATTTGAAATTATGCATTTTCTTTTTCTTTTTTCGCATTAGCGTGTGAAAGGCTTCCATCAAAATGGACAATATTGAAAGCGATTTGCTATAGGACGGAACACTACACTGTTTGCAGGCGAGCGTGTGTATTTTTCGGCCCGGAAACTTTACAGACTGGGGCAGTGAAGGGGTTACCTGCACCACGAGATTGCAGTCAAAGGTTTTACGAAACAGCAAAGGAAATGTAACGCTCAAAAAAGCAAGTAAATCCCCCCCCCCCCCCCCCCCCCTCCCAAAATTATTTCTCATCAATACTCGGTGTTTTTGTAAACAATTCACTGCTTTGCAGTTTACAGTTTGTTGATTGTGAAGACATTGCTTCTGCATTTTTGGATGTCTTGCTTTGTGTTGATGAAAGTTGTATTTACTAATGCGCAGGTGAATGCTTGCAACGAAGATCGTGATTTGGGTACTTTTAGTAATTTTTCTATCTGTTCATAAACTAATTATACAATATGAAGTACTTTTTTACAAGTATTATTTATTGTAATTTTTATGCCATATCCCATCCCATTTTTGGGTGGCCGTGATACATTTTGTATTAACACACACGCGCGCCACGCACGCACGCACACACACACACACACTGTTAGGCCATCCGTCAAGCTTGACAGAACACGTACACTGAACACTCAAAGGCGTGCACTTTAATGTCGGCTCTCTCTCTCTCCCCCCGTCACACCCACACACCCCCACTTTGATAAGTGAGAACTGTGTATTGGTGACGATGACCACGAAAAGGGTTTGCACTTTTAACCAGTTTCGGCGACATTCGTCCGCTTTATGGTCGCAATGTTGCACAAAGACGAAACTCAGACTCCTGTTTTCTTGCCAAACCTGTGTGTCGATTGAAAATTAGACCCCGTTCTTCTTCCCATTTTTTCTTTCGTTTTAATAGCCTATATAATCATGGAAACGTTTCAAGTGATTTTAACGTTTTCTTCCTGAACATAATTACACACACGTACACAAATAGAAAACTTAAATCATGTTGGTTTTTTTTTTTTTTCAGCACGGGGTTTTATATTTCGGCAGTAGCTTTAAAACTGCATTGATGTGTAATGATGCCAGACATACTACTGAAGTGATTTGTGTCTATTAATGTTGTTCTGGAGTCTGCTATAGCTTGTTGTTCACAAATAAATACACTAAGTCTGATTGTTGCTGTTGTGCGAAGATGTGTAAACTGTACGTTGATGTCACATGTTCCTGCTGGTTGAATGGGCATAATTAAAGCATCAAGTTACTTACTTACGTACGTGTTCCTGTTGTGACGTATTACGTCATCTTGCCATTACAATTGTCACACGGGTCAAATTGGACACAGCTCAGCAACTCTCTCTCTCTACTATTCATCAGTTGCTTAGCAAGGACTAGTTGTTTGACAGGTTTTTGACTGAACCTAAACTACAATCCTTGTAAAATAAAGTGTTCGAGTTCTCTCTCTCTCTCTCTCTCTCTCTCTCTCTCTCTCTCTCTCTCTCTCTCTCTCTCTCTCTCTGTGCAACACAACATACAGGAGTTAAACACCAAAAAAGACTTTATTTAGACTGTTCAGACGCCGTCCATTCTTTCAGGTGTCCCATCACATTCCAAACCCACGGTCGTGCTGGGATGGAGAAGAAAAAAAAAAAAATTGAACTTGTCCAAAAAACCCTGGAATTATCGTCACCTGAGTCAAGAGTTAAAAAGGTGTTACCAGCACCTTACAAAGTCATACATGATTTCAACAAACATATGTAAGGATTTTCAAACAATTCACACATAAATATACACCTTCGTGACGTAAATATCATTGCACGCAAACTTGTTTTTCTTTTCTTTTTCCCTTTTCTATTTGTAGTGTTTAGAACACGAGTAGAGAAGGGCTTTTTTGTTTTGTTTTTGACACGAGAAACGCGTTGTGGTTGATCTACGAAGGCTGTACGAGCAACGGCACAGCCCCTGATATCCGAGCAAGAGAATACCCCGCACGTGCAACACGACACCCAACCCTGCACAAGCAATGGAACACTCCACTCTGTATGCATGAGCGCTGTCGTTAGAGCACACGGTCTGGGGCTCCAGTCGTCTCGAGATGATCCTACGTGCGGTTGACAAGACGTTAGTTCAAAACCACATGTACTGTAATGAGTGGACACGATCTTCGTTGCCGCGACTGCAACAGGATCAGTCTGGGGTTCAAGTCACCCAGCCGTTTGTCATCGCTTGGCTCCAGCCCAGAATACAATAATCAATAATAATAATAAATCACGGTGATAATGAAGTCCGCGATGCATGAAGAAATGTACAGTGATGCTCTGAAGAGGTGAAGCTACAGAACGCCCCTTGATTTCAGTCCCGTCTTTAAACGCAAGTGGCACACGATGTAGCGTTTTCTTAGCCGACTGCATGAAGAACGCGGTGGGGTGGGGTGGGTGGGGGCTTACCTCAAACACAGAATTTAAAAAAAGAAAGAAAAAAAGTGCACCAACCTCGTAAATAACAATCCCTTGAGGACAATTCGGGACGCAAGAGCAGCGCTACCCATTCCTATTAATGTGTGCAGTATTTTCGCGTGTCCAAACACTGAATGGTATACTGCTGCCAGTGTTTCTGTTTGTTTGTTTGTTGTTTTTCGGGTGGCACGTGTGCACAGATGTTGATGCATGCGATTCCACATAGGGTGTGTGTGTGTGTGTGTGTGTGTGGAGGGGGGGGGGATGGGGGGGGGGGGGGCGTAGGAAAACCGTAAGTAAACTGCACTGAAAGCTGACTCTGGGAGAAAAAAATCCCTCGCTGTACCGGGGACTCGAACCCGCGTCACTGTCGCGCCTGGCTTACGTCGGTCCAACGATCTTATCAACTGAGCCGTCCCGTACCACAATACAGACTGTTACAGTTCGCAAATGGCTGGCCATATCTTCCAGATGTCGTCCAACATCAATCGACACTTTAATTCAGCCGAGGACCACATCAAAACTTTGACAAAACGTGCCAAGCCTACACAGTCTGTTACACAATGCACTCTGTTAGGAAGTAGTCCGTCACGCTTCAGCATGAAGAAATGTACACATCACCTGGGTGTCTTTCAAGCGTAGGACAGCCACATCAGCTGTTGTTCAGACAAAACAAAATGAACAGTTTAAAACAGAACAGGTAGTTACACAAAAAATAACAGAGAAAAAACAAACCAGAAAAACAATACAACTACTGTACTATAAACGGGAGAAGTTACTGACACGTGCTGCAATTAGTAACACATCACTACTACCCACAAGAAGAATGAACGGTACCCACAAAAAAAAAAAATTTTTAGACAGAATAAAGCCTTGCAAATACAAGTAACGTAACACCTACAAACGTAAAAGAAAAGCAACACAACATTAGTAGATGCTGACTACTACAGAACCCACCACATAAGTATACATTTGTATCCAGTCAAATAGTAACACACGAAACATCTGCAGTTGCGTCAATAAAGTGAGATAAAAACGAAAGGCTTTTTTTAACAAAACAAAAAAACTTGGAATACTGTGAAATCCTTTTTCTGAGAAAAGAAAAGAAAAAACATCATCAGAACAAAGGGGGGGGGGGGGGGGGGGGGGAAGGACAAAACAGGGAACGGACTGAAGTATGAAAGCATGAAGTATGCCCATTTACGGCAAATTCCTGTTTCTTCCTTCTTCATTTTGTTGTTGTTGGGGGTTTTTTCTGGTTTTTTATTGGGTTTTTTTCTTCTTTCTTTCTTCCTCTTTGTTTGTTGTTTGCTGCAGTCACTGATTTCTGCAACAAGATTGTTATTTATTTTTGGAAGTACTTTGATGTACATCTAGTCTATTCACGCAGAATAAAAATTAACAGCAAGAAAAGGTATGCTGTAGAGTGTGTGTGTGTGTGTGTGTGTGTGTGTGTGTGTGTGTGTGTGTGTGTGTGTGTGTGTGTGTGTGCGCGCGCGCGCTTGTTTGCGCGCGCACGTTTATGGCATAAATACACTAACATGTCAAATGCCTTCTCGTGCTATCTCTGGAGCATCAGCACACATGATCACTTTCCAAACAAGAACACAGATCTACCAACCTACCACCCCCCACCCCACCCATCAGCAGACATGATCACTTCCCAAACAAAACCTATCTACCCCCCCCCCTCCCCCCCCCCCAAACAGTGGGACGACGAAGGGAAACAACTGCAGCCAATATTACTCTCGCCAGAAATGAACTCATGGTAGAAGGGGAGGTAAATCCGTTCTCTATTCCCCCGATCTCGCAAAACAAATTTATAAGCCGATTGATCAAAATGTCCTGGTGGCAATCAGTTCCACGTTTCGGAGGACACATCATCGCACACCATCCTTTCTAACCGTCCCTGCTTCCATTGGAAACACAAGTGACGCTCTCTCCAAGTCTGTGTTTGTAGTTACAGATGCACATGACAATGCTCAGTCATTTGCTTTCTCGTGACAAAACCAGAGAATAATGCCGGCACATTTTTATAAGAAGAATGCCAAATATACTGTAAAGCACTTTCAGGGGAATACTTCTGAAATTCTCAAAACAAAAAGCTGACTTGAAAACTTTTGCTAATGCAAGGAAGCAAATAAAAGGTCTCGGTCCAAACGTGTGGCTGATCAAAGCATCAAATCCAAAATTCTAAACCATTGAATCGGCTGGCAAGGGGGCAGGGCGAGTATAATAAAATGGCATTTCCCACAGTGAGAAGAGAAAGAAGGGGAAAAAAGGAAAAAGAAAAAGAAAACCTCACACCATGGGTCATCACAAGAAGGGGAAAAAAATCCTTCAAAACAAAACGAACAAACAAAAATGGTCACACCAGAATCAACGTTAAGACTTCGACATCAAGTGACACCATGGTACAATAACAAAGCACCCTCCCTAACACACCGTATGTGATCTCTGTGGACGTTGAGCCCAACAAAAGAAAGAAATATAACAAAGCACACCAGTTCAACAGTGAAAACAACTGCACACAAACACAAATTAAGCAGACAAAAAACAAACAAAAATAATAATTATTAAAAAAATAAAATAAAAAAAAGTGGGGATTTTCCTGCCTCAACAGGCAAGAGAAGAAGACTGCAGAAAATGACACTAACAACAAATGTGCAAATATCAAAAAAGTCCACAAATCCTCTTTAGGTGTTAAACTTACAAGGAGTGTACAGTTACAGCATTTCTACAACACTTAACAGCTGTGTACAGTTACAGGCATGAGATTACAATGGTAACACTAACAGTTTGAAATCCAATTATATACCTTACGTATTTCCAAAACACAGAGGCTGTGCAGCCTCTTATTAAATACCATCCCCCTTTTAAGAGTGCTTTTTCAGAAACCCTCCACCTTGTGATGTCATTGCCAGGGGAAAAAAACAGAAGGAAAAAACTGACCAAGTACTCAAGACCGCCCTTTTTTTTCTACTTCCAAAACCACCTTTTAAGGCCACCTTTGTTTCACAGTTCAGGATGACCTTTAAAAGTGGGGTTCCACTGGAGTGGAAGTCATACTTTGCAGGCTGTCACTCTCGCAAGCAGTAGTAACTGGACTACCATAAAGGGTCACCTCAAGATAATCACTATTGGCATAAGCAAATGCATATTTCAAAACCCTTCTCAGATATATATTACATATAAAACACTTTCTCTGAAAGTCAACCCACAAAAACAATCCCCACACAAACATAAAACAAAATCTACATACATAATGTATACACAAGCATCAAACACATGTAGGGCTTGTCTGATTTCAAAATGCCCAAAGAATCTCATGCCCAGGTTGTGTTTTATATTTTACACCAGCATGTGTCAGTAACATGCAGTGACCTAACTAAAAAAAATATATCTGTAAAAGCTTCATCGTTTGAGGGCCATTTCTGCCCCTGATATTCACTCTCTGTCTCTCGGTCAGTGATGTCCACGGCATTTTCTCATTACAAACCCCACCACATTCACTCTGATCACAGCTGCAAGGTATTTTCCACCATTCACTCCTCCCGTTCTCAAAAGCTGCCTTGTGTCTTGATAAAATAAACTCTCGCATCTTCATGCACATCGCTGACTTCAACATCTTAGACAAAACGGGGATCTGCTGCAAAGTTTCCACACAGGACTGTGAGAATACGAAAGGCAATGGCTGTGTTGGCTGAACTGTAAACTGAAAGACCACTCCTGTTCAGCTCACTCACTGTACAGTTACTAGCATTCACATTTTACAGCTTTTTTCTCTGGTCTAATACTTTTGCATTGTTGATTAGGCTTTAAAAAAAAAAAAACCTTTATAGACCTATATTAGTGTGTATGCTTCCTGCACCAAAAGCATGTTGTTTAAATCACTGACAATATACTTTACAGTATAGTAATAATAACGAACTATAAATCACTGATGATATACTTTTTTGTATAGTAATAATAATGAACTAGGCAGCCTTTTATACATTTCACCAGTCACTATTTATCAATCCGTGTTGGAGGAGGGATTGAAATATATTATTCTGCTGCTTAAATGTCAGTTGTGAGAAGAAAATCTTCAAGCAGTCAATTGTTACAGCAAAAACTTGAAGGTCAGCATACTTAATGGGTTGCTGCCTACCTCAGTACATGCCCCTTCACTGGTGACAATGTCAGAACCACCTTCACTTGCACGCTGCACGTTACCCAGATTTGAAAGCCCTTAGTGTATCCGTTGTTTCCAGTGGCAACAGCAGCATCGGATGGGCGAAGCTCACACCGCCTCTTTGTCCCTTATTCATTAATTACTGCAATGCCGAGTTTGGATTTGAGCAGCATTTAGTGGGGGGGGGGGGGGGGGGGGAAGAAAGATATACAATAGTAACCACTACATTACCTGTAAGTCATATAATTCAGGCAATGCTTCACTTACAAATACATATGTTACTAGCTGGCTTGCTTCTCCAATTAGATGACCAACAGTGGACTGCTTTATAAATCATTTACTTGCATTCTGGGCCCCTTCAATTCGGTGGCTGCAACAACCAGTGAGCTAGCCCTAATCCTGTAAACACTGGCAAAGCTGATAGTCACTGTGGCTGTTCTGAAAGGACCTTTTTTTTTTTTTTTTTTTTTTGCTGTTACTGTTTTTCCAAATGTTTAGACTGTCATGACAAAGACAGATCTTCGTCAAATTTCCTGATTCTATACAAACAGCTGTGACTATAAACTGACTACCTGCCATCATTTCACAGGAGACCCATGCGCGCACACACACACAAACACATACACACACACATCGTAACTGTGATTAAACAAAACTATTAGGAAAGTGAACTACCACTGAGGACCGTTTTAGAAAACGTCCCTTTACCTGTCCACACTGTCAGCAACTTCTCACACTGAGTGTATTTCATTGCAGAGCATTGATGTCAAGATGTGTCATCTGCATTTTCGTAGATTATAAAATGAAATGCAGTGGCAGCAAATTTAAGTCTACACTGGCTGTATCTTGATGAATACCCAGCTAAAAAACAAACAAACAAACAAAACATGGTCTCACTCAAAGCAGTCAGAATTAAAATACTCATTACTGACTGCAACAATGAAATGTTGCTCATTATTATAAAACATGCTTGGTCTTGGTCAAAGTTCTGACAGCTAAAAATCATTGTCAACCAAGTGAGCGCAAAAATATTGCCTGACTGAAGGCACATTTTTGAAACAATATTGTGTCACCATGGGATTTTCTTGTTAAAAAATATCCTTCTCATTACCGGTAGGTCAAGTTTCCCATGTGCACAAAATCTTGGTTGAATACACACTTCAAACAAATGATTTCCAAGTTGTTTCAGTTTATCTCCCTGATGAACATGGGACCCCGGCATATGAAACATATATAATGCCAAATGGGCAGCATATTTTAATAGGTGTACCCATGGGGTGGAAACGATACATTTCACTTCTCAAACTCAGTTCACGCAATACTGTTTTGCCGCTTCTAATCTCCTCTCATAAAACAGCAAAATAAATTCATTATGGACATGTCTCAAATCAGTAGATTAATTTCATGAGCTTTTTGAAAATGTCAGCCTGTAAACAGAGAGAGAGAAAAAACAGGAAAACAAACTTTCATGTAAGGTGTGTGTGTGTGTGTGTCTGTCCATCTGTCTGTGCTTGTGGGTGTTCCATCTGCCAGCAGATGATGATTCCATAATGTGTACCCATACTACGGTTGTACAGGTACATTCTGTAAACACATAACATGGTTGTATTGAACTTGTATTGTTTTCTCATTCCACAGTTAAATGCTTTGCATCCTTGTACGGCAGTCACCGTAAGAACTGGTACTCTGGACTGAATTAGCACCTTGAATAAGTGGAGTCATGGTTTCAAACCTATATGGTCTCTAGAAGAGTTGGTACTATAGATTGAACTAGCACCATAAATGGTACATGGATACACACCTTCTTACTGGTACAACACTAGCTAGAAGACTTGCATGGCAAATTAGTCTCAGCTGCCATTTGCTACCCACTCCAAGCTTAACACATACACTCCTCTCCAAACATAAGAGATTTTCTCAATTCAAAAACAGCATCATTTGCTGGAGTGAGTGCACACAAAATGGTATTTCTGAGTCTCAGTGAAAGACCTTTTGACAATGAACTAGTCGAAGGGACAGATGCCACAGACTGCAGCCCTACAGATTTTAATGCTTCGCTGATTCAAGCAAAGGAGTTATCACAGAAAGTGCTTTGGTCTTGCTTGTTATTTTTATTTCTTTTCATTTTTATTTTTATTTTTCCTTCTTTTTTTCTTGGGTGCTGGGGGGGGGGGGGGGGGGGATTTTATGACACTTCTGAAGTTTTTACAAAAGCTGAATGATTGCCTACTCGCCCTGTCTCACAAAATAAAACATCTAGGTAACCGTACAGTGTATGCCTCCCTTCCGACTGCATGTATCTGGCTCTTCCAACAACTGTACTGGCTGACAGTTTTCAAACTCTGTTGTCATCTTAACAGACTGCTCTTCCAACAACTGTACTGGCTGACAGTTTTCAGACCGCTCTTCCAACAGCTGCACTGACAGTTTTCAAACTCTGTGGTGATATTAACAGACTCACTCACAGCTGTGTCAGCATTTTAATCATTAAGATGGATACAGGCAGGGTTACCTAACACTAGCTAACCCTAACCCTAACCCAAGGGAGCATGGGGCAATCACTGGAAGGGATGTGTGGAGTCGGGAGGGAGGCATACACTACAGGATTACCTAACACTAGCTAACCCTAACCCTAACCCAAGGGAGCATGGGGCAATCACTGGAAGGGATGTGCGGAGTCGGGAGGGAGGCATACACTACAGGATTACCAAAACTGAATGTGAAAACATGCTGGAGTTAAATGAAATTGGAATGAACCTCAGTCCTGACAGGTAACAGCAATGAAAATGGAGCAAACAAAAAAGCCAATACACTACAATGTTTGCCAGAAGAGGTATACTAACAAGAGCAGGTACACTAAGTGCTCAGTCAGCTCACATTCATAAAAGGAAAATCTGGTCATCTCTAGTCACTCACCTGGCCTGTAGCATAGCCAGCATGCCCCAGCCATGAAAAGCATTTTTCGCATTGATGTAACAGGTAAGCTTCATCAGCTTTACCAGTCTTGATCGCTTGATCACTTTTCTCTGCTCTTGAGCAGACTCACTGCAGTATTGTCATATGTGATTCTGAACGAGTGACTGTAGCTTTTTTTAGCACGTCTTTGAATATCCACTGGTGTACTTACGACGCTATTTGATTGTTACATGGATGGCACCATGTAAAACTGCTGCTGTTTCAGCACATGTTCTGTGTACACCATAAAAAAACATGCATCAGTTTACAGTGTCTCTTCATTCCCAGCCACGTATGTAGGGTGCATGTGCATTTAGCTGTAACCTGCCTCCTGCATTTTTGGCAGAATAACCAGGATCTTTTACACTCTACGATGGTAACACAGGGGTGGAATGGATACTGAAATGAGAGTCAGCACAGAAAGTTGACCCTGTTCGTAGATGCTTCAATAATCAAAGTTTGAAAGATCTTGCTAAGTTTGTAGAAAAAGATGAATATTTGGGTTTTTGTCAAGTCATGAAACAGATCCATTCCCTTCCTTGAGTGCAAGCCAAAGTGAAGAACTGCATTATTTAAGCATAATTTAATGCATGCTTTATATATTTATATATTTTAAATCACACGCATTAAGACTGACTTGAGTACAGTTTGATGCATGTCTGGAATTTTAAATGGGTTTTGATTTAGGACAGTGTTTCCCACCCAAAGAGGACCCTGTGAGGTTGACAATGATGTTAAAAATGAAATCCAATTACTAAATGTAACTCTGAAATACTGCGGTCACTGAAATTGCAAAGCATGGGTCAAGCTCAAGAACTCCAGCTGACTGCTGCAAGTAATTCTGAAATACTGCAGTCATGGAAACTGCAAAGCACCGGTCAAGCTCAAGAACGACACCAGAGCTGACCACTGCAAGTAATTCTGAAATACTGCAGTCATGGAAACTGCAAAGCACCGGTCAAGCTCAAGAACGACACCAGAGCTGACCACTGCAAGTAATTCTGAAATACTGCAGTCACTAAAACTGCAAAGCATAATTCTGAAATACTGCGGTCACTAAAACTGCAAAGCACGGGCCGAGCTCAAGAACTACACCTGAGCTGACCACTGCTTGACACTGTAGCACATCTGTTTCAGACAATCAGAATTGCAAGGTCTGCATCAGGGCCTAACACACAGGTAGCTGGCCCAACACTAATCATCACACAGGCCGACACGTGTTCAAGCAGGTCAAAAACTGAGCCCACCACCTCCACCAAAATACCTTTCAACGCTGCTGGGGAAAGGAGAGGACCAGTGGGTGCACAAAACCACAATGATGCTACCCAGCAGAACTAGTGAGTTAGTTAGTAATTGGATTTTAACATTCTATAAGCAGCATATGTATCAGGCTGCACATCATAGACGTACCACAGCCAGTAAACTGCACATTCCACCCATCTATATCTGTATCTTTCCTTTTGAACGTTTGGCCAAAATGCATACACATGCAGGGTGACGGCTGAACCAGATGGCTCAATGCAACATTTCCCACAAAATAACACAGTCATCATTTCAAAAAAAGATAATTTAAAGTTTCCAGTAAAAAAAAACAAAAAACTTTAAACAGGGATCTGTCTACAAAGAACTGAACAATGAACAGGATCTTTTTTTACAATACATGAGTTTGTAATAATAAAAAAAGAGGGGGGGGGGGCAAGGAACTCTAGAATACAGCCAAATCAACAGAACCTGTTGACACACGCCCTGAAACTGCCAGCAACAGTTAGTCTTTTACACTTTTAGAAAGAAACTCACAATCTCTACAGTGATGTTGTTGGGAGTGAAAAGGGGGTGCCAAGAAATGCAGGACACTGGAATAAAAATAATAAAAATAATAAAAGCACAGTCTGTCACGTAAGGTCAGTCTGTTTCCACAAGGTTGCACTGCCCATGCAAGATAACACCAATAACAATTGTGACTGAGGCTCACTTTGTGAGACAGGGGTGGGAGGACACTGGGGGAAGCACAAGGTATTTGTCAACCTGTTCCTGACCACACTTTTGAACTGCAGTGTTGCCGGCATCAACCTGAACAACAAGTGAAGTGTGGCAAGGTCTGCAAGATGTCACACGTGTGTTGAAGAAAATGAGGTATCCGAGTGGTCAACAACAACAACAAAAAAATCAGTTCCAAAAACCAATCTTAAGGCAGCGGCAACAATCCTTCTTTGACAATGATGACAACTGGTGATAATACTCGAAAGGGGCCAGCGTCTTCCAGCCTGCGTCGTTCTAGGAAGAGAAACTCTTCGCTGTGGTGCTTGGTTCTTCTGTTGCCCTGGTTTGAAAGAAACAGTTCACATCACAGCACTCTTTTTGTGGAACAAACATTCAGTTTTTAATTTGTTCACACCTCACTGGTAAGTCACACCTCACTGGTAAACAGACTCTGGTGGCGAGCCAGTCAGAAACAATGTACACACTGGAATGGTTGGCGCACACTCGTATGTTGTGTACCGTGTTGCTTCAATGAAAGTTTGTTTGTTTGGATTATTTTCTGTTTGCAGAAGCTTTCCGGGCAGGGCACATTTTCTGTTTATCTTATTGTTTATTTCTTTTTCCCCGAACAGTGTACATACTGATGGAGTAGTCCATGGACGTTTATTTTCCAAACAGCACAATGCCCAGCAGTTTGGACTTTGCTTCCTTTCAGTTTTGAAGGTGGCACAATAATGAACAGGAAACAAAATTGAGCTTTGGTTAAGAGGCTTTTTTTACTGCCCTCACACACGCACCGACGATTTCTGATGACTAGCATTCGATGATTTCCACAAGATTTGTCACACACACAAAAAAAGTCCAAACATCTCCTCTCCCAAGAAACCTTGTGAGAAGTTGGAATCGGTAACAATTGGATGCTGGCTCCAAGCAAGGTGGACTGGATTGTTAGTTGAACAGCTCACAGCACTAAATCACTCCATGAAGAACACAGCGGGACGTTTTCATGATGAACTCAACACTGAGCACAGCGCACAGATGGTCAACCCTGCTCTGCTAAACTCAGGTTTCATGGCAGTCTTCTCATCCTCTCTGGGACTTTGTCTGATGGTTTGCAGTTTCAAAACATACACATGTTACAGCCCGTTAAAGTGACAAACATGGACTTGACAGACAGCAGAGAGAAAATGGCTACTGTAACCCAACTAAAATTACAGTGTACAATATACAAAGAGAGAGGGACATGTATGTATGAGTAGAAACAAGATAGATAGTAAACACATCAATCCTACAAGTCCAGTCACCAAATACTTATGGTTCACATGCAGCATACATCAGTTACAATAAACACACACACACACACACACAAAATCACGACTGTACAAATCACACTTCAGCATTTGAGTCCAACAGGTGTGCAAATCAGATGGAAATTTGTCCAGCATCAACAATGATTTTCAAAAGGCATTTTGCACCACAAGTAGCTATAAATAAAATGTAAAAATTCCTGCTTCCTACCAGGGATTACATTTCCCCACCTTTCTGGAATGGTGTCTGGTCAACATCCGATACCTAATAAATCAGGGTAGCTTGCTGTGCCATTCAGTTACGAACGGTTCAACATCCCAGCAGTAGATCTTACCCTTCTCAGCACTGTTGTTCCATCTGTCAAACTACAGGCATTTTGAATTTGACCGGCAACAGCTGACTTTCCAGCCCACAGCAGACTACGCAACTACACCAACCTTAAGAGGCAAAAGCAATGACTGGCTGAGGGCCCTGAGACTCAGCTGCCTTCACAACAACCAAAAGCTGAGGGGTTCTCATGGGGGCTGGTCTCTTTTTTGACTGTTAGGCCTATTTGCAGAAAATCCTCCTTCTGTAACACATGTTCTTGGACAGCGTAAGAATAAAGCCAAACTCTTCAGTGCTTCAGAACAATTAAACATGCAGCCGGTGTGACTTCAGCACTAAAAAAAAAAAAAATTAAAGCAAATTTGACACAATGCAAAAAGGCTTGGGAATTTTTTGTTAATAAAGATTTGCTAAGTCCAACTGATTTGTCACAGAGATGGTTCAAACACATCAAAGTGTAAAAAAAGAAGAGAAAACAAGAAACTCTGTGGCTCCCTTCCATAAACAGGATGACAACACAAAAAGGAAGAGGAAAAAAAGAAAAGAAAAAAGCATATATATATATCTACATAATAAAAAGGTCTTCAAAAGACTATAACAATTATAAAATGCATGACTACAATATATGTATAAAGGTTCCTCACAAAATCTGACAAGTTTCACAATGATATACGAACCAGAACAAGTGCTGTGAACATGTTAAATACCAATGAGGCTTTTCATTTTTGCGATGCCAATCAAAATGATAACATGCAGCTAATGTTAAGAGAGAAAGCTACACCCATGACAAAAGTACAAAGAGAAATGGAAACATAACCGGTACACATTCTCCAGACCTTTTTCTGGTTCTTCCGTCTTCAGTACAACAGCCTGAACAAACACAAAACATTCCCCCAAAACAAAACCAATGGGTCTTTCTGAATAAATACCGACATTAACAATCTTTACAAGTGTGCAAAAACAAAATCAAATTCTGAGGACATCAACAGTCAACACCATACCACTGCATCACAAGCGGAGGTTGTGTCAGGTTTTACTACTCACAAAAAACAGCAACAGACATCACTCGATAAAATGCAATTCTACAACCTGATGATAAACTTTCAGTCCAACTATGTATGTATATATGTATTACATCGCATTTCCTTGATGACATATTGGTAAGGCTTGCAATCCATCCAACAAAACTAATCAGATTCAAATCCACCAGATTGCATCACGATATGTACATAGACAAAGATGGTACACAGCAACAAATTTTTCACTTCAAATGCAAGGATGGTATCAACAAAAATATTTCACTTCCAGTGATCATTTTTTGGTTGGTGTTTTCCTTTTTCAATCTGTATGTTCTCATGACATGGCACTGGTGAGAAGTGGGTACACGACTAAACTACCAAACAAGTTCATACACAACAGAAAGCCTCCGCAGTTGTTTCCACTTCCAAAACACAATACCCTTAAAACCTGTCTACAGGGATCTTTCTTTTCAAAAGCACCTTGCTGCTGTTTTACTCAAAATAATAATTTGTGTACTAAGCTATTGTGCATTTATATGGGTGCCATCTAATAGTATAATGTATAATCAAACATTGCTGGGAACAGAATCTACAAAGAGTTGCTGCTCATGGTATCACTCTAACTGGTCACAATAATTCCATCTGCTGATCTGCTGTCAGCAACAGTAAGTTATGGAACAGCTGAGGATTGTTTTTTCTTAGCCAGTCAAAGTGGAGCCAGCATTCAGCACCCAGACAACTTCTGCCTGAGTTTACAAGTTGTGCCATTTAAAGGGAACCCTGCTACAAAATTAATAAAAATTTGAAAGATGGACCAAAGAAGACACACAAAATTAAAGATCCAAACTTAATTCAGGTGCCCAGTTTGTCATTTCAGCGGGGCCCACAGCTTATTTTTTTTTCTTTCCAATACTCAGTCTTCCAGGCTAGAGAACCCACCATCCCAAAGGAATTACTGTGAGCCCAAATTTTATGCCCCTGAAATTGTATGAAAATCTTTTTGAATTCTGATAGCACCAGTCTGAAGTACAGTTCCATCATTGTGATGGAGATTGTGATGGCATCAGTCTAAAATAGGGTTCCACTATTACAATGGAGACTATGACAGCATCAGTTT
Source organism: Alviniconcha strummeri (assembly GCA_963584105.1). Classification (NCBI taxonomy): domain Eukaryota; kingdom Metazoa; phylum Mollusca; class Gastropoda; family Provannidae; genus Alviniconcha; species Alviniconcha strummeri. The sequence continues at coordinate 17,655,454 of OY757550.1, read as the reverse complement.
GAAATAGGGTTCCACGATTACGATGGAGAACTTCCGTTTGAAATAGGGTTCCACTATTACAATGAAGACTATGCCAGCGTCAGTTTGAAATAGGGTTCCACGATTACGATGGAGAACTTCCGTTTGAAATAAGGTTCCACTATTACAATGAAGACTATGCCAGCGTCAGTTTGAAATAGGGTTCCACGATTACGATGGAGAACTTCCGTTTGAAATAGGGTTCCACTATTACAATGAAGACTATGCCAGCGTCAGTTTGAAATAGGGTTCCACGATTACGATGGAGAACTTCCGTTTGAAATAAGGTTCCACTATTACAATGAAGACTATGCCAGCGTCAGTTTGAAATAGGGTTCCAATATTATGATGGAGACTATGCCAGCGTCAGTTTGAAATAGGGTTCCACGATTACGATGGAGAGCTTCAGTTTGAAATAAGGTTCCACTATTACAATGAAGACTATGACAGCGTCAGTCTAAAATAGGGCTCCACTATCAATACAGAGACTATGAGTGTGACAGCATCTGTCTGAAATAGGGTTCTGCTATCAGAGTGGAGACTGTGAGTGTGACAGCATCAGTATGTAATAGGGTTCCACTGTCAGAGTGGAGACTGTGAGTGTGAGTGTGACAGCATCAGTATGTAATAGGGTTCTGCTATCAGAGTGGAGACTGTGAGTGTGACTGCATCAGTATGTAATAGGGTTCCACTATCAGAATGGAGACTGTGACAGCATCAGTTAACCTATCAGAGTGGAGACTGTGAGTGTGACAGCATCAGTATGTAATAGGGTTCCACTATCAGAATGGAGACTGTGACAGCATCAGTCTGAAATAAGGTTCCACTGTCAGGGTGGAGACTGCAATGGCATCAGAGAGTGAAACTGGGTTTCCCTTTTCAGTCTAGAGACAGTGATGGCACCTAAAACTCTGACCCCCACCCACCCACCCACCAAAAAAAACAAAACAAAAAAACTTAGCATAATAGTTTTGAAGGCTTTCAAACTTTTCAACTAGTTTCACAAGAGGCAATGAAACTCCAAAGAAACTCTCATTTCAAACGTATTTGTACATCTGTGTGCCAAGCCCATTAAAACAGAATCATTAATAGGTTAATGAGTCAAATGTTAGACTGTCTGAATGGTAGAAAACAAGTCACACTGTTTCAGCAAAGATGGCAGAAAAATACTGGAATTCAAAACACTGTCAACTCAGGACTGCAAATCTTGGCACATATCAGTTATAACAACTGCCACTTCCTAAGATGGCGATAATAGAGCTCACAAATTCTAGGCCTCTACCATTCACATTCACAAAGTAAATACAAGAGATTTAAATCTATACATCCTGTTTAACGCTGTAGTCGTTTATCACATGCTGGTCAAAAGTAGAAACAGACTCGTATCAACAATCGAAAAATATGCACTGTTTGATTCTTAGTAACAGCTGTGTGGTCGCACAGTATGGCCCCCATTTGTTTTGGGTGAAAATGGAAATAAGATGACCACGGGTTGAAATCAAATTTGCAGTGTACAAGGCAGCAGAAAAACAACACCTGAAACCCCCCCTTCCCCCACCCAACCAAACAAAGTATTCACTCAGATACACTGATTCTTTTATACCAGCTCAGTCAGGTAGTTCGACTTATCACAATCTGCATGGAGAAAAAACATCTTACTACCGGCCCAAGTGGCAGCCTTTGTTTTCACAGCAATAATCAATAAAATGGATAAACATAAATTCTGCTTTTCCAAATTGGTGTTTTTCTTTTTTACAACACAGAGAAATACCTTTGCAAGAGCATGTACAAGCACAAGTATATGTGTGTATCTGCCTGAACATGTCTGTCTGAATGTGTATATGTGTACATGATCCGTCATGTCTGTGCATTAACAGTTTGTGTGTAGGCATCGTTCAATGTGTGTGTCTGTGTGCTTGTGTGCGTGTCTGTGTGCTTGTGAGTGTGTGTGTGTGTGTGTGTGTGTGTGTGTGTGCTTGTGTGCATGTGTGTGTGTGTGTGTGGGCGTGCATGTGTGCACATCCATGTGCTTGTGGTGAATCAACAGAGTGAATGTCTATGTGTAAATGGTGAAGTCAACCATAGTCACTTATCAAAAACTAAGTCTCCATGTGGAAAAGGAGGTTTGAAACCAGTGCTTGGAAGACAAGGCAAATGAAATATTAATCTGCAACAGCTGGTATGGTTTTCTGTCATTTTCCCATGCTTCTTTTTGTCCTACTGTATTTTAGCACCACATCTGATACACGTAACCTTTAATTCACCAGCATGTATTGCAAAGCACAATGACCATTCAGACCGCAACCACCAACTGAAAATACTGGTCTTGTTTCACATGCACCTGAATGAACAAATGGAAATGCTAGGTTTATTTGTCAGCAGGTGACTTCTTACTTTGCTGTTACTTGAGCTGATAATTAATTTCCACTTTTGTAGATAAACACCACTCAGATCTTTGTGTGTATATATATATGTATATATATATATGTCCACAGTGGTATATCACACAAATGGGTCAGACTATTTCTTCAAGTAAAAATGATCAATACTGACATGACTGCCATCATGCAAGACATTCCTATGCCCCATGGTCAGCACAATGTCTTGGTTCCGCTTCATCAAGCTGCCAGGCTACCAATGATGTAGCATGCAAACTTTAACCCTGTCAAAGATACTGATAAATATTTGGAACTCATGCTCTTTTGGTGCGATGTTTCTGTGCATCACGCAGAGCCTTTGGCTCTTTTCAGGATATAGGATCTCGGGAGCCAAAGTTCCTTTGCTAGGTACTGTCACTGTTGATTACCCGGAGAATGCACGACTTGCAGGTGTTGTTGTTGAGGTCCTGGAAGGGGTTCTGGTCTTTGAGAAGAACTGCCATGTAGGCTCTTTCCGCATCTTCCTCAGAATGCAGAACTGCTGGAGGAAGCTGGCGATCGGACAGCGGGTACCACTGCCGGCCCAGGCTCTCCGACACCTGTCACGTGGAGCAATCCCGTCAGACATGTGTCACGCTAAAGTACATCAATCATCAGTCTTGTAACCCATGCACCCAGTTCCACCAGGAAACTCTTAAACCTGCATGCAGTCAGATACTCAACACAAAAATTAACTTACTAGTTTTATTACCTTTCTAATTTTTAAAGTCACTGACACTGGCGCACTTCTGACAGTTACAGCAAGTTGTAGATGTTATTTTGCCTCAATGCATGGTCACAGTTCAGTGATGTTTAAAGCCCAAAGGGTGTAAAATTATCAGTTGTGCTAGCAGTTTTTCATGCAACAACAATGCCTGTCCTCACATTGCCAGTATCAGGCAGAATGAACTCCACGTCAGAAACCTCAACACCTTGTCCTGGCCAGCCATTTCTCCTGATCCATCGCCAATTTTGAAAATGCCTGAGATGAGTTGAAACATCAACTACAGCAATGACTACATGTGGCAGACTAACAGTTCTATCTGGAATCTTGAAAATCCTTAGGACGAGTTGAAACGTTGACTTCAGCAAGGACTGCATACAGCAGGCTAACAATTATATCTGAAATTTTGAATTTTTGGGGGATGAGTTGAAATGCTGACAACAGCAAGGACTGCAGACAGCAGACTAACAATTATACCTGAAATTCTGAAAATCCTTGGGATGAGTTAAACATTAACTACAGCAATGACCACATACTGCAGTCTGTAAAGTACCTCTGTCAAGCAGTCATCCAGGAATGGAAGAAATCCCACTGGAAACAATGAGGTGCCTTATCCGATCTATGATGCACAGACGTCAAACTGTGAGTGAGGCATGGGGTGGCCCAAAATGACCCAATGCTGACAAAACAGACACAGGCACTATCCCTGATAAGTTATATTGTTTTTGTTTTGTTTTAGCATTAATTAAATAACATTTCTTCAGCTCAAATTTCATTACATACAGTGAAAAAACAAAACACTGAGAATAAAAACTGCAGAGAACCAGCACCACCAGGTTGAATGGAGGTGGCTCAAGACTGTCCTCACTATCCATAAACAGATTTACAGTGCTGCTAAAAGGGCTAGTACAAACCTTGTGCACAAAGCCAGATCCAATTATTTCTCTTCTCGAATAGCACACAATAACTGTTGCAAAGAGCTGTTCGGTATTTGTAACAAAACTTCGGGGTTGTAACTCTGACTTGCCTCTTCCAAAAGTCATTCCTGTCATATCTGCTGATTATTTCATCAAGAAAGTCAAAACAATCTGCGATGAACTAGACAGTCAAATGCCTGTGCCCATCTTGCCAACAGATGACATAAATCTTCCTTGCACTTCTCTGAACCTGTGCCAACACAATGCGTTTGAAATCCTCCCAGGAAACCAGTTCACTTGACCCATTTCCAATGTCCCTCTTTGTTGAATGCTTGGATCAAATACTTCCTGCAGTGACATCTGCAGGTGTTTTTCCCTCTGTTCTTAAAGAAGCCACTGCAAAACCACTTCTCACAGAAACCATCTCTAGACCCAAACAGTCTGGAATCTGCAGCATCATGACTGACCACTCAGTACTCACAAGAATTTGGAAAATATTTAAGTTCATCAACTTTTCCCAAACAATACCTTTTTTTTAATTTCATGACAAAGACAGCAAACCAGAATCAAAGACAGCAAACCAGAATCAATTCAGCACCCAAATCATACAAACCAAACCTGCCACAGGACTGCTGCTAGCAGTCACATCTGAAATAGACTGCATGCAGCATTCGTCTTTTACTCCTGCACAAAACATCCACCTGTCAAGCACTACCTGCTTAGTACTACATGCTTCAGCATTAGCAAGACCCTGCCTGCCCTCCGTCTAACCTGTCCCCCTCAAAGCAGTCAATGCAAAAATCAAACTGAACGAAAAAGCACTTTCTGTGACAACGCTACATTGGTCCACCTCATCCAATCCCACAGCAAAAGCTTTGGGAAACGAGTAAATCGTATCAGTGTCAAAATGAAACAGAATCAGGATGGTTTAATTCTTCCTCTTCTTTTCAGAAGTTTCAGAGTTTTAAGAAACACAGTGTCAAAAAACAGCTGCAACAGTAGTAGTACTGATAGTAGCAAGATTACATCTTCTTTTACCTTTTAATTGTTCTCAAAAATAAAATTATTTTTTTACGAGTGCCTGCCTCCAAACAAACAGTTTCGTTTTTAGAAATAGAAGTGCTGAAAAATAGGATCAACAGCAGCAACACTTGCTCTTTTTCTTTCCTATTTACAATTTGTTTGTTTGTTTAATACATGTGTATCCAGCGTCCAAATCAACTAGCTTTGTTGTGAGACTAGTGTCAGCGAAAACCAATCACTGGTAGGAAGACATCCCTGGTTCCACTGACCTGAACATAGAAGTCATATTTCTCTTCCTCTCTCAAGTGGCAGAATGGGACCGAATAGCTCAGTCCTGCAGCATCCGCATCATCATCAGACACCGAGTGCATCAGACAGCTGAGCGAGATGTCCAGCCTCCGAAGTCGAGGGCCACGCAGCCGAGCAATCGCCACAATGTCTATGGTAGCAAGTTCGATACCTGCATTACATGGACAGAGATTACAAGTGATAGGAGATTAATACGTGGATTAAACAAGAGATCTGCCACATTGTTACCTCATAACTTCAACATTCAAAGTTACCTGAAAATGATTATTTTTTTAGAGAAAAAAAAGAAAAAGAAAAACATCATTGTAACTGAACATGTTCATTAAACAATTCAAACTCATAAAATTAATAATATCTGCATTCTTACAATTAGCAACTGGTGTGCTCTTCAGTGCCAGTGAAGCTGACACTGTTCTATGGAAATGAATAAAAACTGCTAAAAACAATCTGAGCTGTAAATGTAATCAAAGCCAAAGGGCTTGCTTATGTTACGGGTTTTTTGCACCAATTCATGAAGCCGCAATAAAAATTAAAATGGAAGAGGTGTGTCGTAGGTCTTTTGTTATTTTTAGATTAGTAACCATATGTGACCTGTTCTCACCAAACGAGTCTTAACTCACAGCCGGCTTACTGTGCTACAGGCAAAAGCAGTCAGTAGGGGTCTATCTGGGCGTTTTCAGATTTTTGTGAAATTAAACTTTGGTGTGTTTACACTGATATGTGTGTGTGTGTGTGTCTGCGTGTGCATCTTTTGCATAATTACGCTCGAAAACTTGTCGATATATATATACATGGGGGGGGGGATAACATTTTCCATCTCGATGTACATTATGTGTGCATGCTTGTTCAGCACTTTGAGCTGCAGGGTAGGAGTTGTACAAATTTCCATTATTATTATTATCTGCTTTGAAAAATTGAATAAATATGTTTAAAACACATTTTATTCACCCTATCCGGCATCAGTTTTGCTCATTTTAAACTGAGAGCATGGTATTAAAAACATTACCAAAATACATTAAAAGTTAACTAAAGTTGAAATTTCAAGTCTCTTCATGTGCCCAATGTTTAAAATGTTTCTGTGCCAAAATTGGTAAAGACTGGTACATTTAAACCTCCTGTTGCTAAGGATTAAAGGAAAAACTACTCAATGCACAGTGAAAACTTCAAAGCTGATTTTCTCAAAATGGCCTCCACCACATATGCAACCTTCAGAAACCTGTCACATCTACATTTTTTGGAGCAGAAACAAGATTTAAGTATCAAAATAACAAGCAGAACTTGCAGATTTGAGACATGCAGATATCTCAAACAGACAATTTTTAAGACTCATTTCATGCGAACAGGTCACACATGTCATGCACAAATGGCCACTGAAAATGGGAACTTTCACACCTAATCTCTTGAGGGGCTCAGAATACAGGACCCACTAGAAATCAGCACGATTTCTAAGCATAAGCTCATACGTTATGAAGCATAAAACTACAAGTACTTCTTTAAGACATGTACATAGAGTCATCTGGACACTGGGTTTAAGCCAGGCCAACTTCTGGTCAAGCTTGGGACAATGTATGTGCACCACACCCAGTCCTGAGTGTTCCTTTTCAACTGCAACCAGCGTGTGGTCTTCAAACTCACAAAACTCAACCTGCTGGCCAGCTTTACAGAAAATTTACTACTGTACCCATGTCATGATGACGAAGAGTCACATTTGTATTAATTTAAGCATTCCCCATTTCACCTTTCAATTACCGTACATAGTCCACATACTCTAAAATACACTGGAAACTATCCCAAGTCATTTAGCTTTTTATTTGCTCTTGAAACTTCACTGAATTAGTGAGAGAGAGAAAAACAGATGTTTCACTGCATCATTTTATTACAGTCTGATTATGGAAAGAACTTCCCTTCGTCCTGTTACTAGTAGTAGTACTGAACAATTCTACACTATTATGAAAAAGGTAACCAGCGAAAGTTCTGACAACCTTACAGTTACATGGACTTGAATACAAGTACAACCACAATAAAAGAAATTAAAATTTTGCATTCAAGAAGTCTAGACTAGCAAGTGATTAAACTCAACTCAGACTCATTCCATTTACCATAGCTATACAGTGAGTAACAAGCACACTGTATAAATCTGTACGTCGTACACCTGCACAAGACTAACCAATCTGCCTCATAAATCTCTATGTCATAGTCATACACCTGCACAAGACTAACCAATCTGCCTCATAAATCTGCATATCATACTCATAGTCATACACCTGCACAAGACTAACCAATCTGCCTCATAAATCTCTATGTCACAGTCATACACCTGCACAAGACTAACCAATCTGCCTCACAAATCTGTATGTCATTGTCATACACCTGCACAAGACTAACCAATCTGCCTCAGGGAGACAAGGCTATGACATTGCCATGCCAACATGATAAATCTGTACATCATACACTTGAACAAGACTAACCAATCAGCCTCAGGGAGACAAGGCTATGGCATCGCCATGCCAACATGACAAAGGGATCCTCGGAGCAGTTGGTGTTGTAGGGCTGCGGCTGCCGGTTCTCCATTTCCTCCACAATCTCCAACTCCCGGAACTCTTCGCTCAGGTGGTTGCCGATGAAGGTGATGGCCGCCACGCTCAGGTGGCTGCAAAAGTACTGCCGCAGGCGCACGAGAGGCATGCGGGGCTGCAGGATGGAGGTCAGCGCTGTCACACCCTCATACGTGTGCAGCACGATGAGTGTGACCTCCAGCTGCCTGAGGGTCTGCCTGGCCCGCCACCAGGTGTGGTTGTCCACGTGCTCCTGGCCGGCCCGCACCCCATGCACCATCAGACTGAGGTTCCTCAGCCGGCAGCACCCTGGTTCCGCCAGACTCAGGAGCAGCTCGGCCGTCAGGTTGTCGTAGTCCAGGCTGAGGGTGTGCAGCCTACGCAGAGGGGTTAGGTCCCGGGGGCTGATGTCGACGATGTTGTAGAACCAGTCCTCCTTGACGCTGGCCAGGTGCAGCGTGTGGAGTGAGGAGGCATGACGCTGGGTCAGGGCAGGGAGGAGGTCGGGCGTGAAGCCCTGCAGCACCTCCATGCAGCCCAGCGAAAAGTGCTTCAGGCATTTCGCTGTCAGCACCAGCTTCTTGATCAGGTACACACACCTGGCACACAAACACACAATGATCCCATGCAGCAACGGGCATTTGGTTATCATCATCTTCTTGATCTGGTACACACACCTGGCACACAAACACACAATGAATGATCCCATGCAGCAATGGGCATTTGGTTGATATCATCAGCTTCTTGATCAGGCACACACACCTGGCACACTGACACACAATGATCCTATGGGAGTTTTACCATCACCATCAGCTTCTTGATCAGGTACACACACCTGGCATACAAACATACATTACACTGACTGACTGGTCATTTCATTCTCATCATCAGCTTCTTGATCAGGTATGCACACCTGGCACACAAACATACAATGATCCCATCCCACGGGTATTTCACTGTCAGAACCAGCTTCTTGGTCGGGTACATGCACCTGGCACATGCACACAAGATCCCATCGACCCATGGGCATTTCACTATCACCATCAGCTCCTTGATCATGTAGACGCAGCTGAACATTAAAAATGAGAAAATACCAAAAATAACTAAGTACTACTCTGATAAAAAATTTACATTACTGATCAAGTAGAAGCAACTGAACACTCAAAATGAGAAATAATCTGACTGATATTTTACAGTGTAATATTATTATTAATAAAAAGTAATTATTATCAAGTTTTTAACCCTAATTATTAATACTTCAGCTCATGTAAAAAAGCAGTTTTTGTATGACTTTATTGTAATTTGTACGCACATAACCATGACCATACACTTGAGACATTATGCATATTGGGGGGGGGGGGGGGGGGGGAGAAAAACAACAACTTGCAATTTCACCTGCATGCAGTCCAAATGACCTTGAAATATAGTGATGATTATCAAAGTTGGTGTCAACCAGCACATCTCAAAAGAGGCAACAACTGAGCACAGTCTAAAAGAAGGCTTTTTAAACATATTAAACAATGAAAAGGCAATTTTGTTTTGTTTTTGTTCTTCAAAACAAAAATCACATCCACTGTCTTCCCTAAAAGTGTGCTGAAGTCAAAACTAGCTTCATATCCATCATCTAGTCCCATATATTTATCAGTCATGAATACAAAGTTTGAACTTGATCACATGAAAAAGGTCAAAGCCACTGGAACTGGAAGTATAATGAGCAGGCATTGGTAATTATGTGGCTCACTTTAAGTTATAAATGCCAGTCATTCTGATTGTGTGGGGTTGGGCTAATTAATTATATTCTGTTGACAGCTGATTTTCAGTATCCTGATTACAGGTAGTATGACTGTACCGATTGTTATCAGTTCTTCAAGTTTAGTTATACACCAACTCGATCATCAGTGCCTGGCATACCTTAACATGCACTAAAACTGTTACACATTAAACTAAAGATCCAATGTCAGCCACCAGCTTGCAATACAGAATATATATTTAACGCGCAGACACTGCACAAAATAAGAACAATTAATGTGGCTAGTCCTTAAAACAAACAAAAGCTTTCTTATAAGCAGAGTGAAACTCACAGTCACATAGTTATTTTTATCACAGAGCTCTGTGAATCAATAATTTTGTACCAATCCATAAGCCTGATGATCTATTTCATTTGTTTATTTATAGATGAATGACACTGACAGTGTGCATGCCAAATTTTGGAAAGCAGCATCATGCTAGTTCAGCTCTGTAATCTAAGATGCTTATATGGCTACCTGAATATAATTGTAGGCCCTGCTGACAGAAGAATCTGATCATAAGAGTGGCTGGCAAGTAGCCAGCTGGCGATCTCTTGTTTGTGTACCTCGGGTTCTAGTCAAATCTGCCCCAGCGAGGCACTTGATATAGACGCGGTGACCTGACAAGATCGGAAGTGGGCATACTCCAAAAAAGAAACCCAAAGCTGCTCTGAGTCCTTGAAGTACGTCGCCAGAAAATAACAAAATAATCGCTACTTCAAGCCCTGACCCAGAAAATACCAGAGCGAGGCGTGTTTACAAACACAGCCGCGAGGCCACACAACTGCGCAGAATTTGCTTACCTGTCAATCGAACGATTATCAGCATCTGTCAATGGTCTGTCATCGAATTCAAGTAGATTTAGATGACAACTTGAAGGCTGAAGCGAAAAAGTCTCGAGATTTCGGTTTCTGGAGAGATACTCGAGAACATCCAGGCACTGTCCTGCCTCGTTGAAAATGCGCGAGTTGAATTTGACGACTGCTGCGCGTATGAAACGACCACAGTTTTTCGCAAGAAATTTGCTACGCCTTCGCTCCCAACAGTTGAAGTGCATAGAAAAGTGCGACCAAAACTCAAATCGGAACAAGCAAGCCCTCCATCGCTTGCAAGTAGCTGAAGCTGCAAGCTTGTCCACATGCGGCAAGTGCGTCAAAATTCTAACAATTGGCACATCGGGCAGCGCAGCCCAGTCGAAACCATCTGCCATTCTTCATAGTTCTAATGACGTAATTTGTCACGTGACACAGGAGGCCGGAAAATCAGTCACATGACTTTTTATTTACTGTTGTTTCATTTGGTTTTGACATAATTGACATAATCCATGACAGGCAAACCCAGCCAAAAACAAATCAAAACTGTTGTTGTTGTTGGTTTTACGGGGTGGTGGTCAGCCATTTGAATACCATTGATTTTTAATACTTAGTTCGGCATGGGAAGCAACTCTTCTCGCTTGAAAACAGCAAGGATCATTTGGTTTGTTACCTCCCTTCCATCACACAACTCCTTGGCCACCCAAGTGGGTCGATGGGTTGTTTGCAACCAACTCTAAAAATAGCTTGCTGGCTTCCTTGCACGATTGGACTAGCAAGCATGCAAGCGCCACCGCTCGATAGGCAGGCGAGGCAACGCATTGATCGGCTGCCATATTGCTCGCTTGCTAGCTTAGCATGTTGTCGGCGGATTTTGCGGCTGTCCTTCAGTCAAATATCTATGTATCCTGAATTGAATCGAAATCCTGTAAAACCATAATTTATTTGGATTCGATCTGCGCATATTTGGTGTTCCAGAATTGTTACTATCTCTGAAGGTGAGCCAGATAACAGCTTGTTAAAACTTACTGATTTGGGGCCCAAGGGTCGCTTTGTCGAAGTTTGGCGACTGGCGTTTACTCGCGCAGTCTGAACGACATTTTTCCTGCTTTCGATTTCACATGCAGATACCTGCATCTGTTGGTTGTTCCAGCCTATTTTTTGGCCGATGGGCGTTCATTATCATTACCTAGTCTGATTCTTCAATGAATCAATGTTAATTTTGTGGTTAGTTACCGGCGTGTTTGAACTAGAAGATTCAATTTTACAGTAAGTCTGGTGCAGTTTTGTCGAAAGGGAATCTCTTCTGCTATCGCAGCGAGCATGAATGCGGCAGCAGAGACTAACGGAGGGGGAGACACCTGCTGGAAAGACAGCTACAAAACCGCGCAAATGATCACACTACCTGACGTCACTCGTATCTGCGGAGAAAAGGCGGGACAACTCGTACACGATTTGGCGCAAGGCGTGGGTTGTCCCGATGAATTTGTCCTGATGCCCCTTCTATCATGTTGTTCAGGTGAGTCATTTATTTACCCCCCCCCCCCCCCCCCTTCCCGCTAGGTGCATGCTGCAAAGGTGACAGGCTGCATTTCTTTTTAGGCAACAACTGCCTTCTTTAGTCTTTTTTTCTTTCTTTTTTATCCCTTTCTTTTTTGTCTTTTTAATTATATTTGTAACATTCTAAGAAACCATACTTAAGACAATGAAAAATATTAACAAATAAGTAATAGTGTTAGGAGTTTATTTGAAAACACAAGAACTGTCAATAATAAAAATAACTTAAAAGATTGCACATAGGTCAAGAATTTGTCAAAACAGCAAATGGACAAAAGCTAAACTCCCTAAAGACATCTTCAGAAATAATTATATATAATTCAAGTACAAATTACAATCATGGCTTGTTTGTCACTAAGAACTATGCACATGTCCAATCCTTTATGATTGCTGCACCCCTCCCCTGCCCCTCCCCGCCCCCTCCCCCTGCCCTCCCCGCCCCCTCCCCCCTGCCCTCCTCCACTGCAGTACTCTGTTGTGTCTTGAGTTAATCATATGTTTTTCATTTTATAATTGGCTTGATTAGCTGATAAAGCTGAGTGTATAAATTTACAAATGAGTGTGCTTGACATCATGGTGCATTCTTTGTGCTCAAGATACTTACATAGCAATAAAGTTGTTGCACTGTGCGTGTGTGTGTGTGTGTGTGTGTGTGTGTGTGTGTGTGTGTGTGTGTGTGTGTGTGTGTGCGTGTATGTGTGTGTCTGTGTGTGTGTATGTGAATGCTGCCAATCAGTGCTGTTTCACACCTTTGTGTAATCAAAATTATTGATGAATTTATTATGTACCATGTAACCATGCATATAAGGTTTGATAAGGTACCAAACAGAATAATTGTTTGAACATTTATATTCTTCTCCAAAAGTCTGCATCTGTACATTGTCATTGAGCAGTCAGTGAATTTGTACATGACTTTTTGTTGTTGTTTATGATTTCATGTACTTTACTATCCCAACTAGATTTTTTTTTTTTTTTTTTAAATTAAATTGGCGGGGGGGGGGGGGGGGGGGGGGGGTTAAGAACTGCAATCTGTAAAGCCAGAAATAGATTATAGCCACACATTGATGGTCTCTGCTGGGACAAGTTACTGCTGTCTTTGTTGGGTTGTTTTTTTTTTCTCTTTTTTTCTGTTGTACTGGAGACAGCCACGTGGGGGTGGGGGTCTTGTTTTTGTTCCTGTTTGTTGTTGGTGTTGTTTAATGGGCAGCAGAGTAAGCCAGTGGGGTTAATTAATTAATTTGTTGTAGATAACTTTTATAACTGCTTTTATTAGGACAGTAATGTTTAAGAGGGGGACCTCATGAAGAGGTATTTTTTATGTGATATACACAGATATACATAGATATATAGATAGATAGATAGACGCCTGTAGCACTCAGCACTCTGGCAGTACATCTTATCTGAAGGAGTAGATACCAAGTTCTCAAAGTGCTGTGGCCCTAATACCCTAGTCACAGACCATGTCACCATAGACTATGACAGAGATGATGGGAGGAGGGTCTCTGCCTGAACCAATTTTGAACCCACAATATCTCTCTGTCCTGAGGCCAATGTCTCAACCATTTGGCCATACCTGCACCTGTGTAACTAAGCAATACATTGCTGTCAGCCAGTTGGTGTATTAAATAAAAAATATTTTTAATTAACCGGAAACACCACAGTGATGATGTTGATAATAATTAGATTCTCTAACTCCTAAGCACAGCTGCCCACTCAATATTCTGTCTCCCCCCACCCCCACCCCCACCCCCACCCCTCCTTTTTTTAATGCTTTTTTGTGGGGGGGGGGGGGGGGTGCTTTTAAAAAATGAAATAGCTTGCTAGGCAAAGTTATTTATAGAAACAGATCTTTATTATCTTGTCCTATGTGCGACATCATACTGTAATTTTGGATGACCATCCGCAGCTGTCTACATGCATGACCAAACAGGCATAACCTACCTAATTTAAAGATGCATTCAGACACTCAGCACGCCTGCCGTAGACAGGCACCTGTTCAGTAACTATTTCTAAACTGTTTTTAACAGCCATGCCTAGCCCCCGTCTGACGCGAGTAAGTGTGTGTCTGTGTACTCAGCTATCTGTGTGTGTGTGTGTGTGTGTGTGTGTGTGTGTGTGTGTGTGTGTGTGTGTGTGTGTGTGTGTGTGTGTGCGTGTGTGTGTGTGTTGTCAGTGTTATTGTAAAGCGCCCTGCGCACCCACCTCAGTTGTACCGCAGTAGATGGGCGCTCTAGAAATCCTCTTTATTATCATCATTATTATTACCGACAGCTGCATAGCCCTACTGACATTTTTCCTCTTCCTCATCTTCTCCTCGTGACTGTCACACAGTACCGAGTTAGGCTACAGCCATCACGTACAATGTCAATGGCATCGCTTCGGCTTTTCTTTGTCGTGTTAGCTCTCATGGGGCACCGTTCCGAGATTCGCGTGCACGCAGCATGGAGTGAGCCTCCAGTGCTGTGGGTCATCGTAGGCGCCGGAGCGGGCACACGCAAATCTGCAGCGCTCCGGCAGGTTCTGGCGCCTCTGCTGGCCTTGGCAGGCGACCGGAAACAACAGCAGCTGCAGCTGGAGCAGCAGGGTCTTGTGACGGCAGGGCTACAGCTGCCAGTGGTGTACACAGGTCGGTCTGTTTTCCCACTGTTTTCTGTTGGCCTGCCTGCTTTCTCTGTTCTGTCTGTCTGTCCCAGTGTCTGTCAGTGCGGCCAAGGGCGTGCACTGTACTCTGTGTGTACTAGTGTGTGTGTATGTGTTGGCGGGGTTGGGGTGAGGTGTGTGTGTGTGTGTGTGTGTGTGTGTGTGTGTGTGTGTGTGTGTGTGTGTGTGTGTGTGTGTGTTGCCTTCTAGGCCTGCATACTGCTGTGTTGCCTTTAGAGCTATCTCGTTTGACTTAGCCGTACGGCACTGTTGACGTTACAAACTGTTCTTTTTTTATTTTGCCCTAGCCTTACAGCTCTGTTGATCTTACCTACTGCTCTTTTATCCTAACCTTACAGCCATATTGCCCTAGAGCTCTTTTTCCCTAGCCTTACAGCTCTGTTGCCCTTACCTAGAGTTCTGTTGCCCTTACCTAGAGCTCTTTTGTCCTAACCGTTTAGCTCTGTTGCCCTAGCCTGGAGCTCTTTTGTCCTAACATTACGGCTCTGTTGCCCTAGCCAAGAGCTCATTTGTCCTAACATTACGGCTCTGTTGCCCTAGCCTAGAGCTCCTTTATCCTAGCCTTACAGCTCTGTTGCCCTCGCCTGGAGCTCTTTCGTCCTAACCGTTCAGCTCTGTTGCCCTTACCTACTGCTCTTTTGTCCTAGCCTTACAGCTGTGTTGCCCTTTTAACCTTACAGCTCTGTTGCCCTTACCTAGAGCTCTTTTGTCCTAACCTTACAGCTCTGTTGCTCTAGCCTAGAGCTCTTTTATCCTAGCCTTACAGCTCTGTTGCTCTAACTCGTGTGCAGAGCCCCCCTGAGACGCAGTTTCACTCGTGATTTCTGTTAACGTACCCTCAGGTTCCATGGGCCCGCAACACCTGCGGACCCTGTCGCACGAGGGCAGCGGGCGCGTGCTGCACGTGACGGAGCGACTGGAGGACAGTCACCGCCAACTGGGCATGCACGCGCTTCACGCGGAAAACCTGAAGGCGTCGCGCGGTCTGCTCCACGACCTGTACGAGGCCTTTGCAGGGAACCTGGGCCTGTCACAGTCACCAGTGCACGGAGGCTCTTCTGGGGAGACTTGCAGTACTCTGTCTCAAGCCGTCTGCTACAACCAGTGCGGCTTCGCCTCGCCCGAGTACGTCGTCAACTTGATCGTCAAGGCGCCCTGTTGGCTGTCCGGGCGGTTCTTGGTATCCTGCCCGTCCGTGGACGGAAACGCCACCACGACCTTCTCCGTCTCTGGTCAGAACGACGCCGAGGAAGAGGAGGAGGAGGAGGAAGAAGAGGCTGGAAGCTCCTCCCCCAAGCGGGCAAGGCGGGATAAGCGGCTGACGCTGAAAGACTTGTACTTCCACATCGCTCGCGTCCACAGCCAGCCGGACTCCCGCCGCTACCAGTTCACCAAGGACGCGGTGCGCGAGCTGCAGCGCTTCCACGAAGAGGAGTGGTGCACCATCATCAACCAGCTGGGAGGCGAGGACAACCGGGGCGTGGTGGCCAAGTCCCTGGGGCAGATCGTCCGCCTGGCTGGGGTGCTCAAAGCCATCAACGAGGCTTCCAAGCCCGACCTGGATTACGCCCTGAAGTTCCAGACGGAGGTCAACCGCGAGGAAGGCGCCGCTGTGAAGATAAACAGCGAAGACGTCACGAGAGCCGTTGAGATGGGCAAGTACTTCCTGGAGCAGAAGCTTTCCATGACGTTTATGGTGAGCACCGGTTTCTTCCGCAGGTCCGGCTCCTTGCATCAGCAACAGCAGCAGCAGCAGCAGCAGCAGGCTCAGGACTCGAGGCCCCTCTCGGCTCCTCAAAGCAGCGACTACGCCTACATGCCTCCCCCGGAGCCTGTGAACTCGCTGTACGGGTTTCCCAAGCTGGCCAACTTCCTGCCCTCGGCCGCCGCCGCGCTGTCGCTAGGGACCGCGGCGCCCGGCTCTCCCCACCCGAGCCAGCACCACCACCAACACCACCACCACCAGGGTGTTCCCGTCGCTGCTTCGCTGGCCTCCTCCTCCCCCTCGTCTTCCTCCTCCTCCTCCTTCTCCTCCTCCTCCTCGTCCCACAGCCACCACCATCATGGCTTCCCCTTTAGCGTGCCCGTGGGGGTTCCGGCGTCATCAGCCCCCGCCCTCTCTGTGGGAACGAGGAGCAGCCCCCACCATCCCCTTCCTCCTCCCTCTTCCAGCCCCTCCCAGTCCTCCCCCGCCGTCCCCCAGTCCTCCTCCTCCTCCTCTTCCTACCCCGCCCACACCCCTCCCGAAATCGACGTGGCGCAGCTTCCGGCCACGTGGATTCCCGCCACACCGGAAGAGGAAATGGCAGAGATGAGTCAGGCCGCGGAGTTCGTGCAGCTTGAGCCCACGCAGTTCGTGGCTGTGCACGCGCGGCGCGTCAAGCGGCTGCTCGAGTGCTTCGATGACGGCTGCGGGGTGTCCGCCACTACGGCTGCGCAGAAGTCGATCGCGCCCCCTGTGAGGGTGGCGGGAACGAACAACCGACATCCGGCCTGGGCTTCCGCTCTCTTCTTCCAGAAGGTTGGTTCTGCACGGTTGTTAGTTTGTATTGTGTAGGTGACTAAGAAAGTAATTGTGTATGTAAGTAAGTAAGTAACTTGGTGTTTTACGCCCAGTCAATTAGATTCTGTAGGTACTGCTGACTGATCTAGAGCCGGGTTTTAAGACCCAGTCAACCGCGTGAGGACATATATTAATATCAGGGCGAACTGTGTTCATTCATTGTGATGCTCTTATGTACACAGAGACCGTGCGGACTATTAGGGACGGGGAGCCCAGGACGGCCACCTCGGCTTTCACACAGATCCTGAGCTCTGTTTTGTACAGGTTTTTTCTTCTTCAGTGTTGCTTTACGTCCACAGAGACTATACGGACTATTAGGGACAGCCACATCGACTTTCACACAGATCCTGAGCTCTGTTTTGTATAGGTTTTTTCTTCTTCAGTGTTGCTTTACGTCCACAGAGACTATACGGACTATTAGGGACAGCCACATCGACTTTCACACAGATCCTGAGCTCTGTTTTGTATAGGTTTTTTCTTCTTCAGTGTTGCTTTACGTCCACAGAGACTATACGGACTATTAGGGACAGCCACATCGACTTTCACACAGC
>OY757550.1:17580206-17637360 GCA_963584105.1 Alviniconcha strummeri | reverse complement strand
AAAAACAAATTCGGCCAGTCACAAATAAGGCAAGGAGCCAACCCGGTCATAACTGAAAGACCGGCACGTGACACTGACTGGCCAGAACAATCGACCCGCTGCAACTGCAGAACAACTTGGGCGTTCACTGGCTTTCACTGGCTTTCTGCATACACCCACTAAACTGGAAAAGAAAGAAGAAGAAAAGCTGATGGAAAACGAGCGGAAACGAGCCGCCGAAGCGGTTCGGCCCATGGACCTGTATAGTATATATATGATATTATGTCTATGGTTCGGCCATGTCCATACCGCCCGCCAAGCCAACTGTCAACAAGACAGCATCACGGACCATAGTGGGACTGATCGCAGAGCGTGACTTAAGCCGGCTCCGAGTTATATCATTCCTAGTTGACACAGTGGCATCGTCAACAATCAGGTCAGCTGTTCGCGGTGCGGCACTGTCCCGTCCCACACAGTCCCACTGGCACGCTCTGATTAGTGAATTACACTCATCCACGCAAATGACTAATCTAAACTTGACAGATCACGCCGGTATCGGGCTGTGGCAATGTCGGTCGGTCGGTCGGTCGCTGACAGCACCACTGAGACTAACGGTGCCGGACTACTACTAGCTTAGCTATCAGCTTATCGCCAACTTTTGGTGCAGTTTCTGGCATGGTGCTTTTCGTCCACACACACACACACACACACACACACACACACACACACACACACACACACACACACACACTCGGACTGGCCGCGCACACACTGACACACAAACACAAACACTAACCATTTAGGACGGCAACCTCGACTTCCACACAGCTCGTGAGCTCTGTGCAGTTTATATATTATTGTATTTCTATTCATATGCCAGGTGTTCACCAGTGGTGAGCCATGTGACGTCGTTCGAACGCTAATTCAGTTGTTGTTGTCGAGTTCACCAGCTGATCTCTCTGCGGATCAGTCACTAACACGGTACATATTATGCTAGTGTACATTTACAAACACATTCCGGCGAGAGACTGCGTGTCATTGTGACCTTTTCTTTCTTCCTTGTGTGTGTGTGTGTGTGTGTGTGTGTGTGTGTGTGTGTGTGTGTGTGTGTGTGTGTGTGTGTGTGTGTGTGTGTGTGTGTGTGTGTGTGTGGTGTGTGTGTGTGTGTGTGTGCGTGCGTGCGTGTGTTGTTTTTTATTATTATTATCACGCCATATGCCGGGCAGCCGCACTCGAGTTTAGTGTTGCTTACGTCCACACAGACCGTACGGCCCAGGACGTCCACCTCGACTTTCACACAGCTCCTGCCAAAACTCCGGCAGCCATACGCCGTCTTCGGAGGATTTATCTCCGGCCAGAACAGAGTTTCTGGAGAGTGAATGCTGTTATAGACGGAAGGAGCTGATCGTGACCGAAGCGGATAGTCCCGAGGCTGCGACACGGCTATAATTACGTAGCGCATGACAAGATTTTAATGTAACTTCGGTGTTTCTGCTGATGACAGTCACACTCAATTGGCTGTAACTCACTCACTCAAACACACACACGCGCGCGCGCGCGCGCGCGCACACACACACACACTCTCTCTCTCTCTCTCTCACACACACACACACACACACACACACACACACACACACACACACGCACGCACGCACGCACGCACGCACACATTAACACACACACACTAACACACACACACACACACACTGACACACACACACACACGCACGCACGCACGCACGCACGCACGCACACATTAACACACACACACTAACACACACACACACATACAACTGACACGCACGCACACACACGCACACGCAGGCACACACACACACACACACACACACACACACACACACTGACACACACACACACACACACTCACACAGACACGCAGGCACACACACACACACACACACACACACACACACACACACACACACACACACACACACTGACCACCCCCCCCCCCCCACACACACACACACATGACTGAACAGCGCTGACTGGATCGCAAACAAACACTTGACTGAAACTGATAATTATATGAAACCGGCTTTCTCATCAGTCATCAACAGTGCCGTCGACATGGATTTGATCAAAGGAACCCCGGCCTTTAACGGGAAACGAAGCACCGTAGAACTGACTCAGCGGCGGCGACTGATAAAGTCAACATAGTGACGGCGGCAGAAAGGGGAAGCCTCAAGTTGATCGGCGACACGTCACTGTATTTCTAAAGTGAAGTCGATAGCTACTAGAAAACAACAATTACCGTGGGTGCCGAAAAGCAGTCGAGTGGTTATATCCGTGATTTATGATAATCCACCGGTCCTGTGCGGATCACTGACATGTTTGTTTTCCTATTTGTACAAAGCTGAACTGCCGAGTGAGTACTTACAAGACTAGCCGGTATAGTCATAAACCCAGTTAATAAAATGGGACAAAACACGTAGTTATTCGGCCAGGTCCCACCCGGACAAGATCCGAGAGCTACTCGAAAAAGCCCCGTGTAGCAGAGAGAGAAACTCGTCGGAACTCGACCTCGAAAACCATGGACATATATATAGGTCCATGTCGAAAACCTTATTTTGGGGGCGGGGATAGCTCAGTGGTTAGAGCGCCGGACTCGTGATTGAAAGGTCGCGGGTTCGAATCCCTGCTGGAACGGCGGGAGAATTTTCTTCTCCAGGGTCGACTTTCTGTGCTGACTCTTATTTCGGTATCCGTTCCACCCCGTGTTACCACAGTAGCACGTAAAAAAATCCCGGTCATTCTGCCAAAAGTGCAGGTGGCAGGTTACAGCTATGACACGCATACACCTTACGTATGTGGCTTTTATTGAACCGCACGGTGCTTCGGCACTGGTCACAACTTGTCCCTAATATGTCAAATGACATCTGAGGACATTAAGCATCAACTCATCATCATCAACCTTATTTGGTTCAGTCAAAAGTCAAAAAATCTAACAACTAGTCCTTGCTAAGTTAATGACTGATTAGTAGTAAATACAAAATTGCAAGCACAGTTTATATACATGAGAAATGTTTCAGTCCACACAAAACATAGCGTGTTCACTGACAGCGCCAGATGCACACATGCATACATTAGAGAGAGAGAGAGAGATGAACAGCAAAATTTGACCTCACCCACACGCCCACATCTCCCGGCTTTTTAGTTTCAACCGCTACATCTGTTAAAAATAGACGGTACCGGCTGCTGAGTAAAGCGTGCTCTGAGGTCATCACTTTCCGTTGTCGCGGGGGTGAAATCGTCTGCTACGATGACACGCCCACTCTGACCTATGTTCGTTTTAAAAAAGTGCCTCGTCTATAATGTCAAAAATAATACAAAAACATATGAACATTTGTCTCCCTAAGTAAACTGTACCTGTGTGTATGTGTAATTAACATACGAGTGGCTCTTTGATTTTGAAAATATCGTGGGGAACTAATGACACACGCGCACATACCGGAAGCACAGGCAGAGACGCGCAAGTTCGTGATCACGTGACCGAAAAACGCGCGAGCACGCGTTGCCGGCCGGCCATTTTCATCCGAAAGGAAGTGTGTTTTGGATTTGTTTACCGTGTCAGGTTTCGTACGGAACATTAACCTGCAGCAATGGCATCAAGAACGAAGAAGACGACAACGACGACGACTTACACTTCGCAGACAGCGTCAGGTGCAGAGACGCCAGGTACGAGCACCTTTTCGCCTCGCAGGCGCGAGCGTCCGCCATCACCGGCTCGCACCACCCGACAACAAGAGCAAGAGGACTTGCAAGGTCTCAACGATCGTCTGGCTAACTACATCGACAAGGTGCGATTCTTGGAGGCGGAGAATAGCCGACTGTCCACTCAGATCCAGTCCACAGAGGAGGTTGTGAAGCGCGAGGTTTCTACAGTTAAAAGTCTGTACGAGAGCGAGCTTGCCGATGCCAGACGATTACTGGACGAAACTGCGAAAGAGAAGGCCCGAATCCAAATCGAAGCCAACAAGTACAAGACAGATTATGAAGACCTGCTGGCCAAGTAAGTGGCAGTTTAATAATGGAATGCTTCTTTTAGCATGTTTATGAACACTGGTTTTCGATATGGTTGATGTAGACGTCTACTTTGGGCATTCTGTGACTGTTGGCGTTTTTGTGCGTCAGGTGTGTACGTTGTGTGCAGTGATGCCCAGCGAAGTGTGACTGCTACCCCACGCCTTTGCGGAAACTGGGAAAGGCCATTATTTAACTAATTTGCATGAACTACTGTACTCGCTGTTCGCGTGTTCAACTTTCAGTTGAAACTGACGCTTTTGCTAGCGTTGCTATTTGTCAGTTAAATGACGCTAAAAAATATGATGGTTGCTTGTGGTACATTTCTAGCTCTCAGATGCTCTGTTTTGTTTTGTTAATTTTCATCTGTTGCTCAGGCCAAGGTAATTTTCTTGACTCGCGAAATCACAAAAGTTTTGCCCAACTAGCCAACTAGTGTATTGCTGCAACTGAGCAGTGCAGCACAAAAACTAGCCAACAGGAGAGCAAGGTCAGATCATGTTTATTTTAAACATCACCCCCACCCTTGGTTTGTTTTACATTGCAGACTGACAGACCATTGTTTATTTGTTGTATTAATGTGACCTGCTGGACAGGTTGAGTTAGAAATTATAGAATGGCTTGCATGGTCCATAGAATAGCAGTACCCACTGCCCCTGCAAGTGCAACAGGCATACCCTGGGGCCAGAATAGCCGTTGTTGACAAGTTCTAAGCACTTGAGCAAAGCTAGCCCAGTAGTACGGCCAGGACAGAGTGGGACAGATAAGCCTATTCAGCAGGTATGCCCATAATATTGACACACCTGACCTGACCCAGTTCCCCCAGGGACAGCTAATTTACGACAGGCAGTGTGGTCAGGGAGGTGGGAACAGCCCTGGTCAAGAGGCCAGTCTGGCCAAGGGGCCACTCAGGTGATGATGGCCAGGTGGTAAGAGGGTGTAGAGAGCTGGACTAGGTCAGTTCAGCTTCTGTGGTGTGTGTGGGCATAATGATGTTAGCAGTTTAGGTTCATGCACTCTGTTGGGCCAGCATTGTAGCAGCATCAGTGTCACCACTGGCTTTACACACATTCTCTACCGGCATTTTAGCTTCAGTTCATCTTAGTTTAAAACTTAATAGAAAAATAATAATTTTCTTTTTAAATTGCAAGCAACAAAAAAAAGAAAGAGTGAGAAAAATGTTTTAAAGCCTTTGGTTCTGTGTAAAATAAAATAAAATAAGTTGTTAGAATAATACACTTGATTGGGGGAGCCGTGTTGCATTTCTGTTTGTGCATTTCTCAGTTTTGGTCTTGTTTCTCCAGCCATTACAACTCCATGCAAAATTTGTCCACAGCTTTTGATTAAAACTGAAAGCAAGGCCACAGTGTTGATCCACACTGCATAAGCCAGAGTGCTCAGTGCATATTTCACAGCTATCTCTTTTTATATAAATTTTTTCCCTCCATTTTTTTTTAATGAAGACACTGACCCTGCCTACCTAGTCTTTTGAGATGTGTGCAACCCAGGCGGTCTGCCCAGCTTTGGAATTTTTCCTCTGTTCATTGGTGCTCCACTCAGTAGTCAAAGCCAGAAGATATAGATCCCCTATCAAAATTTGTTTTGTTTTTTTTAATTAGTAAACATTTCTTAAACAAGAAGTGGAGGAGCTGTCATCAGTTGTACTCATTTTACAAAATGTATATCCTGTGGTCGTTAAAGTCATTTTCAGCTTAATTCATCTTTCAAGTTTACACTACAGCTTTATTGGTGTTGCACCAATAGGCTTAGAGCTAACTAAATGCTAGGTTTCTTAAATTTTGTTAAAACCTGAACTCTGTTAGAATTTTTTTAATTATTATTATTTCTGCTTTTCCTTTACTTGCTAAACTTACTGACAGTTTAGTAGCTAATACTATGAGTAAATTACTTTACACAAATGGCAGGATATCTGTGTCAATGTCATGCTTGTTACTAAGTAAAATTAGTTGTAAAAGATATATTTTTGGACTGGTATCATTCTTTGAGGTTGAAGCAAAAATGGTTGCACATAGAAAGTGGAATACACTTTTTGCTTTCTGTTTTGTTTTTGTTTTTACTGTTGGGTGTTTCAGTAGAATGAGCCCAAGTGACTGTGGAAACAATATAAAGGGTGGAAAGATGCAAATTTCTGATTTTCTTTAAAAAAATAGTGTCGGTGTTGTGTGTTTCAAGTTTTTTCAAAGAGCTCTGACAGTACCACTACCACATGCATTTTCTGTCACAACTTCACCACCAGGCTTTGTTGCCATTGGCTTGTCTTGTGGTTGACAGTTGGTATGCTGTGAACTCTAAAGAGCCCTGCTGATTACTCCGATCAGGCGGCATGTTATCTGATGCAGTTTGTTCTTTGCTGGCTCTTATGCAGGCTTTTTGCTCTATGAGCAGTAATGGCTAGCTAGCAGAGAAACCTCAGAAGATCACAAATATTGCACAGCAAACAATAGCCCACTCACTGACTCGGTAATGGCTTGAAATATGAAAACAACGAAGTAATCTCTGTGTGTTCACATTTGTTTTAGGTCTGTGCACCTTGTGTAAGTAAAGAACATCCCTATACCCCATCCAGTAATGGCTTGAAATATGAGAACAACAAAGTAATCTGTGTTCAGGCTTGTTTTTAGATCTGTACACATTGTGTAAGTAAACAACATCCATGTACCCTGATTAACAAACTCATCTGATTGTAGAACAAAAACATAATCCATTTTTTTCCCTCTCCTGTTCTGGTACCCAACTGTGTCCGGTTTGTCAGCTTATTTTAATTGGCCAAATCTCCAGGGGCTGATATCAGATTCATGTACCCAGCACACTGCTGTGATGTTAATGCTGGCTGTGTGAACAGGGCACTGTCACATTAACTAAGACAGATGCCCCCACCTCCACCCTCTGTTTCTCCTAAAGACTTAAAAACTGATAAAAGAGGCCTTCACCCCCATCCTTCTCCCAAAGGGAACTTAAAGCCCACGCCTCCACTGTCAGTCATTCACACTTTGGTATGAATGAGAAGGATTGAGACTAGTGAGAGGGCAAAAGCCCAGTATCACTATCAGCACTGTGTAAAGTTCAATGGAGACTTGTTAAGACTAGCATGAATGGGGCTTTGTTAATGTCGTGTTAGCATAAATAAGACAGCCACTCCTTTCATTCATCTGCAAGTGTCATGTCTTTTTACACAAACAGAGACAACTACAACTGTACAAGCCTACAGAATTGCAGTGCATGCTACATATTTCAAATACTAAAGAGTTCATGAACAAATGGGTGGGAGAACCCACAGAGCATGGAAAATGTGATACCTTTACCCATCCCCTGTCCTCTTGTTTGCCCTTTTGTTTGAGTGACCTAGTTTTTCCTCTGGTATTTCTGGTCTTGTTTCTGTGATAAACTGGAGTTGGGGAGGACCCACATGATGTTGATGTACAGGGCAGCTCCACCAAAAGGTCAAAAATGTTGAAGACAAAAGACTGGCTGGCTACCCTGGTCAAAGGTGTTGATCTGCAACCTCTGAGAATACATGAACCTGTGTGTGTGTGTGTGTGTGTGTGTGTGTGTGTGTGTGTGTGTGTGTGTGTGTGTGTGTGTGTGTGCAGAATGCTAAACTGCTGATGTAGTATGACAGTGTGCAACAACATGACAAGACATCCATTTTGCAAGTCAGAGTCTGCTCTTTACTATTCTCATCCAGTTAAACAGCTCAAAATGGGCTAGTGGTCCAACACTACTGTTGAACAAATCACTTCTGAGTGATATGATGCCTACATGTAACTACATACAACTTGCAAGTGAAATTAAGCTTGGGGTCACAAAGGCCCAGACAGCGGAACTTTACAGCCATTCTATTCATTGTCTTTTTCCCAAACTCTCTGGGAAAGCCCCAAAAGCATTGTCACATGACACTAACAGCCCTAGTTTGAGTTACAACTCAACCATACTGGAACTTTATTATAACAAAAGCTGCATTTGGCCATTTTATACAACCACAAATAATCAAATCTGGTAGTGATAGAACCCAGAAACATACGGACGTAAGTAAGTAACTGGGTGTTTTACACCCAGATGGTTGTATCAGGGTAAAAATATACAGAAACAAGCATTATAATTTAACTAACAAACTGTATCAAGTCTGTCATATGTCTGTGCTGCACAAAGACTGTCGTTAAACTTACTGGCACAGCATAAACTTACTGGCAAAACATAAAGCTTACCAAAATGGTCTACCAACTATCCCCATCCCAGTGATGCAGGGGGCTAGTCGGCTGCCACCTCCTATTTCTCTTTAGTTAAAAGATTACAACCAGTGAAGAGGCCCTAGTACATTGCCTTGTCACAGCTTTTGGCCCAAGCAAGTTACACCAAGATGGGCCAGCTAAATAAAATAGACACACATGAACACAACCTATCAATCAGTAGAACTGCAGTACCAGGCCTATTGATGCTGAAAAGATGTATTCTTTACAAGTTTATTAGTATTTGCAACACAACACACATACTAAACCTTAAATGATAACAGTGTTCCCAACTACAATACACAAAGTACACAGAAATGAAGGCATTAAAACAAGTAACCAAAATTGCAACATTAAAACAAGCAACAAAAAAGCAGTCTGTCAAATTTCTGTGTTAAAAATAAGAAACTAGCCGCCTCAAAACTTGTTTTGTCAACACTGCCAACAGGAAGATCAAGAAGAGATCAAAGTAAAAACTGGTTAAACTATATGTTTTAAAATGCCACATTTCGCAAGTACTTTCAGTGTTTGGCTGTTGATTTTTTTTAAATTTAGAAATTGAGTTTCATGAACAGCAGTTACTGAATTAGCTGGACTGGATACATGCACTGGTGGATCCTGCCCCCACCCCACCCCCTAAAAACAAAAACACATGTTAAGCGCTACACACACATGCTGAAATCCAAAGACTGAAAGAATCTGTTGTGTGTGACAGGGATGCCATGACACTGTCTTGACAGTTTTGTGCTTTCATCCTTGTAATTCGTGAAGCGTTTAAAAAAATATATGGGAAGGCTAGAGCAGTTCTTTTGAAACTGATGAATATTTTGTCAACAAATTCATTTGTGGTCTTTGTTGAAGAGCATGGAAATTCTCTTGACTGTTAAGTAACTTATTCCATGGTGGTTTCAGATTCCAGCGCCGTGATCGTGAAGCATCTGCCTTGGAGCGCCGTGTGGAAGGACTGGAAGCACAAGTGGCAGACCTGACTGCCAAACTGAACGAGGCAGAGGCCCCACGCAAACGTTTAGAAAAGGAAAACAGCGTAAGAATTGCTACCGCCTTGCCTCTACCTCACCTTATCTTTGCTTTGTCATTACTGTCAGTGCTCCCCATTTTTCACAACTCTAAGGAGAGAATGTGTTACAGTTTAGAAGGGTATTTTTACCCTCTAAAGAAAAGTCTAAATGGTGTCCATTCAATTTAGTTTTTTTAATTTGCGATAATTTCAGATTTTGGTGTCCTAAATTGTTGCTTTCATTTCAACGCAATTTTTGTTCATTTTTGGGTTGTACAAAAGACCATTCAGCCTCAGAAAACACAGTTACTCCTATTTCAGAATGACTGTAGAACATTTATATGTACTTTTTCTCCTTCTGGTTGTACTTTGTTGTTTTTTGCATATTTTACACAATGTTTAATACCACATGCGCATTTTTTTAGATTGTGACTTGTAGTTGTAATGTGTGCACAAAAATCAAAGGGCTAGACAAGCCAGGCACATGAATGAATCTAGAAAGGTCTACAGTCACAGCAATGCCCACACCTTGCTGTGCTTGAACTGTCATCCTTCCCTGCCCTAGTTTTCAAAAGCTAAAAGTAGCAGTCTGTCATAACAGGCAAACAGCAACACGCGTACAAGTTTATTTAAGGACATACTGGTCCAAGGCTGGGGTATTAATGATGAGTTTTTTTCTTCTCTCTCCCAAGTCTCTGCGTGCTGAGATTGCTGCTCTGGAAAAGCAGCTGGCAACGGCGAAGAAGCAGCTGGAAGAGGAGACCCTGCTGCGGGTGGATCTGGAGAACCGGGTGCAGAGTCTCAAGGAAGACCTCCACTTCAAGTCGCAGGTCTACGAGCAGGTCAGTTCTCTGGCTGTGGCCAAGCCATGCTCACAGCATGTTCATGCGGGAATCGCTTTGCTAAGTCCAGACATCATTTCATAGGGAATCACTTTGCTAAATCCGGACATCATTTAACAGGGAATCACCATGCTAAATCTGGAGATATAATTTCACAGGGAATCACTTTGCTAAATCCAGACATATAATTTCATAGGGAATCACTTTGTTAAATCCAGACATATAATTTCACAGGAAATCGCTTTGCTAAATCCAGACATATAATTTCACAGGAAATCGCTTTGCTAAATCCAGACATGTAATTTCACAGGGAATCACTTTTGCTAAATCCAGACATATAGTTTCATGGGGAATCTGCTAAATCCGCATAGATCAACATGCCAAAACAGTGGCACCCCACAAGAAGAGCAAGCTGTTGGAAAGCCGTGTTAGCAATCATTTTAGCAGCATGTACATATCAGGACAGATTAATGTGCCAAAACAGTGGCACCCCACTGTGTCTCAAACATGAGCAATTCCACTTGCTCATAATTATTTGTACACAAAACTGGAGGCAGAAGTTGTTAATCCTTTAAGTGCACTGCAGTCACACAAAGCATATGTCACGCATGGATATTTTTAATGCCTGTGATTATCATACAGTGTTTAAACTACGTCAGACACCAGCTGCAAAAACGGTGTGCTGTTTAAAGTCATCAGATATGGTATGCATTGGTAGACTCCAACTCTGATTTAGTCAGCCTAACTAACAATCATGTAGAGAATCAACTTAATTGGATAAGAGCATCATATTGTCAGTTAAAACTTTTGACACAGATGTGACTCAGAAGTATGTCCGAGTCCGAGTCACACAAATTCATATTATGAAAAGAGACCGTGTGAGTGAGATTTGTGCATATTGTTATTTTGATGTTTTCACATTTGTAATTTATGGAAAATTTGCAATGTTATTTTGGCTACCACTGTACTTCATGGTGAAATTCTGTAAATGTTGCCAAGTGGAGCTTATTTTGACCGAGGGAATTGACCATACTGATTTTGCATGTTTTGTTGCTTGGCAAGGTACAGAGAGAGTGCAAGAACCATTAAATGTACCTAAGAATGTGTAGACCTGTGCATTTGTTTCTCCCACAGGAACTTGAGGAGTCGCGCATCCGCACCTCGACGACGATTGAGGAGGTGGATGGTCGCCTGGAGAAGGAGTATGAGCAACGCCTGTTGGAAGCTCTGCGCGAGATCCGCGCGCAGCACGAGATGGACCTGCAGACTGTACGCAGCGAACTGGAGATACTGTATGAAAGCAAGGTGAGCATATGACTCCCTGGTGTGACTTCTGAAGCAAAGGCATACAGATCTAAAAGAGAATGAGGCCCAGAGCTCCTGAACAGTTAGTAAAGAGATAAGACAGTTCATACCTTCTTTCTCATCTCTCTCTTTAGGATACATGTGTATTGTTCGCATGCTGGCTTCCAATAAAAATTATTTGGTCAGCAGGATGGTCTTATTTACCAAAGGGAGGTAAGAGAGCTGATGATTATTTGATGCCGGTGAAACATTTTTGTTGCCAGAGCCACCTGTTGCCCTCTATTGTTTTTATATACCAGAAATGAATCTTTGTGTTGATCAGGAGTAGGCCGATTGGCTACCCCCCCACCCTCCATTACTCTCCCCCCCCTCCCCCCCAGCAAGACCATCTTATTTACCAAAGGGAGGTAAGCTGATGATTATTTGATGCAGGTTAACTCTTAAACATTTTTGTTGCCAGAGCCACCTTTTGCCC
Source organism: Alviniconcha strummeri (assembly GCA_963584105.1). Taxonomy (NCBI): domain Eukaryota; kingdom Metazoa; phylum Mollusca; class Gastropoda; family Provannidae; genus Alviniconcha; species Alviniconcha strummeri. Next base: position 17,625,450 of record OY757550.1, on the reverse strand, counting down.
TCTGTTGAGTGTTTTTATATACCATAAATTAATCTTCGTGTTGATCAGGAGTATGCTGGTTGGCTACCCCTACCCCCTGAAGAAATTAAATACTATAGATGTAGTGAACGTCAAACATTGCGTGATGGTAATAGCCTACTTATTTTTATGTAGGGTGCCAACACCAGATACAGTTGTTGTTTTTTTGTCAGTAAACAGAATTTCTGTCAATTGAGGAGCAGGAGGGGTCATTCTTGGAAAGAAAGAAATATACACAACTGTATGAGAGTTCTTTGAAGGGAAGGTTTTTGTTTTTGGTAACAGATTTGTAAATTCCCTTCAAAACTGATATTTGTATGTGTTCATAACTAATTCACTTTGTCTCTTTCTCCCTGTTTCGTGCAGATCGCTGACCTCAAAGCACAGGCGGAGCGCAGCAACTCGGCTTCGGGATCGGCATGGGAGGAGCTGCGCATTACCAGGAAGCGCTGTGATGAGATAGCATCAGAACTTGCCAAACTTAAAGCTGAGGTCAGTTTTCTTACATCAGCTTGTCACTTCCTTGTTATTGGGGATAGTTTCTGCTGTGACATGCTTCATGACTGCTTGCTGAACCTTTGTGAAGAATTTCTATAGTCCTGTGATAAGCAAGAGGTCAGCATTTGGAAATGGCAGGTCAGCCCAGTTGAGTTTTGGGTTGTTTTTTTGTTTTGAGTTTTGACTATTGTTAGAAAAATTCATGAGACAAAGAACTTCTCTTTTTTTTTTCAGTAGATAAAATTGAATGTCCTCTGCTGAAAACCCAGGGCAAGCTGTGAAAGTTGTTATTTTTAAACCTGCAGTAGGTTGGACTCTAGCTTCACCTGCTGCCAGAAAATCTTCTGTTGTAATTTCTGCTTTTCCAGTTCCTTCAACTTCATTTTTCCCCTGCCCTCTTCAACTGTAACTGACGTGTCTTGTGAGAATTGGTTTATTTGGGTGATCTGTTGAATTGTGTTTTACCGTCGCATCACCTTCATGGGTGGTTGGGCGTTGTATATTGAGAAGCTAATACTCTAGTACAGATGAACTTTGACAATGATGATGGTGTTATTCTCTTCAGAATTCAGGTTATGAGCTACGTATCCGCGACTTGGAGAACCAGATGGCTCGTGAGCGTGAGGAGTTCCGCATGCGCTTGGCCCAGAAGGATGATGAAATTGCTGAGCTGCGGCTGACTCTTGAGGAGCAGATGCAGGAGTACTCTGACCTGTTGGACATCAAGATCCGTCTGGACCGCGAGATCGACGCTTACAGAAAACTGCTGGAGAGTGAGGAGACACGGTCAGTGTTGTTTCCCCTTTTCCAGGTTTATCATTGGTGATGTCAATGTCCAGTTGACCCATCTGTGTAACCCCCCCCCCCCCCCCTCCCTCCGCCCCCGCCCCCAAAAAACAAACCTTGTCAGCTGTGGGATGAGCATGTTCCTTTGTCTTTTCATTTTTTTATGGTGTCCCTACATCATGCAGATGTATTGGAAACTAGAAATGATCAAAGTGCATGAAACTGACTTGGGTTGTAATCTCTGCGTCTTACTCTTAGGGTATCACATGATTCAGCTTTATGGATGATTATTGTGTAAAACGTGTGTGCTGCTACATATGCATAGTAGTGAGATAAAAAAATTTTTTTTTTTTTTTTTTTAGTCCTTCAAAGAATGAATAGCAGCTTGTATTTCTCAACCTGCCAGACAGGATAGAGTGTATATTTTGCTCTTTGTTTCCCCAAAAGTGCTGATGCATCAGTAAGCTTCAAAGTCAAAGCGTGGTGGGTGCATCTGATGGTTTGGTTAAAGAGATGATAGTCTAAACATTGACTGTGTGTCATCTCAGACTGAACATCTCACTGGAGACCTCTCAGACGAGCCGCTCCCCTGGCCGAGCCACACCATCAGGGCGTGGTGCCAAACGCAAACGTGTGGACATTTCGGAGGCTGTGGAGGAGTACAGTCAGAGGAGTTCCAGCTCCGGGTACGCTCGCTCGGCCAGTGCCAAAGGTGGCATAGATATCGCTGAGGTTGACCCTGAGGGCAAGTTTATCAAGCTGACCAACACTACCTCAAAGGTGAGTGATGGTCTTCTCCTGGTGGATGATATGGCAGTAATCCTGTTTGAATTAATAAACATTGGCTTGGTTGAAGAAGGACATTTAATTTATAAACACTGAGTGGTTGAAGAAGGACCCTGTTGTGGGGATTGGCAGCAGTCGAAAGATTGATGCTTTTCAGCATTTACCCAATTTTTTTCACCCTGATATAACTGTGATGGTTGACTGGGTGTAAAACACCAAGTTAGTTACCCGTTTATTATTTTTCATTGCTATTTGTACTAGAGACCATAAGCATTTTAGAGTCATCATCTGCATAAATAATTAACCATACAGTATAGTCATTTGCATTTTCAAAACTGTAGCTTGTTCACCCGTATGGTTGCTTTATTGGGTAGTTCAGGTGGGGTTGCTAACTCCCTTGACTTTTGCCCAGCATCACTTAATTCCCTTGGCTGCTTTTATTTCCGGTGCATACTTTGTTCACAATGGAAGGCAGCGACAGTGAATTTGCAAATTTTACACTGCCAACTTTTAAAGACACTTTTGGAGGCCCATAGTCAGAATATGTCTGGCAAGAAGCAATAACTTGTTTGTGCTATAGGATGCCCCAAAACACATTTTTTCCACGGACTTACGATCTTCTGGTCAGCCCAAAAATGACACAAAGACACTCTCAAGGGTAATTTTGCAACTGCAACAGTGGTAGCATTTGTACTTCTTCGCAATTCTAGGTTCAGCTTCCACTGTTATACACAGCGTGAAGCAACACCTACTCAGAAATCGGCCCAGATGTGCCACTGCAACCTCTCGTGACTTCTTGCGCTAAAGATTGCAAAGGGCATTCACTCTAGCAAACCAGCTTTACTGAACCACCCAATAACATATAGGAGAATTTTATTAAACAAAAAATGTGTTGTGCTTAGGGAACAGGTGTATTGTTGTGTTCGGTGTTTAAAGTTAAGCTTCTGTGTTCTGCATTTTCATCCAGTCTTGTCTTCTTTTGACTTATAGCGGTGTAGAAGTATCACCACTTTCATGTTCAAAATGGCCGAATTGAAACCAGTTTTAGTGCAGCCTATATTTTTGTGTATCTCTCTTGCCAGGACATTAGCAGAATTGAAACTAGTTTTAGTGCAGCCTGTATTTTCATGTATTTCTATTTCCAGGACATTGGCAGAATTGAAACCAATTTTAGAGCAGCCTATATTTTCATGTATCTGTTGCCAGGACATTAGCAGAATTGAAACCAATTTTAGTGCAGCCTATATTTCCATGTATCTCTGTTGCCAGGACATTAGCAGAATTGAAATCAATTTTAGTGCAGCTTATATTTTTATGTATCTGTTGCCAGGACATTAGCAGAATTGAAACCAATTTTAGTGCAGCCTATATTTTCGTGTATCTGTTGCCAGGACATTAGCATAGGGACATGGCAGCTTCAGCACACAGCCGGTGAACAGGAAACCACTTTCAAATTTCACCGCAGTCTGGTTGTCAAAGCTGGAAAGGCAGTCACCGTAAGTCATGCTGTTTACTCTTCTTTTTCTCTCTCTTTTTTTTTTATTTTTTATATTGTCCCATCATCTGTACCAACTTCAGAGGCACTGCTCCCGCACCGCATCCCTACCTACAGCAACACCCAGGACTCATTCTGCATTGCAGCCCTGCCCTCATAATGTTTTCCACAGGAGGAGACATCAGATCATCGGTGGTCTGTCATCCAAAGGAGACACTGCACTGCCACTGAGTCGCTGCAGTGGTGTTCATTAATTCCTGTTCTGATTCACCATATGCAGGAGATCACCTACTATGCCCCCTGCTGACAAAAATGTTTTGCTTACTTTTGTCTACGTTTTGGTGTTTGTTTTTCTTGTCATGTTCTTCAGTCATTGATTCTTTCAAGTCACATGACCATGTTGATCCTCCACTCAGATGCAGCTTTTTTCCCCTTGGTTAGTGACATGATGTATAAAATTGGAAATGGCAGTAACAAATAAAGAAGAAAAAAGAGCTAGTTCCGGAACTTTGAAAATTTGATGTTTCTTGTATGTGAACTTTAAGTAGCTATGCAACAGCCAAAAATTGCCCTCTGACTGAATGAAGTGTATCAAATTAAAGGGCTCTTGAAGCTGAATCCATTGCAGTTTATTTCACTCAAATCGGATTAATAGTTTGGGAGATATTAAAATTTTAAATTTCACAAATCAGCTCAATTTCGGGACAGTCCTTTACTATGACAATGAAGTCAAAAGGGTGGACCTGTGGAAAGCAGCAATAATAAAGGTTTATGTACATAAAATCTGAATGACTCAAGTCATTGGGATTAAAGTTGGTGAATTTATATTTTGGGACATGTTGAATCCAAAAACGGTGAAAAAAAGTGCCTCACAATCCAATTTCAAGAGATAATTAGCATACTGTTATGTAATAACTAATTATTATAATTAACTGATTTGTGCATGTTCACAGGACTTACAGATTTTAAACAAGGAAATTTAGATACACCAATCTCAGCATAGAATCTAACCCAATTTGATCCCTCATTTGCATAAATTACATAACAAACTCGTTACTGTTCTTGGTTGTTTAGATACCACAATTATCCCTGAAACAATCTTCAAAATCTGCACATGGGGTTTCTTATTTGTGGTAACCTTGTTAAAATTTGTACCTGTAGCATTAGCAGATCATTGATGTGCAATCTAATCTGCATAAATTAGCATAACGAGCATCTATAAATTTTTCATAAATTGTTTATATGAAGTTACCTGCCACATCTATTAGAATACTGAAATTCAGCTCCTGGAGCTTTGCCATTATAGTAAATTGAAATGGTGTCAACCCTGTGAAGTAATTCAGTCCCATTTGCATAAATTAGCATATTAATAAAACATGCTATTGCTAAAAAAAAAAAAATTTTTTTACTAGAACTTTCAGATTTTTAGTTTCAATGTTGTTTTTTGTGTTGCAATTACCACAGGTAAACAGGATCAATCAATGTCAATTTGTGTTCATATCATTACCATAATATAACAAACAAGCTCGTTAGGCTAATTTATTTGCAAAAATATATACCTATCCACACAATATCAGCTTTTTGTCCAATTCACCCTCACCAAAAAGCAGTCATTCACACAATGATGACAACAACAACAAAAATCCAATTTTTTATTTTAATGATTCACCAACTGCCATAAAAAACTATTAACAAAATTCATGATGACACTGTGGTCTTCTAAGTTCTATACAAATCCATCTGGTCTGCCTGGGTTTGGGCACAGCTGCATCACTCTCACAAAAGGCTCTAGAACCTGCAACCACACAATAAAAGGAACATTAAAAAAACTGCTAAATCTTTGGATCATTATTTGAAACCAGTTATTAAATATAAATAACATTAGAAATAAATCAAATTAAAAATAAAACTGATATTTTACTCCACTTGTTTACACTTCTTAATCTTGTTTTATTAATTTATTATTATTATTATACATCATGAGAAATGCTGCCCCCCCCCCCCCCCCCCGCCCCAAAAAACAACAACAAACAAACAAACAAAACAGGTTTCCAAAAATTTCAGTTAAAAAAAAAAAAAAAAAAACTGAAGAGACACTTAATTAAGTCTGCAAAGCAACTCACTACCTGAAACTGAAAGTGCCATAAATATTAAATCTGGACAAACAAAAAATCACTGATATAAATTTCAGTGGGGGAAAAAAGAAGAATCTTTAAAAAGTCCAGAATAATGTAAATCAAGAAAATAGCAGATTAAATATCTGACACCCCTCGGCTGAAGAAATAGACCTGCCTGTAGTCAAAATCCAGGTCCAGTAAAAAGCACTCTGGGTGCAGCCATTACTGAGGCAGGAGTGACCAGTAGCTGGAGACGGAATGTTCCAGGAACGATCCCCAAAACGTTTATGAACTTTAACCAAATACCTGACGGAATAAACAGATCAACTGAATATTCCTCAGGTCAGTGTGTTTAGCTTTAGTTTTAGTGCTTTTACTGCACTTAGATGAGAGCTGCTTCATATTTTTAAGTCTCCTCCATCTCGCTTGATCTGGAGTCCGATGAATCCATGCGATGCGCAGGCCGAGTTTGAGAGATTTTTTTGCTACATCGTCATCATTTTAAGCCCATTACCGTCATATTTTTCAACAAAACCACTAGTGAAATACATGCTCTTGTAGATAAAAGAACACAGAATAAGCCTGTGGGTGAACTTTTTTCCTAAACAACCAATTTTAACAAAATATTTGAGAAAGAAATTACAACAACCATACTTACCGCCATTACGCTGTTTTCATAGACCGCATCAAAAAAGTTCACATACCGCACGAAAGAGCGATCTTTCTTCTGATTGGCTGTAACGTTTAAGCCTTGTACATTGTCATTTGCGATGGTACGAGGAGTTTGAAGAGAGCCACCCAAAACAGTGTCCTCTCAGAAATTGGTCCACGGCGCGAGGCGGGCCGCTCAACCGTAAAATAACTTTTCTTTCAAAGATTATACTACTTTCAAAGGCATGAAATAAAATAACACACAGTGTAGGCTGTAGAATATTCATTCACCAACGATAAGACAAGCATGCAGGATGAAAAATGCAGTTTTAACTCTGCATTTTTGGTTTGAAGTGATGCCCCCCCCCCCCCCCCCCCCCCCCGGAATCCATAGTGTCCCAGGCTAAGCACAGAGGCTGTTGCATAGCTACTTAAAGGACAAGTCCAAGGTTAGGGGTGATTTTTGACACGATTTCCATTAAAGCTTGCTGAGAATGATGATGTAGGTGAAACTGTGATCTGAGGGTTATAAATGCACGGGAAAAAAAAAGGCATTTTCTGTCATACCGAAAGCGTCACCATGACGCCCAAATCACGTGACCATATGCCTACTACATCACTCTGGGGAGTCGCTGCAAAATGGCCAACTCAAGCTCCGAAGACGAAACTGATACTTTGCTCGAGAGACCCACAAGGATAAAGCCGTATCAGTTTGAGCCTGTCGGGCAGGATTTTGAAATAGTACCAGAACATCGTGTTGGCTTCGAAGCAAACCCCATGCAGTATTCCATGGGGTTTGCGAAATCTCACTCACTGAAGTGCTCACTACACAAATGGGCATGATGCGGCGCAGCAAGAAAGCTCGTTTGAATTGTATAAATTTAATCCAGTTTCGCCTCACTGCGGGTCGATTGCGCGGGAGCTCGTGCATTGTTATACCTAGGGTTGTCTGCAAATTGTTACAGTTCGCGGCAACACAGTAGGCCGCCATAGTTAACTTTTTAGGTGACCACACGCATACACAGTTTACTGAAGAATTTAAGATGGCAACCGCACTGACTCCCCAGACTGAGGTCACTTCCAAAACCCAATTAAACATTTTTTTAATATTTTTTGTTTCATTAAATCTGAAACTCGTGACTCATTTGTCAGTCATTTCAATGGTCATTTTGCATACTTAAAAACTTTGGACTTTTACTTTAAGCAAGCACACAAATTGGCTGAAATTTGGTATGTCTTAATAGGGTCCTAGCGTGATCCTGTTTCGCATTGAAGTCCAAGATTTCTGTATAAACTACACTGGGGATATACCTTTGGTGGGATTTATGTACCCTACGTTTACTCTAGGTGATTCGGGTCTTTCTTCTTGTGTATGTGTAATGCCTGCATGCACTGATTAACTCCCTTAGTTTGTTGGCCTAAAACTGTGTGATTATGGTTGTGTAGGTGTGGAGTTCTGACTCAGGCACGACCCATAATCCCCCTGTGGATGTGGTGATGAAGGGTAAGAGATGGTTTGTGGCGGAGGAAATGAAGACTGTGCTCCTGGACAGTGATGAGGAGGTGAGTGCCATGCATTTTGTTTGTTTGCCAGGGACGAGCACTGCTTGTGAGCAGGTAGACTAGCTTGGTGGACAGTTCTTTTTTTTTACATTCTGCTTTTTGTATTTAAGTTGACCACAAAGGTCATGTCAGGTGAAACATACCTTCATTTTTTTTTTTATATTCAACACTCAGTCAACCACAACAGTCATATCAGGTGAAACACCTAGTAAACCACAAAGGTCATATTACATTTCACCTTTTGTATTAAAAGTCAACCACAAAGGTCATATATGAAAAATACCATCATGGGGGGGGGGGGGGGGGGGGGGTATTCAACACTTTGGACAGCTTTTTTTTTTTTTTTTTTTTTTTTTAGTGATTGTTGTTCAGTTCGGTAATGTCCTGGGCTCTGGACCAAGAAAGATGCTCAATATCCAAGGACCACAAGCCTCCATTTGCCTACAGGCAAGCCTTCACTCAGAAGAACACCTATTGTGTTTGAATGTATTTCTAGTTTCCCTGTTTACCGTGATTCTGAGGTGTGACTCGTAAGACAAAACTGCTGTGGTCAGCCTGTCGGCTAAGGACAGCACGGTTGCAAAAGAGCAGCTGCTTCATTTGTGCTGGTGTTTCCATTCAGGTTAGCAGCTCAAACCCCAACACGGATAGTGGGCAACAAATGCAGTGCATGTCTTTGTGACACACGTTTGGTGGTCAAATATTTGTCATTTTTTGGGAGAGCAATAGATTTGCTGCACATTTTCCAAGTCACACCGTGCAGACTGCTTTGCGAAGTTACATGTTACATTGCAGGTTTCAACTTTTATGCTTTCCGTGTTGCAGAGGTGGTGTCCACTTGTTGCATATGCAGGAGTGGCGTAATGCACTGTTTCTGATTTGTCATACATGTTTTGCTGGTGTGTTGTCAAATTGCTATGCATGTTGCATTCCAGGAATGGCATTACACAGTTTCCAACTTGTTATGTGTGACATGTTGCAAGAGTGGTTTCTTGCAGTTCACAACTTGTTACATGGGCTGCAGGAGTATTATCAGCTTGTAATGTTCCATGTGCTGCAGGAGTGTTATCAGCTTGTTAGATGTGCTGCAGGAGTATTATCAGCTTGTAATGTTACATGTGCTGCAGGAGTATTATCAGCTTGTTAGATGTGCTGCAGGAGTATTATCAGTTTATTACATGTGCTGCAGGAGTATTATCAGTTTATTACATGTGCTGCAGGAGTATTATCAGTTTATTACATGTGCTGCAGGAGTATTATCAGTTTATTACATGTGCTGCAGGAGTATTATCAGTTTATTACATGTGCTGCAGGAGTATTATCAGTTTATTACATGTGCTGCAGGAGTATTATCAGTTTATTACATGTGCTGCAGGAGTATTATCAGTTTATTACATGTGCTGCAGGAGTATTATCAAGCTTGTTAGATGTGCTGCAGGAGTATTATCAGTTTATTACATGTGCTGCAGGAGTATTATCAGTTTATTACATGTGCTGCAGGAGTATTATCAGTTTATTACATGTGCTGCAGGAGTATTATCAGTTTATTACATGTGCTGCAGGAGTATTATCAGTTTATTACATGTGCTGCAGAAGTATTATCAGTTTATTACATGTGCTGCAGGAGTATTATCAGTTTATTACATGTGCTGCAGGAGTATTATCAGTTTATTACATGTGCTGCAGAAGTAGAATCAGCTTGTTCCATGTGTTGTAAAGGAATGGCATCAACTTGTTTCATGGGTTGTGTTGCTGGAGTGATATGAACTCAGACCTGTTTAGTCTATGCAATTGGCGTAGAAAACTACACATTTGAAGCCCAGCCTACACATCTACGCTTGCATTACACAAACTACGCCAATGACTTCGTTTCGGCTACGCGATAGCGACAAGTGTGATTCGGTCCTATTTTTTGACGCGATCCTATTTTTTGACACGGCCGCCGTATTCAAAAGTATGTGGGCCCGCTTATGATACGCGCGCATCAGGTCTTGCAATAGCGACGCTGGTTTTGGTGCAAACATAGGTTCTGAACGCAGCCGAAACTCACTTCAATTGGTAAAAATGTCCGAGTCAAAGAAGCGAGCGTATGAAACTTCTTCAGAAGAAACTAAGTGTTAGCCTCCAAAGGCTCTGCTACTGCGATTAAAAGGAAGAAAGTTCCATCCCAGAAATTTCTCCAAGCTTATCACGAAGCTTATCCGTATTTGGTTCATTCGAGTTCGAGGAAAGGCAGCGAACTTGTTCTTTGCACCATTTGCAAATCGGACTTTCATGGCGGTCGATTTGACTGTAAGCAACCTGTTGAGAGCAAGTCCTACAAGGAGTTCAAAGCGACTGGAAAGTTTTTTTCCCGCTTCAAGTCTGTCTCTTTCTTCCTTTCCCCACCCTTCTCCCTCTCTCTCGTTTTAATGCAGCAAACATATAGTTTTTCCGCACTTGCAAACATCGATAGCACTAGTCTGTAGAGTTATCTCCCTTGAGCATTTTTAATCATCATTACAAAGAAAGTGCATTGTGATTGGCTACTTTGTTGGGGATCAGCCAGTGAGAAAATGTGTTGCTCACACTGCTGTGAGGTCCAGAAAAATTGTACTAGGAGTAGGGCGCTTGCGGCCGGGGTTGTTTGTACACAGAGGGGAGGGGGGGTTTACACATAGGTTTAGCTGACTGGCAGACTGATCTGTACAACTGCATTCTCATTCTGAGTCAAGCTGTTGGCTTTGCAATTTTCCCCCATTCACATGTGCACGGCCCAGCAAGAGACGTGAACGGATCTACACCACTTGTGTGTGGCTGAGTCAGTGCTAGCAGTGCCATGCTGTCGCCTTATGTTGATGACTTACATTTTTAGGCACTGTGGTCTTCTGATTCTCAAAATTATATCAATTCAAGTGCATAGAAACAGAGAGAGAGAGAGTGTGTGTGTGTGTGTGTGTGTGTGCATGTGCTTAGTGTGTGTGTTGCATAAACTGATAATCTTGTCTAAATTTGTAACTGAGACAGAAGAAAAAGAAGAAAAAACTACACTTACATTACAGCAAAATAATTGTATTTGTTGTTTTATTAAGTTTCTGTGTTATTTTGACTCGAGTGAGAATGACTCAATGAGAATCTGAATGTGTGAATACAAATCAGGTTTCAGCTGATGCACTATGACTACACATCGTACCTCCCGACTACACATTTAGACTACCCAAACTACACTTGTGCATTTGGGGGGTAAACAGGTCTGTGAACTTGATGTGTTGTGTTGCAGGAGTTGTGTCAACTTGTATGTGTTGCACTTTGCCTGGGTGGTGCCAGCTTATGGCATGCATTTTACATTGCAGGAGTGGCGTCAACTTGTGGCATGCATTTTACATTGCAGGAGTGGCGTCAACTTGTGGCATGCATTTTACATTGCAGGAGTGGCGTCAACTTGTGGCATGCATTGCACTTTGCAGGAGTGGCGTCAACTTGTGGCATGCATTGCACTTTGCAGGAGTGGCGTCAACTTGTGGCATGCATTGTGTTGAAAGTGTGGCATGAGCTTGTGACATACGTTGCAGGAGATAGCTTCATGCACCATGTCCAGGTCCACACATGACTGAGTTTTGTTTGTTTTGCGGCAGGAGATGGCATCATGCACCATGTCCAAGTCCACTCTACGCAGCGTGACATCCTACTCTCAGCGCCGCTCTGGACCGCGGGATGATGTGGATGCAGGAGAGGTATGTACCACTTCATGAACTGTGGTGACAGTAAGGCTGGCAGGGCTGCCGCAGTTGTTCTTTCTTTCTTTTTCTGAAAGCTTAAAATTTTGAAAAGCCTTTTCTAGGTCAGGAAAATGTATGGGGAAAAAATGGGCTGTGTCTGAGAAAATTATGGCAGCTTTCTGAAGATTTTTTTCTTTAAACAAACAAAATTGTTGTACAAACATTGATTTGGAAACTTATCACACCAAGTTGAAAACCAGCACAAGGTGATCAGAAGTGAGCAGACATTTTGAGTCATGTTAGCAAGATTTGTCTGAGGAAGGTATAGTAGGTAGATTGCAGAATTAATTTTGGAATTATGTTGTTTTTAATCTGGTCTGGAATTTTGTCATTCAAAGGCTGTGAGAAACCATTAATAGGAAATGTGAGGGTCCAGAGTTCAGACCTAGCTTGTGTTGTCCCCTTTTTGTCTTGGGCGGCGACTGGCAGGAAATCTGAACTTGAGTGTGGTCTCTATGATGAAGACAAAACTTGATCCACCCAGTGTGCTGGAGATTTCCGCCTGATGGGTAAACTGTACATGGCAGACAGCATTGCTCTTGTGGCATGATGGGTAAACAGTGTACATGGCAGACAGCACTGCTCTTGTGGCATGATTGGTAAACAGTGTACATGGCAGACAGCACTGCTCTTGTGGCATGATGGGTAAACAGTGTACATGGCAGACAGCACTGCTCTTGTGGCATGATTGGTAAACAGTGTACATGGCAGACAGCACTGCTCTTGTGGCATGATGGGTAAACAGTGTTACATGGCAGTCACTGAGTGATGATACGAGGTGGTCCAGCACTGCTCTTGTGGCACGATGGTTAAACAGTGTTACATGGCAGTCACTGAGTGATGATACGAGGTGGTCCAGCACTGCTCTTGTGGCATGATGGGTAAACAGTGTTACATGGCAGTCACTGAGTGATGATACGAGGTGGTCCAGCACTGCTCTTGTGGCATGATGGGTAAACAGTGTTACATGGCAGTCACTGAGTGATGATACGAGGTGGTCCAGCACTGCTCTTGTGGCATGATGGGTAAACAGTGTTACATGGCAGTCACTGAGTGATGATACGAGGTGGTCCAGCACTGCTCTTGTGGCATGATGGGTAAACAGTGTTACATGGCAGTCACTGAGTGATGATACGAGGTGGTCCAGCACTGCTCTTGTGGCATGATGGGTAAACAGTGTTACATGGCAGTCACTGAGTGATGATACGAGGTGGTCCAGCACTGCTCTTGTGGCACGATGGGTAAACAGTGTTACATGGCAGTCACTGAGTGATGATACGAGGTGGTCCAGCACTGCTCTTGCAGCTGCTGTCACCTTTATCAAGTAAAATATGATTGGTTTTTAACATCCAGCCCAAACTCGTAGGTTACATCAAGGTGACCTTACTCAAGAAGGGAACCCAAGTTTTTCACACAGCCATTCTGAAGTGCCTTTAAAAAAAAAAAAAATGTTTAAGGAAGTAACCCAGTGTTTCATACAAGTTTCAGACCTCTGATTGAGAAAAGGCTAAAAGTTTATCTGTCAGTCACTCTGAGGTTCGAGTTCACTGTTGCTTTACGTCCACAGAGACTATACGGACTATAACAGTATGGACTATTTGCCATACCAGAGATCAGGAGCTGTGTCACACAGCTTTCAGTGAAAGACGAGGAAGCCGGCTTTGAGCCACAGGGTAGATCACACACTCTCAGCACCGCTTTCTTGTTTTATTTCATTTGTTTGTAACGCACTTACTACTGTTTGAGCACCAACAAAAAAACTGCTCGTTAGCTGACAGTTTTCTGGACCCTATGGCGTAACTAAATACGGCAGTGGTTGAAGGAAGGATGTCATAAACCAGTGCTTGGAGTTTGGGTAGATCATAGACTAAGGTGCTTTACAAATTTCCCTCTTTATTCTGGTTACGATTGAATCAATGCTGCAAGGGCTGGAAGTGCCTTTAAAAAAAAAAAAAAGTTTAAGGAAGTAACCCAGTGTTTCATACAAGTTTCAGACCTCTGATTGGGAAAAGACTGACTGGAATAGTGTGGTACACTTCAGCAAACTCTGTTGTGTGCTGTTTTTAGATTCGTTGGGTCAGTAGTCAGTAGTATAACCTTTTGGATCGGCAGCTATCAAGTAGGTAGACATTCAGTAAAGACAGTGTTTATTTAATTGTAGATTGAATATAATTACATTCAAGGGGACTGTGCTGTTTCTAGTGTTAGCAACCTAACCAGCGACGTTCGTTTCTCGTAAAGCTGTGTTCATTACGGTATTATATTTCACCTTTCTCTGACAGAAAATTTTCATTCATTTCAGGGTCCAGACAGAGAGAAGTGTGTGGTGATGTAAAGCATAGATCAAGCCATCATCTACATCTCCGTATCGCTCAAGATACCAAACAAGGGGACGCAAGCGGGAGGAGGAGAGGAGTGACGATGTGCAGATTGCTGTAAATAAAGCAAGGAAGCTGGCGCAGTAATGTTCCGTGTTAGTCATAATTGTGAGCTGTGAGATTCTGTTATAGGATTTCTTATTGCTGTAGATGGGTTGTGTTTTTTGAAACTCATAGTGTGCTTGGCTCGTTTTTAACCACAAACTGAAGCTTCCTCGCCAACAAGGCTTCAGTGGTTCTATTCATGTTGTGGACGTTTTCACCAGATACACTGACAACAGACGGCTTTTGGGTCTGGTGTGGATGTGTTTTTTAAGATTTTAACTGCACGATCACTCTCAGGACTTTGTGCTTGATGACTTAAACCTGCTGGGTCAGAACAGACATTGTTGGAAGTAAAGAGCTGCTCACACTGCCAAATGTACCATCATTAATGCATCATCTTCAAGTCACCCGGTTACCATGTCTGCCCCGGTTACCTCATTTGTTTTATGCACTCGCAGTTCGGCATGTGGTTCTTGCTGGAGCCTATAGCTTTTTTGTTTTTTTCTCTCCAGGTTATGTTTATTTAAAAATGATTCCACAAGTCGGCCAGACTGCTAGTAGAAGCCCAAAAGGCAAGGTTGTCCTCATGCAGTCCTTTATAGCACAGCTGCAGATCAATTGTTGCACATGTGGCTTAGCTTTGGAAGTGCAAGCAAATGCCAAAGAGCGGTTTAGGAAAGGAGATGATGGACACTGCCATGGGAAGTGCAAGCAAATGCCAAAGAGAGGCTTAGGAAAGATGGCAGACACTGCCATGGGAAGTGCAAGCAAATGCCGAAGAGAGGCTTAGGAAAGATGGCAGACACTGCCACAGGAAGTGCTAGCAAATGACACTTGGGGAAAGGAGACAGCAGAAGCTGCCATGGGAATCTGTTTCAGTACAGAGTTTTGGGGCTTCATCTGCAGCTTGGCTACACTTGGAAGAGTGGTGGAACTTGAAAATATTATGGGCTGCTTTTAATTGCAGTCCAGATGTCATCAGTTGTGGATCAGTGTTTTTCCATGGTTGTGCAAATTCCTGGGGTAAAAAAGAGAACAAGAGCAGTGTCCATGGTTCGTCTGTTTGATTTGTATCCTGTGGCCAACACCCATTGTGCTGAGCTTCTACTAGATTTGCTTTGAGTGTGTGTAACTGCTTACTTCATACCCTGTTCCCAGTGTGCTGTGCTGCGAACACAATGTCCTATGGTTTGGGGTCTTCTCTTTTGCTTCCTGTCTTGCCACATTGTCGCTTTTTGTGCGAGCTCCTTTTTTTTTCCTAACCAAGTCCAGTTCACTAGTTGCTGGAACTTCAGGGGTTTTGCCATGGCTTCGGAGTGATGGGTGCAGAACGTCCTGCTTGTAACTACATTAATATTGAAGACCTGTTTTTGTCTGCATTAATATTGAAGACTTTTTTTTGTTTGTGTGTGCATGCAAAACTAGCCCCTCATTGTCCTCCTCAGTTGCTGTGCTATTCCACTCAAGTATAAACTAGTCCCTGCCCATAAAACCCATATGTTCAGTTGATGGAGGCAGTTTTGTAGGTCTCCAGTGTGTGTCGGTGTTAATTCATTTCTGCTTGTTTTTTAGCACCTTCATTCCCCTGCTCAGTTGCTGTGCTGTTCCACTCCTATATAAACTAGCCCTGCCCATAAAGCCTGTATGTTCAGTTGATGCAGGCAGTTTTGTAGGTCTCCTGTGTGTGTTGTTGATTTCTGCTCATTTTTCTGTGGCAGTTCTAGAGTTGTGCTTTCTGTGTGAGACTGTCTTCTGGTGGCTTTGTTCAAGCTCTTGCTTGAAAATGTTTAATCAAAAGCCAGAGGTCCAAGATCAAGAGGTTGTAAGCTTCTCCTGTACAGAGATGGGTTGAATAAAAGCACAGTTTGACAAGTGCCTGTCTTTCCACATAAACCTATTTCCATGAATGTTCTGCATCCAGAAGGGTAACTTCCCTAATGATATTTTTAAACAACTGTTTTAAAGAGTTTGATTTCAAAACTAAATGTGATAATTTTTGTTGTAATTGGCCAGTTGATGAATCCTAGCGATGGCTGTTTATGGACTGTTCTGGGTGAGTCCTGACGCAAGTTCAGGAGCTTGGTCAACAGCTCAAGCATACATTTTGTGCCCCTGAAGCAACGGAGTGATGTTTTACTGTTACAGCTGCATCACGTTTCCTTCAGTAGTTTGACATGGTGCGCTTTCAGGAGTTTGAGATTACTATACATGCTCAGAGTATGCTGTTGCTAAAAAGGAAACACAACTTAAGAAGACTTAGTAATGAATGTAAAACATACCAATTTTCACTTAAAATGGGACAGTTTTCACTGTTCAGGCAGTTGCTAATGAACTGGCCACCTACTGACAGTTTTTCATGGATGTCTGTCATATTCCTAGCTGTTGGGCAGAGAACCTCCTGACTGGGAGGCAGTCTTCGAAACTAGCTATGGCATGGCGCAAGTTTAGCGTGCAAATTCCTGAAACTTCATCGTTTTATGTCTACATAATACTGGTAAAACTAGTAATTTTTTCATGTATTCCCCTAGCAGAGTAAATTACGCATGAAACTGACTTACAAATGAGTGGTTCTTAGACCAGCGAGTCTTTGACCTGTAAATGTTTTCTGGATGTATGTTAACTGTGGCTTGAACATGTGTACGTTGAGAAAACTGCGCAATTTATGAGCACAAGTATATTTGTTGGTAGCCTTCATTTGTGACCTTGTAATATCTGACAGCCACCCTGCTTCCAACCTGGTACATCCTGCATTGTTGACTTGGGCATCCAAAACAAACTTCGTCCACCCCATCCATCTTCGCAGATGGATTTTGCAGGGTTTTAAGTTTATTCCACATGCATTTTTGTGAATTTTGAACCATTACATTATTACTACAGTGACCTATCAGCATCTGATACGTAAGGTTTTGAAATCAAGCTCTTTAATTGTTCATTTCACCTCATGCTTATCTGTGCTGATGGCTGCTTATGATCTTCTGACTGCACTTCCTGCAGCATCTGTCACAGGGAAATGAACTCTGTTGACTAACTTGATGAAATAGGCAGCGTTCTCGCATGACATACAGTTTACTCGTAATTAATCACTCTGCTTTCTTGTGATCTTTTATGTTTGTTTGTTTTTATTCATCATGGTTGATTTTGATTGTCGCCCACAAAGTTGTGTTTTGAGGTGAATGGAAGTGTTGAAAACAGATGGGTGGTTGTTGTTTTCTGGGGGAATACCTGTGACTTTTGACCTACTGCTGCTGAGGTTAAAGAAAACAGTTGACTAGAGAAGGTCTTCAAGGGATGAATTGTTGAAAATATTTCTTTAGTTCTAGGGGTGGGGGTGGGGTTATCTCTTCTTCTTTTTTTGTCCTCCATTTTATTTTAATACAGGCTTAATTTGTTCTGATTCAGTAATTTGTATGTGTGGTGAACTTGCATTCTGCTATCAGCTCTTTACTCCTTTCAACAAATATGAAAATAAAAAGAACGACCCTCTCCCTCTCCCCCCCCCACTGTTGTTTTTTGCTGATGCAGACACACACAAAAATTAAGTTTAAAAAGTGCTTTCTTGTCTGTTCATTTTGTGGGTGACTCTTACACTTGTCAATGTTCGGTGCTCTTATGGGTGATACTTTACTCCATTTTCTGGCAATTTGTTTCTGCTGTTTTATTGTTTGTTTTTTCACACTCGTCACAACTTAACAGTTGTCGTTTCCTTTTTAATGGACGCGTTTGCAGTCCCGTCAGAGTTCTGCCGGTTAGCTTCTTTCCTTTTTTTTTATATCTTATATATATTAATTTTGTTAATAGATATTTTGACAGTGTTAGTGTGTATGGCATCATTTGCATGTTTTTTAGTTTTGAAGTTTGGTTCTGGAATTGTGATGTGGTTCTAGAGTTACGATGTCCTGCGGGTTTTTTTTCTCTCTCAGATTTGGACCCACAGAATCCAGAATTAAGTGAAAGTTTGGTGTTGTGTTCTCCACTTCCTGTTTGGTCCTGGAACTGGTTTCAGATTTTCTGAAACGGTGAAAAGGCCAAGTCAGCATGCAGACTGCTTCATTTCCATAACCATGCTAGTAGTCTTGTAGAAGGAGCTGTAGTAGAAATCAAAACAAGTTTCTGTATAATTATGTGCATTTAAATTAATAAAAAAAATATTTTCTGCAGTGTTCGATTTTATCTTTATTATGGTCAATTGGAATCACGAAGCAGATTGCATTCCCAACCAGTTATGTGTTTTGGAGATTATCTTCCACCCATGTTCAAGGCATGTAATTTGAGTTAGAATGATTACGCTGGTATTTTGTTGTGCACCCTGTTCAGAGTAATGGTCACAATGTTTGTCTTTGTGACAGTAGTGAAACTGAAACTAGTGAAAGATGTAATATTTAAAGCATAAGATTATTATTATGCAAGTGCAGGGTTAATGACAAGTCTTTGTATATTAAAGTAACTGATGAGTTTGTTTAAAAATACACATTACTGTGTGTGTGTTTTTTAATGTATATTATAAAAAAAATGTTTTATTATTTTTAATTATTAAAGTTGTTCTTTCTTCTTTTTTTTCATATCGAATCTCATGTACACAACTGTGTTTTAAAGTGTAACCATTAGAAACAGTCTTGTAATTTGTACACTGTCGTCTCCTTTTAAACTTCATATCATATGAAAGGACTGTCATGAATAATAAACTCTTCTCTTGTACACAATGTGTCTGTGTTGGTCTGTAGCATTGGCGCAGTGGATTTATCAGGACGTTAAAGTCCAATTACTAACTTGCGCATCTATATATTGGACAGGCATGACAGAATTAAGTATGTGTGTGGAATTAGTGTTCACTCAGCCGGTATACTGCGCCGGATACGCTCCCTTCAAAAACAACTTTGGGAGCGTTCTTCACATTGCACAGAAAGGAGTCAAGCCCTTTGTGTGTGAATCACCCAACGCAGAAAAGATTCCCTGTGTTGTGCAAAAAAGAAGAAAGAATTTAATCCTGTCATGCAAAGAAGACCACAACAAATTTTTGATGCAAAACTCGCTAGGGCTTTCGCTTTACAATAGAAAGGACTGCAACCCTGTTCACATAATTATAGTGCTGAACAAAGTTTAGGTCAATTCTGATAAAGTTTACATTTTTATTTTTGCATTGTTCGATTGCTGGTCTTTTAGTCGTTTCTAACAGATCGTGCGATGAGGTGTTTGGTATTAGCATAACTTGTTTCACGCTGATATGACCAACGAGGTCGACGGTGTTCAAGACCACTAACTTGCCATCGTGCACGGTTTTTGACGTGTCACATTTATGGTGTCCAACACAATCCGGATCCGAATGTTTATTGTCCCAGTACAAGTTTACAAGGAAATTTGTCTTACGGTGCACAGTAACAAATAGAATAGACAACAGACTAATACTTTAACACGGCAACAGCGGCTAAAAACACACCAAACACATACAGCGTATTATCACAGCGTTAAGAAGTAGATGTTTACAAAAGCATTTGTATTAGTTTCTCTCTCTCTCTCTCTCTCTCTCTCTCTCTCTCTCTCTCTCTCTCTCTCTCTCTCTCTCTCTCTCTCTCTCATGCACACACACGTCAACGTGAAGTTCCCACCACACCATATGGGTGGCCGGACGGCCAAACGCTGAGTATTACATAAACTCCCACTTTAATCCAAGGTTAAAAAAGAAAACCAAACAACGTGAAACATTTAACGGCCAGACCCCTTTGAAATTTCCGTCCTTCGAGTCTAGTGCTCGCGTTCTACCTCCGCGAGGCTTAAACCAACCGACAGCTTGGTCGTTTCATTTCATTTATAGTTCTTGTTTTTGGAATAACTTCTGCTTGAAAAAGATGGTCTACCTTGGAGTATAACACAACTGTGGTAGAATTTCCCGTTTAATAAGTCCAGGATAACCCCTGGTTTAAGAAGAATAAACAAAGAACATATATACTTTTGCAGAAAGCCTATGTAACCTTGTTAGTTGCTTTATGTTTAAGCTACGTCATGTTGACAGCACACGACGAACAAACACTGTCATGACGAAAAAACACCGTCACAAGACGACGTATCTAAATCAATTAGTACTCGAGTCGGCTCTACAAACTCGAACTAAACGCAATGCAACACGATGATGAACAATCCCACAACAGGCCAGAACAAGGCAGGAACCAAACAAAAAGTTTACGTGAATAGCATTTTAATCTATTTTGCTGCAACATGGGTGACCAAATCATTGACTTCTAAATTCCTATTATTTAATAACAAGACAACGAACGTACGCTGTGCAGTTTAGGGTAGACGGGTGATCTGTCAAAAACTACACATATGTAGCTTCCTCCTAACTTAACCTTGTAAAGAGTGCCACTAAATTCATTGTTTTTTGTTGTTTTTGACGAGTAACGTAACTTCATCCACAACATGAAATATTTGTTTTAACCAGAAATCAAGTGTAAACACCGCTCAGACAATGCACATTCAAAACGGTGAAAAAATGAAGATTTCCACTCTTGTGACTTTGAAAAAGGTCCAGTTAGTTGATGTGTAATATCCAGTAAACCATGCTGGTTGTAACAGAGCGAAACGTAAGTCCCCCCCCCCCCCCCCCCCCCCCCCCCACCACACACACACACACACGCACAATGAAGTCTGATTAACAATACAAAAAATGCACCAATTTTAATAACAATTCAACAGTTAACTGAAAAAGTGCAGGAAAGACTCCGTGCGTGTTTTCTGTATGTGATCGTATGATTATTATGGAGTGTGTGTGTTGGGGGGGGGGGGGGGGGGAGGTCTTTTTTTTGTTTTTGTTTTTTTTGTTCATGCCAGTCAAAAACGCACGTCAAACAAAACGACCATAAGGGAATAAATAATATAACGCACAAACACATTATCTCCATCGTTCTCCCTTCAGTTCACTGACTACTGACCAGGGACAGGTCTCTCGCACACCATGCCCATCGCCGTATCGGTGGTGCCACATTTGATGGCTTCAAACCTGAAATAAACGGAGGGGAGTTGCCCACAACATCGCTTCACACTAAGAATCATAGGCCTACTTTTAACTGTTTTATATGAGAGAGAAAAAAAAAGCAAGAAGAAAAAGGAACACACACACACACGCACTCTCTCTCTCTCTCTCTCTCTCTCTCTCTCTCTCTCTCTCTCTCTCTCTCTCTCTCTCTCTCTCTCTCTCTCTCTCTCTCTCTCTCACACACACACACACACACACACACACACACTCACACACACACACAGAGACACAGAGAGAGGAGTAATTGTTTTCCATTTTGAAGCAACAAACGGGGCAAACAGCGAAGGTGCAATGACAATGGAAGAAATGAATTTGTTATTGTACCGTAACCATGTATCCGTCAGTTGCTTTAAAAACTGAGGCGAATCGCCCAGTTTTGTTGTTGAGGGTTTTAAATTAATATTAGAGTGCCTCTAATAGTCTGAACTCCTTGGATGCAAGAGTGATGATGATCATAATTATGGACTCACTGGTACGTGCTAAACCTTCCATAATACGATTTTAAGTCCGGTTTTAGCCCAGCGATGGGTGACATCGCCACACAGATTCTGGTGCCCGTAGCTTGCTTTCTCCGAGTCCAGTATTTCGTCTCGGTGCTCACTGTCTTTCCATTCTCCCACGTGTACACTGGCTTTGTGTCTGTCCCGCCAGTTTTCGTCGCTCCAAGCCACACGTTGCCCCAGCCGTCCACTGGAATGACAAACAACCCACATGGAACCCCAGCCGTCCAGTGGAATGACAAAAAACCCACACGGAACCCCAGCCGTCCAGTGGAATGACAAACCCACACAGAACCCCAGCCGTCCACTGGAATGACAACCCACATGGAACCCCAGACGTCCACTGGAATGACAAACAACCCACACGGAACCCCAGCTGTCCAGTGGAATGACAAACAACCCACATGGAACCCTAGCCGTCCACTGGAATGACAAACAACCCGCACAGAACCCCAGCCGTCCAGTGGAATGACAAACAACCCACATGGAACCTCAGCCGTCCACTGGAATGACAAACAACCCACACAGAACCCCAGCCGTCCACTGGAATGACAAACAACCCACATGGAACCCTAGCCGTCCACTGGAATGACAAACAACCCGCACAGAACCCCAGCCGTCCAGTGGAATGACAAACAACCCGCACAGAACCCCAGCCGTCCACTGGAATGACAAACAACCCGCACAGAACCCCAGCCGTCCAGTGGAATGACAAACAACCCGCACAGAACCCCAGCCGTCCACTGGAATGACAGTTTAAAAAGCGTGAAAAGCAGCTGGAGGCAGAAAAGCACTTTTGCAACGAACTCATTAGCCTCTGTTGTTGTGCAGTCTCAAAATTCATGTCAGAGACGGGAGCTGTGCGCGCGCGCGCGCGCGCGCGTGTGTGTGTGTGTGTGTGTGTGTGTGTGTGTGTGTGTGTGTGTGTGTGTGTGTGTGTGTGTGTGTGTGTGTGTGTGTGTGTGTGTGTGTGTGAGTGTGTGTGTGTGTGTGCGTGTGTGTGTGTGTGTGTGTGTGTTTCTGTTGTTTCTGTTCCTTTTTTCTTTCTTTCTGTCGCTCTCTCCTTTTTTTCTCTACTGCTCAACCCCTAACAGTGAAATAATCTTCAATATGATGCAGGAGGTCGCTCTACGGAAGAACAATAATTGACAGATGGGTTAGAGTCCACCAGCTTTAAGATTCTCGCGTCATGAAGTATTATTATTCTTTTAGTACGGTCACTTTATTTGCTGATTCACATTACAGTATTATATTGCAAAGTATGAAGCGTGTTTTGTTTTATGTATTATTATGCTATCTTATTGTGTATATATCATATGCTGGCAAATTTCATTTATTTATTACATATGTGTAAAAAAAATTTTTTTAAAGAAAATACCTCGAGCTCGGCAGGGAACAGTGCTATAGAAAATGTATTATTATTATTGCAGTGAGGTCAAATTAACAAATTAAAGCGAACTCACCCGGCTGTAAAGTGTAATTTGTATATCACTGATATGTATGTAGGCCTAGGCATGGTTGACCATACCCTCCCGGAGTAATATTGATATATGTTATAATTTAATTTGCTACTTTATGACTGGGATGAATGTTTGATGAGTATACTTGGCACCACAAAACATCCCTTGTGCCATTATAGTGTAACCGAGTGTATTGTATGTGTTTCGGGCTATGACCCTTTAACCTTTTCTTTCCTGTCGTTTTCCTTTTTGATTGGGTGGGAATTTTATGGCCCCAATTATCTAAAGTGTTAAAACTTGTGCGCTGGGCCCGCCGCGTTCATAGTTCAGGAACTGTGTGAAAGTCGAGGTGGCCTCATAGTTCAGGAGCTGTGTGCGAGTCGAGGTGGACGTCCTGGGCTGTCCGTCCTAACGAGCCTTCTGGTTTCCGTGGACGTAAAGCTATATAGAACCATGCTTCGGCATTGGTCACAGCTTGTCCCTAATATGTCAACTGACATCTGAGGACATTAAGCATCACTTCACCACCACAGCCGCGTCCTCTTTCCCCCAGTGTCCCTGCAGTAGCAGGTCGTCAGTAATAGTTCGAGCTGATGCCTATATGCATCTGATTCAGGGGAGAATAAGTAGTAATTTTTCTATGGCTTGTTGTTCTGTTGTTTCTCATTGATGTAAATGATGTATGTTTATGATGTTACCATGTTCACAATGTGCCTTGATTTTGGTTCCAACACATGATAAATTTCGGCGTGATTGCTGCGGCCTGGTTGCAGCCATGGCGTCAGTGCACTTTGTATGTATGTTCAAATTTCAAGCCTTTATGCAGCCAAGTGACCAGCGCTTCCATCATGTATACCAGTAGTACTAGTATGTAGCTCGTATGTTATGCTGCCATTGTTGGGATGTTCAGTTTGAGTGATGCTTTTCCAATGCAAAGTTACCCCTCTGAAGTTTGGTCCTGACAGACACTGTTTCCTGTCTGGTACAAATAAAAGTTATGTTATAGCAACCTCTGACTTGTGACTCTTCATCCATGCTTCCAACCTGCTTCCCTCACTCCCCACACCGCACCCCTGCAATAATGACACTTGGCAATAAAAAAATTAAAAAAGGTATAATATAATAATAGATTATTTATGGCGCCCCATCTCGTAAGAACTCAGAGCGCTTACAAAGATATAAGAATACACTCATTTTATCACACACACACACACGCGCGCGCACACACACAGACGTACGCGCGCACACACCCAGACACACACACAACAACATTAACATTACTGGTGAACGACAGATCAGTATGCAGAGGAGAAGAGATGGGTTTTCAGTTTTGACTTAAAAGAAGAGAGTGAAGACGAATGCCTGACAGAGAGAGGTAGGGGGTTCCAGAGCACAGGTCCATTGTATTGAAAGGATCTCTCCCGCAGGGTCCTCCTGCCATCCTAGGAACACGGAGGATGGGAGTATCCGCGGCTGAGCGAAGAGAGCGAGAAGGAAGAGTAGAGACGAAGTGACTCAGACATGTACGGAGGAGCTGTACCAGAAACAAGTTGGATTATATTGTATATTAATTCCCATCCGTGTAGTGTAGGAAAAGCACATCTCGCATAATCACACATGTCAACGTACAGATCGTGAAATACAAATTAAACTTCACATGTGAGTTATTGAGTCTTAAAGGGACTGGCCCACGCAGATTTGGCTAAAAGACGAATTTTTGCATGAATGTTTGTTTTATGTGCAATTATTATGTAGCATTAATTTCTGCTTTGGTCCTGTTGAAATGCGGCAGTTTAAGAATAACTGTAGTGGTCTAAAAATAGATTGGGACCCCCCTCCCCGTGCAGCTATTTAAGGAATGTGTATTACGTCATTATATTTTGTTGTTTTACTCAGATTTTTGTAGACTCGGCCTAAAAACATGACAATGGCGTTGTCTCGTGCGTAATCTGCTCAGGTGTAATAATTTGTCGGGCGACTTAACTGATGATTGTGTGAATAATTGTATGTTTTTCTATGAATAAATCTCTTAATCGTGCTATGTGTACTTCACTATAGTGGATGAGACCTGTAGCTGCCGTTTACTAATAATGCTCGGCGATGGACCGAAGTGCGAAGAGTTGGGTGACAATTCTTTCTCAGCATATTGATCCGATGCTACTCCAGGAAATATTTTAGTCACCATAAGCATATTGATCCGATGCTACTCCAGGAAATATTTTAGTCACCATAATAATAATTAAAAGAAAAGAAAAACCTACCGGCCGGTGGCATGCCAGAAACACACACTTACGTAAACAGGTAGTACTTAGTAGAATATTTAAACGTATGGTGCCGGTAGGCTGCTCCTATCAATCAAAAAAGAAGTATCAGGAACCTTTTCTTTTACTTGTCCAGTAACAGCTTTGCCAGTTTCCTATCGCAGACGTCTAACCTTGTGCACCACTCTCTCCACCTGGTCACTGGTCACCCGGGTTTACCAGCCACGACCTGTATCTAAGTACGTTGTCGGTCTCTTGCCAGTCGAGCTAAACTCTCTCTCTCTCTCTCTCTCTCTCTCTCTCTCTCTCTCTCTCTCTCTCTCTCTCTCTCTCTCTCTCTCTCTCTCTGTCCTCCGAAGATAAACTCCTAATTATGTCTGCTTTGATTGCATAATCTTCAAAAAAGGAAAAGAACTTATGAAGATACAAACACCACTGTTTCATTCAAGCACATGAAAGAATGTATGTATTATCTGTTAGCACAAAAGAAGGCGGCACACAAAACAACACATGTCCCGTCCCGTGTTCCCTTGTTGTGTACATATTCCTAGTCATTCTTTTCAGTTTTGTCATTCTTGCCATCAGTAACTACTTCTAGAGCCATTGTTTCCTTCGACTCTTCCTTCACCTTTCTATAATCTTGCGTCAGATTATTGATATCGTAATGACGTCAAAATGATTTTGTCATCATTTCATTGATCGAAACACAGGGTAATATGGGGGAAATTCGTCCACTCGCTTGGTTGGGGGAACCCCAAACACCTTGTGAACTGTACTCAATACTACGCATCAACCCCTACAACTGAACTTTTTCCAATTGTAACATCAGCTTCATAATGGTTCAGTCCACAAACAAAACAACAAACGAGTGATTGTTACGAGAAGCGTGTGGGAAAACCTGTCCTACTTTGGGAGCCTTGCTATTCGCTTGGCAAAAAAAATTAAAAAAATAAAAATAGTGTGGGTTGTACGAAAACCAAGGACTGAATACTGTTGGCAGATCTTGTTTGTTTTAAAGTTTGCCACGATCTCCCAACTCAAAAATCTTCCTAATTTTGGCAATTTGATGACGTCGTTTTAAATCTGCGTATCCACTCTTAACGAAAAATGTTTTCATATCAGCTTCTTCTTGTCTGTCTTCTTCTTTGCTTCCTTCTTCTTTTATTATCTATTTTTCTTGCATTTGACGAAGACAATTTTCTGTCGAAAGCGCTTGTGTTTCCTTGTTTCCTTGTGCTACGTCGTATAGGTGAATACATTTCCCTAGTTCTGTTCTGTCAGTTTTGTCAACCTCATCAGTAGTTGTTCACTCATTCCTCAGAAAAAGAATGTTTTCTTTCATATTCATGAAATCACTCAGGTAGTTGTGTTGTATACTAGTCTGCGACTTGTCGAAAGTATCTACAAACCACAATGAGCATATGTTGGTTGAGCCAGTGTGACAAAATCGTGTCTCGAAGCGTGCATGGGAATCAAACGTACCTCTTTGGATGAATTTCCCCCAGGCCTCCCTAAAATGTTCGAAAGAACCCTAGACATCATTTCATTGTTCGTCTTGGCAATTTCAAACACTATCAACTTATTTCCAATTTTTTGGTGCTGTTCCCTATGAAAACGTTAGGAAAATGAAACTATTTCACACAGACTGTCCAGATTAAAAAAAATAAACATTGACAAAATAATGTATACATGACATGGGGAGTGGGGATAGCTCAGTGGTTAGAGCGCCGGACTCGTGATGGAAAGGTCGCGGGTTCGAATCCCTGCAGGAGCGGTGGGAGAATTTTCTTCTCCAGGGTCGACTTTCTGTGCTGACTCTTATTTCGGTATCCGTGTCATCCCGTGTTACCGTAGTAGCACGTAAAAGAGCCCGGTCATACTGCCAAAAGTGCAGGTGGCAGGTTACAGCTAAACATGCATGTACCTTACGTATGTGGCTTTGCGTGAAATGACATGGAGCATGCTTGTATGGTGTACACAGAACGCGCCGAGATGGCAACAGTTTCATGTGGCACCAGCCATGCCAGCGCTGTACGTACACAACTTCGGTGGATATTAAAAAACACGCTATAAGAATCTTTTCACTCATGTAGAATCACATGCGAGCGCAGTGAGTCTGCCCGAGAGCGGAAAATAGCGCTATATAAAAGCGATCAATAATAATGTACACAAAACTGAGAAGTTCCGGTATCCTATCAAAGATGTCATACTGAAACGCGGAAAAAAGCCTCAGTAACACTGTCTGGGAAAGTCCTCTTCTAAAATCGTAATAAAATCAGCTGCACGTTCAATCACAAACCTTTTAACCTCCTCTAAGCACACGAGAAGTTTAGCCGCGGAAGGAGAGTTCCTTTAACTGTTAATTAACACGTGAAAAGCTGCAATTCCATTTTTGAGGACATCTAGAAAAAATGTCCGTGATATCCGACAGGTACTGTCCACAGTGCCAAACCATTATCGACTTTCTGAACACATCATCTAGTTTATTACTTGATGAGAATATAAAACTTATCAGACTCTTTACTTGACCTTTTGGCCTGAGTATATCACTTCAGTGTTCAGTGCAGACTACAACCAAAACCCGCTGAATCGGCACATGTACTCAAGTACAGAACAGCAGATCATTTTTGAGGCGCAACAGGCCTAGCCGAGTCCAGATCCCAGTTCATCAGTGTGTGTGTGTGTGTGTGTGTGTGTGTGTGTGTGTGTGTGTGTGTGTGTGTGTGTGTGTGTGTGTGTGTGTGTGTGTGTGTGTGTGTGTGTGTGAGTGCGTGCGTGCGTGCGTGCGTGCGTATGTGTGTGTGTGTGTGTGTGTGTGTGTGTGTGTGTGTGTGTGTGTCTGTGCGTGCGTGCGTGCGTGCGTGCGTGCGTGCGTGCGTGTGTGTGACAGATCAGGATTGTGGCTGTATAACCACATACCCCCCAAAAGGCATCCCACAACTGCTTACCTCTCATGTTTATCAGCATGGACACCATCTGGTTGAATTTATCATCTGTGTCGATACTAGCTAGTCGTGATCCAAATTCTGCACATGTATTTTTAGCTTCCCGGAAAGAATATAGGCCCTTCCGCGGACCGTCTTTACTGATATATTTCCAGCAGGCCTTGGCCTTCCGGTCGTAGTAAAAACACTCCTCCATCGGACAGCTGAAACCTGCACACACACACACACACACACACACACACACACACACACACACACACACACACACACACACACACACGTGCGCGACCCGGCAGTGTGCGAGAGCTTTCAGTCTAGTCGTCGTAGAAGACGAATAGCTAGCGCTCGGGCGACTCCCGTTCGAAGGATTTACGTTGTGTCGTAAAATACCACAGGCCCACAAGGTACGAAAGGCTTGTCCGATGCTATTTTACATCGAGGAACTGTTAAAATCAACAGAATCTGAAACAGCACGAGGCTCAGAGCGCTCGTGCAGAATCAACACACAACAGTTCATTAGTGCTCGAAAGACGTCACACAAACACAACAACAAAGACCCGAGTGGCCTACGGTAACTCACCTGGCATTCGAGTAAACACAAGGTACATAAACTCTACCAGAGGTATATCCTCTACATAGTTCAGGAGCTGTGTGAGAGTCGAGGTGGCCGTCCTGGGCTGTCCGTCTTAACGAGCCTTCTGGCTTCCGTGGACGTAAAGAATTATTGAACCATGCTTCGGCATTGGTCTCAGCTTGTCCCTAATATGTCAACTGACAGCTGAGGACATTAAGCATCACTTCATCATCATCATCACATCCTCTAGTGTAAATACAAGGTACATAAACTCCACCGTCCTATTTCAAGCAAATGTTTATACGAGTTTATTACTATACATTTGATTCTTGGCCAGAGATTTTTATAAAA
Organism: Alviniconcha strummeri; assembly: GCA_963584105.1. Taxonomy (NCBI): domain Eukaryota; kingdom Metazoa; phylum Mollusca; class Gastropoda; family Provannidae; genus Alviniconcha; species Alviniconcha strummeri. The sequence continues at coordinate 17,596,237 of OY757550.1, read as the reverse complement.
TTTTGTGGTTAATCCATTGCTGCCTGGCGCAGAACCATTTTTCATTTCTTTAAGTGCTTCGGCTATTTCACTTTCACTAATTTTTCCCTCGCAAAAGGTTTGTTCGTGTTCCTCGGGTGCTGTTGGTGCACAGTTTTGTTCCAGAAAATCTGAAATATAGGCATCTCGAGTGTCTTGAAGGATGTTATCCTTTTGATATAGTTGCTTGTCAAATTTAGTTTGTTCGAGTAGAACGTCAGCTTGATTTGTTATTTCCCTTTCATCTTCTGTTTTGAGAAGTGGCATTCTTTTTCTCCAATGTAAGAAAGTAGGCTGTATTCTTCTCACCCTCTTCAATGAATTTTGCTCGTGGTCTTATTTGTGCTGCGTGTGCCACTGCCAACGCGGTAATTTCTAGTTGTGTTTTTATTGTTATAATTTCTGTTTTTAAGGCCTTATTAGAATGAACATTCGCGACTTCTCTTTCTAGCTTTGTTAACTTTATGTGTAATTGTTTTTGTTTGTCTTTTCTCTTTAGCATCTTTGTTTTGGAATATGAGATAGAGAATTCTTTCAGCTGTATCTTGCAGATTTCTCCCATTTTGCGTGTGAGTCCACATTTTCTTTTTCTGACGTAATGTTATCTATAAGTTGGTTAACATTTTTAGAGATACTCTATCTTTGAGTAGACTGTTATTTAATTTCCAGTATGACGGCCCTCTTTTAAATGGATGAAATCCTATCCCTAATTCAACGGCTCTGTGATCTGAGTGTGAAAACGAGATTATTTCACAATGCTGTAGGTTTGAAAGTAATGAAGTTGACACAAATGCATAATCTATACGTCTGCTTGTGAACGGGTGGTTTCGACTCCAGGTATATTCTTTGTCTTCTGGATGCTGCACTCTCCAACTGACGTGCAAGTCTAAATTTACAACTAATTGTCTGAGTGCTTCAACCTTACTATTGCTGTGTCGTTCTCAAGTTATAATATCACAGTCGTTATTCATCACTGAGTTGAAGTCTCCCATTAAAACTGTAATATCCATCTATGGTCTGAAGGCTTCAATAACGTTTAGCACCTCTTCAAAAAAATCTATCTTTTCTCGACATGTTTGTGGGGCATATAAATTATATTGGCGATTAATATTTCTTAATTTCCATTCTAATGTCTATGATAATAATGCGGTCATTTCTATACACAATGCGTTATGCATGAGTGTCTTGCTAACAAGCACTATTTGCCCAAGACTGTGGTTAGTACCCAAGGAGTAGAATAGTTTACCTCCCCATTGGAGTTCCTATGATTCTGCCTCTTCTTTAATTGATACATGGCATTCCTGCAGTCCAACGATGTCGTAATTACCTTTTTGTAAGAAGCTAAACACACTCTTTCTTTTCCATTTGTTTTTCAAGCCTCTGACATTGACTGTCAGTAAACGAAGCGTGTAAATGCGCTACAAGTATAAGTGCTTGCTGAACCTTATCGCTGTACTTATCTCATAGTCCGTATACATAGCCGGGTCGTCATAGTTCAGGAGCTGGGTGAGAGTTGAGGTGGCCGTCCTGGGCTGTCCGTCCTAACGAGCCTTCTGGTTTTCGTGGACGTAAAGCTATAATTATTGAACCATGCTCACGCATTGGTCTTGTCCCTAATATGTTTTTAGCATCTGAGGACATTAAGCAAAAAGAGAACGAACGAACGCATTGGTCTCAGCTAGTCCCTAACATGTCAACCAACACCCGAGTACATTAAGCAACACAACAGCAGCATTGTGTGACGTCGTTCGAGCGCGAATGAACTCCCTTCGATGTTGATTCTGCACAAGCGCTCTGGGTCGATTCTGTAAAAATCCCTTGTGTGTTGATTTTGTGAAAATATCTTTATGTGTATCTTTATGCGTCATTTTGTAAAAATCAACGTCAAGCCAACTGTCAATAGGGTCTATCTATATTAGAGTGGCGAAACATCCTTGAAATATGATCAAGGCCAGGTGCTACACGTGATATGAACGAGCAAAGTTCAGTGCTAAGTAGTGGGGCGGGTGACACATCGGCTCAAGAAAAGAATAAACTATCGACATTGAATATGAATGCATAAATTATCTCCGTCTACCTCAGCAGTCTGCCTTTCCCACTCCCCCCCCCCCCCCCCCCCCCCCCCATCACACACGCGCGCGCACAAACACGGACACACATGATTTTAACAATATACACACGCACACACATGATTTTAACAATACACACACGCACACACATGATTTTAACAATATACACACGCACACACATGATTTTAACAATATACACAAGCACACACATGATTTTAACAATATACACACGCACACACATGATTTTAACAATATACACACGCACACACATGATTTTAACAATATACACACGCACACACATGATTTTAACGTACAACGCGCTCGTCAGTGCATGCGCACTTACACAAACGCCGCGTTCATCCCCTCAGCCCCACCCCCCGACACACACGAACACACACCGACGCAAACATGATTTACCTGGTATAGGTGGAATGTAGCGAAACAGACGATTACCGGGCAGACTGAATTGATAGGACCCACGTACAAAGTCGTTCATCCTGATGAACGGTATTATCTCGCACTCCTTTTTCCTGCGGTGGTAGTAAAAGCTGACGCAGTTGCCGTTGGCTAAGCAGGACTTGACACACGCGTCTGGCTCCACATTTTGGGTAATATTCAAGGCTAAATTACGGCCGAAGTCTCTCTTGTAATATTTCCACCGCTTGCTATCGAATGGACTGTCGTCCCAGAAGTCATACAGTGGAGGTTCTGGACTGGGGAAAATAAACATTGAGATAGTAAGTAAGTTGTCTTTACGCGATAGTAAGTAAGTTGTTTTTACGCCCAGTCAACCATGACGGTTATATCAGGGGAAACACATTTTCACATCGCACAATAGATGCTAAAAATAGCATATGCTAAAACTAATTTAGTTTCAGTTTTTTGGTTGTTCTTGAGAAAACAACAACAACAAAAAACACATACAGATCCAAAAAGTAATCCGACAGTTATTGACTTTCCAAAAATGTTGATCTCTTTCACTTTCAGAAAGTTAAGCATACGATCAAAAGATATGTCCTCCAATCAAATCCGCAGCCGATCGAGCTGTAAAATGCCACTCTCTTGCTTCAATAACATCAGAAGAAGATTTTTATATATACATATTTTATTGTAAACAACTCGTTACATGGGATACACACTGCTGACTCCTCTCCCTTCAATAAAGGGAGTGCGTCATGTATGAATGACCAATGTGTAGTCGCCAGAGATAACGCTGGTCTCTTCTCTTATGTTACTTTGAGGACAAGAAATACAATACTTTGAGGACAAGAAATACATTACTTTGAGAACAAGAAATACAATCATCCAACTTTGGAAAAATCTTATGCACCTTGTTGTGAGGATACTCGTCCCACTTTGATCGCCAAAGCTCTAAAATATTTGTATTTACACGTGGCTTTAAGTTCGAGAAGGGGATGAGCTCATCCGAGATGTCGCCATCGAGGGCATCCTCGAATTTCCTCTAATGCGCACATGGCCTGGAACCCAGATAAAAACAATCTCCTTCCCATCTCTGATTCATTCCAAATGCAGTTCCAAAATCGTTGCTAGACTAGGGTGGTCACACTTCATGTTGTTGTTTCTGACCGCTTTTATAGAGATGTTAGATGTCGCTTGCACGGAGAGTTAAGGAAGGGAATCATACACAATCAAGAAAGGCTTTTCCTGAGAACGGTAAACACGTCTGAGGGCCAAAAGAATGGCTCAAAGTTTGCCGGTGTAATCACCATGAAGCCAGAAAGTGTACGGTTTACGAATATGCTTGGTGGAAACAGTCACGACGCAGCCGACTCCTTCATCCGCCTGAGCCGTCAGTGAAAGGTTGTTTTTGTCTTTTTTTTTTCGCTGACAAAGGTTAGTACATACATTTCGCTGTCCTTAATGCAGAAAAGCATATTTGGGACACGAAGGGTAGTCAAACACAAGTTGCAGATAGAATTGTTTGTATTGTTTCAGGGTCGTTTTTGTTTGTTTAGTTTTGGGGGTTAAGTCAAAGTGGACTGTAGGTGCTGAGAGGGCCTAAGGAGCGATTTCCAGAAAAGAGACATCGTCGATGAGAGAGAAAAAAAACTTAATTTGTTTTTTATTTCTCCAAATGAGGTAAAATGTGTGTAACCGAGTGTATTGTATACATGTTCCGGGCCATGACCCGTTAATCTTTTCTTTCCGGTCCTTTTCCTTTTTGATTGGGTGGGTGTTTTATGGCCCCAATTATCTAAGGTGTTAAAACCTGTGCGCTGGGCCGGTATAGTTCATAGTTCAGGAGCTGTGTGAGAGTCGAGGTGGACGTTCTGGGCTGTCCGTCCTAACGAGCCTTCTGGTTTCCGTGGACGTAAAGAATTATTGAACCGTGCTTCGGCATTGGTCACAACTTGTCCCTAATATGTCAAATGACATCTGAGGACATTAAGCATCAACTCATCATCATCGGTATAGTTCATAGTTCAGGAGCTGTGTGAGAGTCGAGGTGGACGTCCTGGGCTGTCCGTCCTAACGAGCTTTCTGGTTTCCGTGGACGTAAAGATTTATTGCGCCGTGCTTCGGCATTGGTCACAACTTGTCCCTAATATGTCAACTGACATCTGAGGACATTAAGCATCAGCTCATCATCATCGGTATAGTTCAGGAGCTGTGTGAGAGTCGAGGTGGACGTCCTGGGCTGTCCGTCCTAACGAGCCTTCTGGTTTCCGTGGACGTAAAGATTTATTGAACCGTGCTTCGGCATTGGTCACAACTTGTCCCTGAGGACATTAAGCAACACTTCACCATCACCGGTATTGTCCCTAATATGCTTTTAGCATCTGAGGACATTAAGCAAAAACAGAACGAACCGGCAACGTCCCTTTTGCCCCAGTGTCCCCTGCAGTGGCAGGTTAATTGTTTGCTGTTGCGGCCGGTGTTCATGTGTTCATTTACGGGAGAGCCTGTAAGTAGTTATTTTTCTATGGCTTGTTGTTCTGTTGTTTCTTATTGATGTAAATAATGTATGTTTATAATGTTACCATGTTCACAACGTGCCTTGATTTTGGTCCTTGAACACGTGGGTAATTTCGGCGTCAGATTCCCGCCTGGTTGCAGCCGCTATGGCGTCAGAATACATTGTTCGTGTGTTCAAATGTTAAGCCTTTATGCCACAAGATGACCAGTGCTTCCAGCATGTATGCAGCTAACCTTGGTTAGCTGATATGTAGCTAGTATGTTATGCTGCCATTGTTGGATGTTCAGTTGGAGTGATGCTTTGCCGATGTAAACGGTTATCCCTCAGTAGGGTATAGTTCCTTTGTGCGATCGTGCAGATCTCAGTGCGGCGTAACTTATTTGTTTAGTTTCCAACCGATCTATTTTTCTGCATGAAATCGGTGGTATATTATGGCACACTTTGAAGATGTTGACTTCATAGTTGTCGAATGTTCATTTTACTCGAATGTTCAGTTTACTAGTTGAATATGGTTTAATGCATAGGGGTGATTGTATAAACTGTGAGACATGTTATTTCTGTTTTCATCCGGCTTTTGCATGTTCGAGTCTTGGGTGCGCAGACTTTCACTCTGCTTAGCTTGTAAACCCTCTCCGGGTCTTTGTGCGTGTACCCGAACTGGGCGGTGATGCGCGTCAGTGGTGGCAATTAGGTCTTTGTCTCTGTTCACTAACCGAGCAGACAGGCGCAGCCAGATCAACAGCTTAGATTCTTCATGCGCTACTCGCGTCAGTAAGACGCTTGACGTTGTTCACAGATATGCTCTGCTAGTCAGTGACGTGCTGTAACACTTTGAGTAACGAGGCAAGTAAGTAAGTAAGTAAACATGGTGCTTAACGTCCACAAAAACCGTACGGCTTATTAGGGACGGGGAGAAAGGGGTATGGAGGTGGGGGAGAGGGAGATTATATACCTATCGCTACACTGTCACCACCAGAATGATTTCTGCATTAAGATGGGCGGCGATGAGAGCCATTTTAATGTTTCAGTAGGAAGTGATGGACAAAGTCACAAGACAGCGTCCACAAACCACAACCTTTTTGAAGAGAAAGGAGAGCCGAAACGGTATCGAACCGAGGTCATTCCGCTTACCAGCATAACGCCTTACCGCTAGGCCAAACCGGCTCACAAATAACGAGGCTGGAGCCGGTCAGTTTACGACTGACTTCCTCCCGCTTACGGCATGGTCCCAAATGCCACCCGTGTCACTATCCGTCTCGTTGTGTGCTTAAGTGAAATAGTGCTGTAACAATTATCTCACTCTTCCTGTTTAGGTAAGAATGAGCATTCGTCACTGTTACTTTATCGTATACTATTATATACTGGGACTTCATCAGTTAATTGACTGGCCGTCTCTTGTATACTCACCGCGATACTGTGAGATAGGGTTTTAAGTGCAAGTCATGCACACAATTTATGTGCTTGATTATTAATAATTTTGTCACATTTACCATCATGTATTATGGTAGCCTACAGGTAGACTACATGGTTACTGTATTTATTAGATAACTGCAGTTGTTTAGACTTTACATTTGCTTTCATGTTCTAAATGTTTTGTTTGCTTGTGTCTTTTCCAACACTGACACTGTTTCCTTGTTGGTTGGTGTACAAATAAAAGTTATGTTATAGCAACATCTGACTTGTGGCTCTTCGTCCATGCTTCCAACCTGCTTCCCTCTACTCCCCACCCCACTCCCCTACATATGGATGCATAGAAGTGGAATTTTGGACGGCTATTCTTCAAAAGGTTTTACATTTTGGGGGTTCGAAGACGCAACTGTAAGCTGGATTTTTGGAAGAGACTTTAGTTTCATGACGTTCAAAGCCAGTTTTAGACAGGAAGCCATGGACGGTTCGTGCGCTTCCATTCAGAGACTGAGTAGATGTGAAGAAAGCCCCCATACAGAGGCCCTGATAGCGGATCGAATCAAACTGCTTTAGAACCAAGTACATAAAAGGTTCAAGTAAACGCGTATTTATTATAACACAGACACACAATCTGTAAATTTTCGGGGAAATCGCCTTTGTCAAGCAACAAAACGACACTTGAACAACAGTTGAACGGTTAAAAACGATGAAAAATGAGATGGTGAACTTATCTTTTATTGTTGGTATAACCGTCAATGACGTGTACCTGTTAGGCCTACACGCCATTGTCAAGCCAACGATCTTTCAAGCACGGACAAGAAAACAACAGCTCCACCAAAAAAAGAAAGAAAAAAAAAGAAGATAAGTTTCTCATCTCATTTTTCATCATTTTTAACCGTTTAACTGTCAAGTGTCGTTTTGTAGCTTGACAAAGGAGATTTCCACGAAAACGTGCAGATTGTGTGTCCGTGTAATAGTAAATATAAGCGTTGTTTTGAACCTTTCATGTGTTTGGATCTGGTTTTCGAACGCTAGCAGTCATTCTTGTTTCAGAGTTTTGCTTTAGCGGAACCGACTGTGGAGCCCATCCAGAAACAATACATTGGTAATTCAGTCTGCAACGGATTAAATAACAATACAGGCCTAGGAGGACGATACGACCTGTCAGCTCGCAGAATGTCAAGAGCTTTGTGAGGGGAAGGTTTAAGTTTTTTTTTTTTTTTTTAAGGTGTTAATAACAATTCAAAAATAAATAAAGAGGATTTCTAGATAACACTAACAACACACACACACACACACACACACACACACACACACACACACACACACACACACACACACACACACACACACACACACACACGTACGTGGTCGGTTTTGTCAAAAATCAGGCCAAACTAATTTAGTTTCGTTTACTACTTAGATGGGTGTCTTTCCCGGAAGGATGTTAAGTTCTGGAGAGAAAACAGTAATCCCGAAAATAATATAATTCCGTACTGCTGGTGGAAGTGAATACACACAGTCTTTGAAGTTGAGAATCTGACTGGAAACTATTCTCGCCGGGACACCCAATGAATCTTGAACTTGGTTAGTCAAAATACACTTGAGCCGTGTGTTTTTCTTGGCATTGTTCAGATCATCAGTCAGCCGGATGATTTTGTATGACCCCCCCCCCCCCCCCTCTTAGATCTAGAACACACAAAACACTGGTACTTAGATATTAGTGCACGGACTACGTGTCTAACCGATTCGACCGGCGAAAGTTCAGTCGGGAAGGGAGACAGAAGGTCACCCGTTAGTAATTGCTCTAGACTGTTTTTGTTTTTTATTTCTTCTTCTTCCTCCTCCATTGGCCATTCGCCACAAAGCTGGCCATTACTGTCATTTCAGGGTGACTCCGCTTCCTCTTTCAAGTTCCTCTCCGCCTAAGTTTTTCAGGATCGTGACGTGGTCAGCCGCAACCCTAAACTGAAAAAAACAACCCCCCCCCCCCCCCCCCCCAAAAAAAAAAAACACAAAAAAAAAAACACTGACACACGGGTAAAGGTCTGTCTGTTTTTGGTTTGGTTTGGTTTGGTTTTGGGCAGCAGTGGAGCTTGTTCATACTTACCGAGCTAGATGAAACAGGAGTATGAAAAAAAGCGCACGATTTTTGTTCGCCATGACTGAGTCATGTTTCTTCCCCACTGATTTCGACTCACAATGTCTGCATCGGTCACCAACTGCCTCTGGCGAGAATTTGAGCGAGAATAAGCGTAATCAGCCTGACTGATCGAAACGTCACAGTCTGTAACTGACCCTATGGGACCTTTGAACTTTGATTTTAATAGAACAGATATAGGGAAATGCACGGTACTCACCCAAACGACGAAACACAAGGAAAAAATGAAACACAAGCGCTTTCGACAGAAAATTGTCTCAAGTTCTTCAGGTGCAAGACTAAAATACTGAGACTGATCAGTCGTTCTATTTTGTCAGCCTCACCAGCAGTTGTTCACTCATTCCTGTGATTGAATAAACCCTGCCTCTGCTATGGAATTTGTCCCGAGTGTCTCAGCGGGTCTGTGAGAAAAGCCGTTTCAGTTTTGACTGCTTAAAACTGAAGTTTCCGTGTGTTAGTCCTGGGACATTTCAAACACCATTTTAGGTCCCAATTATCATCAGAATCAGTCACTCAAACATAGTCATATCAAGTTAATCAAGCTACTGGGTAATATTCAAGGAGCATGGATAGCCGCAGTTCACCGATCGACAATGTCAGTTGATAGATTGATGCAAGCAGTGCAGATCTCGCGGACTACTTGGAAAGAAATAATAAGGCTACCACATACAAGCAGCCAGATCTAAAATGTTATTAGACAGTTATTAATAAGACCTGTACAACAACAAACTGAACAGATTATTTTTCTTGAGGTATAAGTTAGACTTTGCATTGGGATAATGACCAGTAGTTGTCCCTGCAATGTGTTTGGGACGACTTTTGCCACGGACTTACTTCCCCTAGAGTTGAAACAAGATGGCGTCAATTTCGTCTGCAACGTTGGAATCGGCACATACTGAGAAAGTGCAGGGGTAGTTATGCACAGTTTAGTACACTGTAAAACTTGACTGTTTTTTGTACCTCTAGTAGCACGGGGGCGTTCCAACTTAGTTACCTGATTCATCTGCAGAGTCGAGAACTGAGAACTACTCGCAACTGCCACGAGGCACCATGTGGATCTGGATCTACATTTGAACCCAGCATTTTTGCCTTTTACTGTGTACCTCAAGGCAGTGGATCGACCTACGTTCGTTTTTAGCTTGGAAAAGGCATTTCTTGAATTTTAACGATCCGTCAAGTGGCTAAAGAACAAGAATAATAAAAGCACATGAAGTAACTGTTCAGAAATTTGCTGTAGAGTTAAGAATCCAGCGGAAGAGACACTGGGCCGGTTGTCGATATTATATAATATCCCCCCTTGTGACTTTGAAGAAACATCATGACACATTTTGTACCTCCAGTCGTTCTTCTGTATTACCTCTATTTTCTTCAAGGTTTACCCTACGGCCTGCAAGCCAGATTTTTACCTATTTACTTCCGTGCACATGGCATGTCTTTATCAAACATTGGTTTCATCAAAGTGCTTTTCTTCCCGTGGATGTGCAAAACGCTGTGGGCTCCATTTGTGGACCGCCGTGGTAACAAGAAAACGTGGTTGTGGTGGAGCATGCTGGGACTTGGAACAACATGTATTGTAGCTGCTGCAATTCAACCCAGCTGGCTCTTTTCTCTGTGCATCATTCTCCTCATTTTCAACTTTCTAACGTCCACTCAGGACATTGCGACTGATGGTTTGGCAATTGAAATTTTGACCTCATCACAGGTTGCCAGTGGTAACATTGCTCAGGTAGTAGGCTATAAGTTTGGTGCTATTATTGGAGGTGGACTGTTGGCATGGTTGAGTGATCGTATCAGCTGGAGTGCCATTTTTATTTTCTTGACACTAATTTACACTGTGGCAGTAGCAGTGGTCAAGGTTTGTGTTCCAGACAGCAGCAGTCATTTCCCGGAGTCAACTTTTGAAGTACCAGACCCATCCAAGTCAGAACATAAGCCATCCAGAGCATACTGTATGCAAAATAATGCTGAAGAAAGCTTGTGTGATGACACTGACACTAGTGACAGTCACACAAAACTTGACACACCTTCAATGAATACTAGGAGTAAGGATCAAAGGCATGTACCAACATGTTCAACTTCTCTGATGCACAAAAGCACAAAAGATTTACCCAGGGAAGATAATTTGTCACATGAAACTGAGTGTTTTGATGGACAGTCTCACTCCCAGTCCTCTATGGATCAGAACCAGTGGCAGTGCACAGCAGGAAAGGAGGAGAGCAGTGGGCTGTGGTGGATAAAGGATCATTTTGCCACTGTGTTGACTGCTGAGGGAACAGTGTGGATCCTCATCTATGTACTGGTCTATAAACTTGGTCAGCATCAAAGATGGATGAACAGTGAACTTTTGACATTGTCTAAACTCTGCTAAGTGCAATAACACTAACAGTGGAATCTCACTTTTAAGACCACTCTAGTCTAAAACTGAAAGTCAAACAAAAATGGTCTTTAAAAGAGGAGCCCAAAAAAGGGTGATCCTTGGTCAGGGGTTCATTTACATGGAATGTGGGCATGAACCCATGATGGAGGCATCAAAGTTAAAAAAAGAAGAGCCACCAGCCCCCACAGCATAGTGCTTAGCGTATCAGACTGCGGGTCAGAAGGTCTTGGGTTTGAATCCCAGCAGAGTCATGTGTGATTTTTCAGCTCTGACTGGCTCCTACCCAGAGCTGGGAGTGCTATGGGCCCAGTAGGAAGGCTGGGACCACACAGCCAAGCTTCATCCACTTCACGGCTGAGTCTTTGAGAGTGTTGCTCTAATTACTTGACCAACACTGCAGGTGCCGCAGTTTCTGGGCCTGGTTAACCCCAGGATAATTATGACAGAAACTGAAATGGACCTCCATCAGTTATCATCCTCATCCTCATTGATCACTGCATAAATAAAAAATAAAAAGCTTCTGTAGCCCTTCATGCCATGCTCTCATGGTGGCCTCAGTCTTGATCTACCTCCCTCCTCCCTTGCCCGAGGCAGTTCTGATCAAAGCACTCAGTGTCAGAGAGTCCACATAGGTGGATTGGTGGAGGGACGTAGTGGCGGTCTGCTCTCTGGGGGAGACACTCACTCAGTCTGACTCCATGACTTAGCTAACATTGTCGTCAGTAGGGGGCATAGTAGGTGGTGTCCTGCATATGTTCAATCAGAACAGGCACTACTGAGCACCACCGAAGTGACTTGGCAGCAGTGCAGTGTCTTCTTTGGATGGCAGCCCACCAACGATCTGATGTCACTTCCTGTGGACCTCTGGGGGTGGGGCCATGATGCAAAATGAGCCCTGGGTGTAGCCGGAGGTGGGGATGCCAGGATGAGCAGCATGAGAGCAGTGCCTCTGAGGTTGGCACCGATGATTGGACAGCAAGAAAAAAGAGGAGCTTGAAAAGCGGGGTGGTCCCGGGTCAGGCATTTATTTACATGAAAACATAAAGGGAAAAGTGTCAGGAAAGACTGCTGGTCTTAAAATTAAAGTGAGCTGTTTCTCATCAGAGTGGTCTTTCATCAGTGATTCCACTGTAACTAAAGCTGTTTTAGCCAGGATTTTGTAAGAGGAGAAGTTTAAAAGTAAACAGAACCCAAAATATGATTAGTTACTCATGCAGAATTAGTATAAAACGGTTATTTGTAAAAGAGGCACACATACATGTATACATGTGCATGAGTGCACATGCTCACACACACACACACACACACACACACACACACACACACACACACACACACACACACACACACACACACACACACATCAGAAAACAGGAGGGGAGACAGGATTTATAAACACAAACCTGAAGAGGTCAGTCTAATTATCAATACCATAACTGGGGCATACTAATACTATAGTGTATGATAATATTAATAATATTCTTCACAAATGCAGACATGAATGAATACATAATTTATAATCTCATAAAAATGACAATGGGCGTACAGCCTGCAGTCATAATGACCTTTCATATCTAGATTTACCTATCCCCCATGGCCCCCCAACCCCTACCTTGCTCCATTTACTTCTTCAGTTTGGTGTGTGTGTGTGTGTGTGTACATGCGTGTGTGTGTGAGTGTGTGTGTGTGTGACAGAAGGGGGTGGGGGTGGGAATATAGAGTTTTAATTTACTTGTATTTTGAAATTGAATGTAAGTAGTTTGTGCTCATCTGAGGAGAGGTGCAGACACTTATTAATATTATTGTTAGTGTCGCTTGATTTACCCAAGTGGGTTCTCTTTCTTTCAGGAGAGCAGGGAGCACTGAACATGATGCCCATGTTTCTGATCGATCATGGTGTTCCAACAGCTGATGTTGGACTGTGGACGGGGGTTGTAGGGCAAGCTGTGTCCATTGCAGGCTCCATGATGGGCGGAGCAGCTCTTTCCTCTGACAGGTTTGAGTGAATAACAAGGAAATGGGGGGGGGGGGGGGGGGGGGGGGGGGATAGAAAATGGGGACCAGGGATTGGAGAATCAGGAAGGTGACAATGACATAGGGAAAATATTTATTTTGTGGATTTCTCTCACTTTTCAACTCTCTCCATACAAAGACAGAGAGAGAGAGAGATTTGCTGCATTCATTGCTGCTGGTGCCAGTGACTCATCAAATGACTACTCATTTTTTTGGTATAAAACTGGACTACAGTTTGGTGGATGAACTGCCCTTGGTCACGGCAGCAGTAAAGAATGTGCTGGACGTTACTGTTGATGGTTACAAATATTATACTTTGTTCATCACTGGTTCAATCAGTGGCTGATTCTGTTTCTCTGGAAGGCAATATGACTCATATTATGAGTGAGGGACAGAGGCCCAGACTTATAGATGCATAGATAATGTCACCAGAAATGAGGAGCAAAGACCTATAATATTGGTCAAACTGTCCATCAGTGGCAGTAACTGAGTAAGTAAACATGGAGCTTAACGTCCACAGAAACCATAAGGTTTGTCAGGGGTGGGGAGAAGGGGGCGGAGGGGGTATGGAGGTGGGGGGAGAGGGAGATTGTTAGTTACAAGTCTGTGCTTTTGTGTCTGAACTGAAATGCATGTTTTTGTACCAGTTTCTAAATTTATATGCTTTGAGACATAATTAAAAATATCCCCCCGTGCAACTCAAGACTGACAAAATCAGCTGATTACAAAAAAATGCAGCACTTCCTCTTAAGAACTTGCTCTGGTGTTGGCTGGATGTTAGTTACAAGTCTGTGCTTTTGTGTCTGAACTGAAATGCACATTTTTGTACCAGCTTCTAAATTTATATGCTTTGAGACAAAATTTAAAATATCCCCCCGTGTAACGCAAGACTGACAAAATAAGCTGATTACAAAAAAATGCAGCACTTCCTCTTAAGAACTGTGCAGTGTTTATCAGTTGTGTTTGCCCTCAACATTCCAGGTACACAGTTCTGAGTTTTCTGAGGCTGCTGAGTGTGCTAAAAGTGGTGGTTCTGGCATCAGAGACTCTGCTCATCAGCACCTGGTCTGACCTGTCAGGATCCCTGGGACTTGGAACAGGTGCATGTAATATGAATTTGAGACCCCTCTCTATAGTAAATGGGTGTCAGAGTTATTTGCAAATTGATCATCAGCTGAGAGTTATTTTATCAGTGGGTGTTTCTCATGTATATATTTTTGTTTGTTATCGTAGTGGGTATTGTTGGTGATATTCTGACTGCACACATACATCCCATTCTGACTTTGCAAAATTTGTATGACCTTAAAATGCTCCTCAGGTGAAGAATGCTGCTTGGACTTGACATAAATGTTTATCATTTCAGAGCCATTTTCTCCCAGTAGATGAAGCTTACTATAAGATGCCATAATGTCATTTAAATGAACTTTGTGCAGTCCTTGAATGAAAGTTCATTGATCACAGTTTTTATTGGTATCAGTATCAATAACTCTGAATGTTCTGATTAAAATTTGTCCCACCCCCCCCCCCCCCCCCCCCACCGACACACACACATATAGTCGCTGTTTGGCAGAGGCTGTCACATATTCACTGTGGAACTCCACTGAGGCAAGATATATCAAAATTAAATCTTTCCAGTGGTACAGACCTTTCAAAACATGTTCTATCCAAGTAGGTTGTCCTCCAACAGATAGAAGAGATAAAAAATAAAACTTTGAAATTGAGGATTTGTTTGAAAATGACTTGATCTTATTTTCCATTCAGGATCCAGTTTTCACTGGTGACAACTGGCTGGACTAACTGTGAAAAACACTCATTATGCCCATCTCTACATTGTACAAGCATGCGACATGTACACGTTACAGTTTTTCCATTGACTGGGCGTAAAACACCAAGTTACCTACCTACCTACCTACTGTTTTTCCTTTCAGTTCCATGCATTTCCCTGATGCTGCTGTTGCTGTTGCTGAGTGGCGCTGTCTCAACAGCAGCCTTCACCTTGATGATGCAGTGCTCACAACGTGCCAGTCCACACTGCCGTGCCAGCCACTACAGTCTCCTGGCAACTGCTGAGGTTCTCGGCAAACTCATGTTTTCCGTGTTTGTGGGTGCTGTTACCGATGCGGTTGGGTATCCCATGGCATTTGGGCTGTTTCTGACATTGTCCATCATTGTGTTGCCATTGTTCACACAGGCTCCTTTGTCTCTGGCAAGGAGACCAGACTGCAAAGTTGAAACTACTACTAGTAATAAAAACTGTTGATCCAAAGTGTGCCGCTTGTAACATAATAATGATAATGTCTTGTAAGAGCCTGGAGTGCTTACGAAGGCCTACAGATTCATGCATTCTTTATCTTCAAAAACACACTCACACTTGTACACAAGATGCATTTAGCTTTAGTCCTGATGCTCTGCTTAGAGACAATAATTCAAATGCCAGAGATGACAGTGTTAGCAGTCTCTGGTTTGGGCTGATGCAGTATGTTGTGTAGCACATCTCTGTTGCCGTTGGCTTTCCTCAGGAAAAGATACCCAAATTTGCTGGCAATAGGGTTAACGATAAGTTCAAACCAAAATACACACACTCGCACACAAACACGTGCGCGCGCGCACACGCACACACACACACTAACTGCAAGACTGGACACACACAGCACAATTGAAATCACTTGCATCCATGAATTTTATTAACAAAACAAGGTCAATTAATTGCTGTGTAAATCGTTAGACATGGATATGCTCCTCAGATGATGTGCCATTTTAACGCAAAGTAAGAAAAACGTACTCCTGACTGTTGCAATCATTATGAATATAATATTTACATATCACAGACATTGTTTTTAATTCAAAGCTTTAAAATATTACATGGAAAATTAACATAAATGCAGGGGTGGGGAGGGGGAAGTGCTTCATTTGTCCTGGGTTATCCAGAGTTTGAATGAATATATCATTCAAAATACAGACAACCCTGTTCAGGCAACCACTCTCAAATCCTTTTCTAACCAAACTGTGCTGGGACCCAAGCCATAAATAAAACTGCACAATGAGGTG
>OY757550.1:17541055-17580006 GCA_963584105.1 Alviniconcha strummeri | reverse complement strand
GGTCGTGTTGTTGAAAAGACCGAATAAACTAAATATTTGGCCAATCAAGACCTTGTCGAATGCTTGTGTTTTGTAGCCGGCCAATCATGGTTATCGAAACTGCGGGAAACACCCGGATGTGCGAAGAAGAATTGACACGTGCACATAGCTTAGAGTGGAGCCGAGATATCGGGTTGTTGTCGGGCCTCCAAAACTGCAGTTTGCTAGTCTGTCAATCGATCGATGAAATGGGCGAACTTAGTCGACCTACAACATGTTTATTTATGTAACTGAAAGTCAGGTCGGTAACATCTGTAATGCTGGTGCGGTGTGTTCACTCCGAGCGTGGCATAGATTAACTTTTGCAGGTTATGGTGTGTACGTGTGTGTGTGTGTGTGTGTGTGTGTGTGTGTGTGTGTGTGTGTGTGTGTGTGTGTGTGTGTGTGTGTGTGTGTGTGTGTGTGTGTGTGTGACAGCTATTATGGAACTGTTAGTATGCTGGGACATCCTCTACACACCTGTCCTCTACCTGGAGGAGGAGGCAGCTACCCGTCAGCAGAAAGGAGCGACGAGTCTTCGGTTTGTGTAGTTTTAATGTGACGCCAGAGTGTAGTGAGGCCATGAAGGTGAATGTAGTTTTAATGTGACGCCAGAGTGTAGTTAAGCCATGAAGGTGAATGTAGTTTTATTGTGACGCCTGTGTAGTTAGCCCATGAAGGTGAGTGTAGGTTTAATGTGACACCGGGTGTAGTTAGGCCATACAGGTGAATGTAGTTTAATGTGACGGCAGAGTGTAGCTAGCCCATGAAGGTGAATGTAGTTTTAATGAGACGCCGGGTGTAGTTACATGAAGGTGAATGTAGTTTTAATGTGACGCCTGAGTGTAGTTAGGCCATGTTAGAAATGAGTGGAGACGGTCGATGAACAGACTCTTGTCAGCTCTGGTATAGCTTACGTTGTGTTGCTTGACTTCGCGTTCATCTACTAGTTGATAATGTTGTGATATGCAGGATTTGACACATTTAGGTTATGGTTTATAAATATAATACGTGAGTACTGGTGACTACGTACTGAATCAAAATATTGTATCTGTTTAAGGTGCGTTTCGTTTAGTGTTGGATACAGTTTTACAGTGCGTACAGTTGAGTAGGTTTTGGAAAAGCTAGTGGTATGTAATGCTTGAATAGTACTTTCTATTTTGTAAACGTACTGACGGGTTGTTGTTGCGGGTGGTAGGGACATTTGCGTCGTGGCAGCAGGTACCCCAACGTCATGTTTGTCACGGCTTGTTGGGTAGAGAGGACGGGTGCAGGAGCTGTAACTTTACTTATCGGGGACTTGGAGGGGAGGAGGGAAGGAATGGAGGACAGGATCAAGTCAGAAGTGAGCGGAGTTTGCTTGTCGTTCGTCTGGCGTCTATCGATTGGACGAGAAAGCTTTTAGTTTAAACGGCTGCAACACAGTGTCATCAAAGTTGTTAAAAGATGAATGTTTGCGCTTACTTTCCTTGCTGGGAGTAAAAATGGGACAGAGGAAAGGGCGACAGAAGCCCACAGCACCACCTGCTAAGTACTCTGACACCCTCACTAAGTCCTCTGACACCCTCACCAAGTCCTCTGATACCCTCATTCTGACACCCTCACTAAGTCCTCTGTCACCCTTACCAAGTCCTCTGACACCAAGTCCTCTGACACCCTCACTAAGTCCTCTGACACCCTCACTAAGTTCTCTGACAATATCACCAAGTCCCCACTAAGTCCTCTGACACTCTCACTAAGTCCTCTGACACCCTCACCAAGTCCTCTGACACCCTCACTAAGTCCTCTGACACCCCACTAAGTCCTCTGACACCATCACCAAGTCCCCACTAAGTCCGCTGACACTCTCACCAAGTCCCCACTAAGTCCTCTGACACTCTCACCAAGTCCCCACTAAATCCTCTGACACTCTAAGTCCTCTGACACCCTCACTAAGTCCTCTGACACCCTAAGTCCTCAATAAGTCCCCTGAAACCCTCATCAAGTCCTCTGACACCCTCACCAAGTCCTTTGACACCATCATGGGAACTGAGCAACGCGACAGAGACTGCCATTAACTTAGCTGAAAATATCGTCACAGCTGAAAGCCAGATTGATAGGCCACTACACCTTCTTCCGTGGAGTCAACAAAGCGTGACGACTAACCGCTAGGGGGCAGCAAAGCGGGTGCGGAAAGTGAACACACTGCATCGGAAGAGTATATATATATATTGATCGCTTTTATACAGCGCTATTCACCGCTCTTGAGCAGACTCACTGCGTTCGCATGTGATTCTACATGAGTGAACATCTTTTTTATAGCGCGTTTTTGAATATCCACCGAAATGGTGTACTTACAGCGCGACAGTACCTGTTGGTAGGTCAGTTCATAGTGCGGAAAGTCAACACACTTGTATAGACTTAGTGAAGTACTGACTGGTAAATTAATGTCTACAGCTAGGTAAGTGTGTCGATTTAGTAAATACATAGACTTAGGTAAATGAATAAGGTAATATAGCTAAGTGTATAAACATATATAATGTATATAGACTGAAGTAAGTATGAAGGCTTGGGTCAGTAAACTGACTTAGGTAAGTGCACGCCTATAGATCAGGGCAGGTGTCCAGACATAAATAGGTGGATGGTCTTTGGTAAGAGTATAAAGCATAGTGAAGTGTATTTACTTTGGTAAATGTCTAGATGTAGGAAAGTGTATAGACTTTGGTAAATGTCTAGACGTAGGTAAATGTATGAAATTTGGCAAGTGTATAGACTTTGGTAAGTGTATAGACTTTGGTAAGTGTATAGACTTTGGTAAGTGTATAGACGTAAGTAGGTCAAAGATTGTTTAATAAAAGACCAAGCATCGCTATCGAAGGCTTTCTCAAAGTCAATCGTCAGGAGTAGACTAGGAACGTGGTGTTTACTAACATACAGTCAGTCAGTCAGTCAGTCAGTCAAGTCAGTCAGTCAGTCAGTCAGTCAGTCAGTCAAGTCAAGAAATTCTTTATTCCTTCAAAGGGAAATGTGGGTGCCCAATGCATAAAAAACAAAGACAGTGTACGTATCTAAAAGATTAACACTTAAAAAAGTACGCAACAAAACGTAATATCGCAAACATCACAATATACAACAAACACAAGCGTAACCATCACTATTCTCATCCTATTCTTTCACCCCACCCCCCCAACACACACACACGCACACACACACACACATACACACACACACACACACACACACACACACACACACACACACACACACACACACATATGTACACACACACACACACACACACACACACACACACACACACACACACACACACACACACACACACACACACACACACACACACACACACACACACACACACACACACACACACACACACACACACACACAGATACACACACACACACACAAACACACACACACACCATGCTTACTTCTTCCATGTATTGCTCCTCTGTCAAGGTGACCAGCTTGTCCTGTGCACCATAGATCAGCAAGGTGGGGCACAGCAGCCACTGGTGATAGAGCTCGTCCCCATCCGGCCAGTCCTGGCCGTTCATTGTGTGCTGAAGGACGTACGTCGGTATGGAGAACGCCTCCCCCTTGTCTATAACGGGGCGTCTGGAGGTGTGGAATGCGCTCCTGTCACAAACAAGATGATGTGTGGTTCAGATACACAGCCCTTAGGAGGATGAGAAAGGACTGTTGTCAGTCAGGTTGACATTGGAAGGAATGAGTGAACAACTGCTGGTGAGGTTGACGAAATAGAACAGATCTTGTCACATAGGTGAGTACACTTCCCTAGATCTGTTCAACATTGGAAGTGTTTGAAATGCTGGGGAAACTTCGGAGAGATGGGCTCTCCTGAGCACACATATAATATACAATACACCATCTAGACCTGAACTGAACATAAATAAGACAGGAAACCTGATGATGTTTGGTTGAGATGGAAAAGAGAGGAAATTTGATGTTGTTTCATTAAAACAGAAATCTGACAGGAACCATGACAATGTTTCATTAAGACAGGAATCAAACAGGAACCATGACAAAAGTTGGCTTGTGATGTAACTGATATAAAATACTTATGCCACACATGTGTTCTGGCTTTGGTCATGATGTCACTAATAATAGAGTGCTCACAGTCATGTTTTCCCAATTTTCACATATCAGTTTTCAACAAATGGGGACAGAAATAAAGTGAAAAACTACTATGTGTCTCGTCCATAGTCCATTCCTATTGATGGGGCCCATGATGCTTGTTCACTTCAGTTCCCCTTTAAGACAGAAATGACAGACAGTTCCCCTTTAAGCTAGAAATAACAGACCCTGTCATGGGGATGGGGGATGTAGAGGAGATTAGCATGTTAGACTGTAGATTCTTCTCAGTCTTAAATACACAGGAAGGTAGCACTTAACACAAAAGAGGTCTGGAATGAGAGGTGGTAGGGAGTGGAAGGAGGATAAGATTGGGAGTGCAGTGCTTAGACTGCACCCACTAAACATACCAGATCGGAAGTGTTTTGGTTATGGCCAGTTATGGCCATTACGGCCAGCGTGCAGCCAAAATGGGGCCAGATCATATATGCCAGATCCAAGTTTCCACATCTGATTTGGTTCTGTTTTTCCAAAGAAGGCCTGGACCATATTGTGCAAAACCAACCTGAATCCGATCTGGATAGCCTGGTCAGGTTTTGGCCAAATGCATCTGGTCTGCACAAAACTCACTGAGCCTGGTTTCTGGCAGAATGCAACCAGCCCACTACCAGTTTCCCATTTTCAGACTCGGTTGCGTTTTTCCACAGATGGCCCAGATTATGTTGTGCAAAACCAGGCTGGATCCGATTTGGTTCTGGCTGACTGTGTCAGGTTTGGGCCAAACAGATCCAGTGTGAAAGCAAGCCAATGTGCAAGAATAATCTGGCCAACTTCTGGCCAGTGCTCCTGAGCCAACCTGAATTGAATGTGAATCGGATCCGGCATGTTTACTGTGCAGTCAGTCTGATGCCAAAGTCTACACCCAAATAAATGCAGTGGCATGCAAGTGACTGAGGAAGGCTACTTAGG
Organism: Alviniconcha strummeri; assembly: GCA_963584105.1. Taxonomy (NCBI): domain Eukaryota; kingdom Metazoa; phylum Mollusca; class Gastropoda; family Provannidae; genus Alviniconcha; species Alviniconcha strummeri. The sequence continues at coordinate 17,574,924 of OY757550.1, read as the reverse complement.
TGTAAAGCTGGGACACCAGACTCAAAATCCACTTGATCCACATAAATGGAGACACAGTATGTACACTGACCTTGGAAGACCATTTGTAGTTCGGTAACCGGTTTGCTTTGTTTTTAAGAATTGAGCTCATTCCATTACCATTCAGAACAACCTCCCACCCCCCCTCCCCATCCATCCCATTACAGCAGTCACCATGGCCCTAACTACCACCACCACAACAACATAAAAACGAAGCAAAAAAATAAAAGCTGTGTTATTAGACAACAACACTTTATTTTAAAGGCCTTTTCAAATGTAATACACATCTAGGCATATTGAAAATGTTTGTAAAACTATGCACACACACAGACACACACAGACACACACACACACACACACACACACACACACACACACACACACACACACACACACACCTGCATGCACATGTACACACACACACACACACACACACATGCACATACACCCATATGTATGCATGCACACACACATGTATGCATGTGCACACGCACGCGCGCACACACACACACACACTATTTAACTTACAGAAAACAGAGCAAAGTGGTCTTGGTAACACTTACTTGCGAAACCCCTGGTCAAGGCAGGGCCTAACACATCCCAGCATGCACACAGGCATTGTAAATATGCCAGGCTGCGGTGCAAGGGGTGTCGGGGCACCACCATTGATCAGCACCAATTTCTGGATACGCCGTGATCTCCGCCGTGCCAGCATCACCGCAAATGAACATCTGAAAATACAACTTGCACAGTTCTGTGATCTTAGAACTGCTAAAGAAGCTACCCTTCTAAAGACAACTCAAGAAATTCTCTTCTCCCCCCCCCCCCCCCCCCCATTAAAAAAAAATCAAACAAACAAACAAAAACAATGATAACAAAAACCAAGTTAAATAGATGATTTTGCCTAAAAATGTCCCCTTGATTTTATTTAAAGTTAGTTTCATTAGTGAAAGGTAACAGATATATGGCTGCACACAACAATGACTAGAGTTGTAGATGGCCCAAGGTGGTCCATGTTGCACACAACAATGACTAGAGTTGTAGATGGCCCATGATGGCCTATGTTGCACACAACAATGACTAGAGTTGTAGATGGCCCATGATGGCCCATGTTGTACACAACAATGACTAGAGTTGTAGATGGCCCATGATGGCCCATGTCGTACACACAGCCTTGCTGAGGTTACTTGTTACGCATGAATGTTGCATGCTCATGTTGCCCAAGGAACAAGACCAAAGAGGCTGTGGATAGCCATTAATTGGGCCATTTGGAGTTGTTTTCTACAGCTATTACTACTAAGCACCACTATGCAAAAGGATTCTGAACTGAAAATAAACTCAATGGAAACATTTTGAAACAAAACCCTTGTGTCACTTTATTGTTGTAACCATCAGCTACTTGTTCACACACACACACACACACACACACACACACACACACACACACACACACACACACACACACACACATTCTCTGTCAAGTCATTTTGAAGATGTTACTCACACATACACAGACACAGACACACACACACACACACACACACACACACACACACACACACACACACACACACACACATGCACGCACACACACACACACACACACACACACACACACACACACACACACACACACACACACACACACACACACACACACACACTACAAACATAGACACACACACACATGCACACACACACACACACTCATCATCAAGTCAATATGAAGATGTTACTATACTCACCCATAAGAATGACCTATCACTATGTTCCTCTTCTTGCAGTATTTATCAAAAATCTCCTCCATGTCTGCAGCAATTTCCAGAAAATGGTAAGATTTTTTATCTTTCGGCGTACAACTCAGTCCGTGCCCTATGAGATCTGGAGCAATGATTTCATAACCCTCCCTTGCAAAGAATCTCAGCTGAGCCTGCCACACATCCGATGAACCACCAACACCATGGATGAAAAACAGCAAAGGTGATGAGATTTCTGGACTGACAATACCATTATGCTGTGGGGTTGATGCAGGTGTGTGTTCTTCGAGTCGTGATGAGACAGTTTGGGTCTGAAGTGGCGGTGACGTCAAGTCACCAGCTGCAGCCACAGCGCTTGGTTCATTCAAATCTGACGTGGCTTTATCTGATTCACCTCCTTTGCTTTCTGTCACCTGATTTGGTGAATGAGAAGTCCTCTGGTTCAGAGATGTGCCAGCTGTTTCATCAGTGTGGTTTTCAGTTCCAGTAACCAGATCCATTGAACCATGCACAGATTCAGAATTTACCACCTTCCCACTCTCCGTGTAAACAGTGTTTTGCAAACCGACAAGAACATTGGACGGTGAGGTGAATTCTGTCTTGCTCCCGGAGGCACTGATTTCTCGCATTGCACTGCTGCCCTCTCCACTGGGATCCATAGAGTTGGGTAAAGCAGTTGAGGCTTGTGCCTTTGTCTTGACTGTGGCTCCCCGATCCTGTTTGTTTTTGGGCATGGTGAGAGGCCCAGCTGACACAATACCAGCCTGCAGGCCTTGGCTCTTGTACACAAGCTGCATGTGCATCTCCTTCTCGAACGTTGCATCTCGTGGCCTGGGGTTGATGTGCTGGATGCGGAGGATCCTTTTCGGCCGGATCTCCACTTGTTCATTCTGGCAGGTGCCAGAGGAGAATGGTCGGATTCTGTGATGTCGGCTCCGACCAAAGCAACCAGCTGACGTGTGTCCTTCATTCTGCTTCCAGGCCATATCAAAATGGCAGTTGTTGCATCAGTGTGTCTGCCATCAGATCATGTTGCTGGTTTGAAGCCTCTTCAGCTTCTGCCATCTGCGAAATAAAATTAGCAATACCAGCAGTAGGTTTCAGTATGGGATAACATTTAATGATTCATTTTCTAATTGTAAAGAAAGAATTTTGGTTTGCATATTTGTAGGAGAAAAGCAAGTTAAAAGGAGAAAAGCAATGACCAGCAAGTTAACTGAGGCAAATATATGTGGAACATTTTACCCTTGAAGAAGTAGCTGGTATGTCCCATTGACTTCTCGAAGTTTTGTTTGTGCAGATCTGTTGATTGGGACTCGATGCTAAGAGCAAGAGAATGGGAGTATGTATACATGTATAATATATATGTTTTTTTAATCTAATTTACCCATAATCTGAACACAAGTAATTTGCGTTCATAAATATTCATTATTACTATTCTTTTTAGTTAAATTTTGTCAGCACAGTTCTGGATATATTTCATGCTCTCCATCATGCCAGCATCACACACACACACACACACACACACATACACACACACACACACACACACACACACACCATGCACTATCTTTTCATGTTTTAAAACTTTTTTTAGACAGGTCAAACAAAATCACTGGTGTGTCTGACTGACTGCTGATTTTGTTTCCAGTATATGCTGATCTCAGCTGGTAATACATCAGAAATTAAAGGTTAATGAGAACCCTGCATGCAGCACACTTGATCTTGATCTTGATGTGCACTATAGTGCGATACATTGACAGGACCAAATCTTTGGTATAGCATCAGTGGACACTGAGGGAGGGGGAGCACTTGATGTTTTACTTTTCTGGGCAGTGAGAAATTTATGTCTTAAATATTGTTACTGTCTTACTACTATGAATTATATCTTGTTCTAAGTTGTAATATTCCTAGAGGGGAAAAAAGTGTAGGCAGCAGTTTCTGCTGGACGCTTAAAATAATTGTATATATGTTTAACACCCCAGGTCCGCCTTTCAAAAAGAGAAAGCCTCATGATCGGTCGTACGGAAAATGCACAGATACCACATAACAGTAGCAGAATAAGCAGAACTTTGATAGATGAAGCGCTTCCATATGGTAAACATAAAAGCGATCAACAAAAATTAAGATCAATATCTTACCAAAGCAGAGCTGATACAGCGGAATTGGTAGAAATCCGCGGCAGAAAAGACATCTAGACAAAAGAATACCGCATAATCTTTTGCTGTGGGACTTTTTTCCCCCCTCCAGATCAAGGTCCCCCAAAAGAAGACCACTGATCTAGAAAAGAAGATCTGTGGGTAAAGACCCCAAACTCAGCCCCCGGATCTCCATGATAAACAATTCATCGGACTTCCGGTTTGATTTAACAAAATTGCCATTAGAAAGTAAACAACCTGAAACTGAAAACGCAATAAATAAAAATTAAGCAAATGAAATTTTCCTTCTGCCAACTTCATAAATACTCGAAATTAACGTAAAATATAACCTGTGTGTTCCAATTGATCGATCTTGGGTGATACCTACCAGCCGGTCTAACTTTTAAAATAACCCAATGTTCGATGGCGCCACAGACAAAAAGGTTCTGGCCATCGACTGGATCGTTTTGACCACATTTTGTGAGAAACTAAAAACACGATTATGTTCACTGTATCTTATTTCTGTCATTGTTGAACATTTTCTGTTTCATTCATTTGTTATCTGTGAGCAAAGTTGAAAAATAGCACGAAACCATGTTTTGCGTTCAGTGAATCAGTGAATGAGAGAATCACTGAACTATTGTGACTTGAACCTTGAGGGGAGGGTGGCGAAAGAAATGGGAACAAGATAAGGAGCGAGTAAGGATACTTATATGAATTTTATTATTATGCTGCTAGTTTGCGTCATTTGTGTGGTTTTATTCCACCGGCCATTTGGCCTTGTTTTTAAAAGCGAAATGTACCACATGGAATGATGGATGATATAATATGGGATCTTCAACGTGTGCAACGGTCTCAAGTTACTCTTAGTGCATGCTGTACACACGAAGAAGAGAATATCAGCTTATCAGGCACTGAAGACTCAGGATCTGGATCTGGATGGTATACATCACAGGAACCATTGATATCCTTTTGACACAGAGATGAGAAGCTAGTAGTAGTAGTACTAGAACTAGTACTAAAGGGTTCTGTTGACTGATTGCACAACTTAATAAATAACTAAATTGGTCAGCAGATGAAGTATTAACAGTTTCTTCACTGAGTTGATTCCGGGTCAAAGTCTGGAATTTTGACTGATATTCTCATATTATACATATATATGTATCATATTCATATATAATCATAATCAATTAACCTTTCACCTTTTGGATGATTTCTTTTTTAAGAGCACTCCACCACCACCACCACCACCCAGCTCCTTTTATTGTTTGGGAGACTGCCATCATCATACCTGCCCCTACTTGTTGATTTTTAAATAGACACCCCCACCCCAGTGAAACTTATACAAGTTACAGCATAGCAGTGATGCACATTACATGTATGTGTGGTGGATTCCAAACTTCAGGTTAAAGAAGTTAGGCAACATGTGGCCGTTTAGCTGTTACGTGTTATCAGACTCAAAAGTAATAACTTTCTTGTGCTGAATGAAGCTGTTTATTTTTCAGGTGTTTGTTCAACTTAAGTTGAAGGCTGGTTCTGCTGTTCTTGGACAGTTGGACGTAAGAGGCAGTTGAAACTCAGTTACTCACCAACGGTGGAAGATGACAACAAAGACAACATTCAAAGGGTAAACACTAATGAATAAAATATATAATATTATATATATGTAGGGGAGTGGGGTGGGGAGTTGAGGGAAGCAGGTTGGAAGCATGGATGAAGAGTTGCAAGTCAGAGGTTGCTAAAAGTTTAACATAACTTTTATTTGCACACTAACCAGGAAACAGTGTAGGCTCTCCCCTGAGATCAACACTGGCCGCAACAGCAAACAAACAACCTACTTCTGCAGGGACACTGGGGGAAAAGAGACACTGCCGGCCCAGCGCACAGGTTTTAACACCTTAGATAATTAGGGCCATAAAAACTCCCACCCAATCAAAAAGGAAAAGGACTGGAAAGAAAAGGTTATAGGGTCATAGCCCAAAACATGTATACAATACACTCGGTTACATATATATATACACTGGATCATAATAACTTGTTTTATGGTTTTGACTTGTTCATTTTTTAGTGCCTAGAGGGAAGATATAACTTATAAGCAGAAAATGTTGAAAGCTCTTCATCAGTGTTTGCTCTGAAACTACAAATGCAACTGCAAATGAAACTGAGTGTTTAAAAACAATAACGATTAGAAATTTGTGAACTAACAGTAACACAGTAATAATACAAAAATTAGTGTAGAATTATAAAATAGAAATATATATATAAACCTGAACACTTGAAACTGTTAATTCTCTGGTGTGAAGCACTTGTGCTATATATCAGTGTGATTGGAAATGAATACCTGACTTTTCTGTGGGCCAGGTTCACATTCAAGAAATCCTCAGGGCAGTTTGTGCCCCCCCCACCAGCCCCCAAACCAGATGATCCAAGTGCAGTGCACTTCCAGAAAAATGCTGTCACCGCCACCAATGCCAAGACATGCCCAGCCTCAAGTTCAAGGGGGGCTGGTGGTTCGTTTGGTTCCTCCAATGCCTCAAGCCATGTGGGTGCTGTGAAAAGCCTGCAGCCCTCTTGGTCTGGCGCTGCAGTGAACGCCAAGGGCATGATGGGGACTACAGCACCGCTGCAGCCTGCATCGAGTTCAGCGAATAATGTCATGGCAAGTGTGAGTTTGTCATGTTCTGTTTTTTGGTTCTGTATTGTAGTTTGTTGCATTTATAACTGTGGTTACGGTAAGACTTTGTTCTATATTTATAAGTATGTTTAAGGTAAGACCCTTTTGTTGGTGGTGTTGTGTTTGTTGTTGTATTGTTCTTTTAACTTGTGTATTCATTATTTTACGAGCGCACCATGACCACAATTTTGTTTTTACCCTTGTGGGATAATTAAAGATTTTTAACTGAATTAAATGTATCCATGGCTGTACATGGGCTAGGGAATTTTCAGCTCTTAGTGGATGTTACCACTTCAAAGCTGCCTACTTTACCCCTATTTATGTTTTAAAAACTATTATTTTTAATATTAAACTAAAAGTATTAAAAAAAAAAGAGTTTCCTGATGAAACCATGCCAGCATATGCACTATTGAAAATGTGGCAGCAAGCCGGAAGTGTTGAATTTAAAACATATCATAATCATACTCTCACGGCATGTGACGTGAGGACCAGAGACTTTCATCCACCAAACACACCTACATTATGCACTCCTGAAAATGTGCCTGCAAGCCCAAAGTCTTGAAATGTTCAACAGTCATACTGTCATAGCACGAGATGAGAGGACCAGAATTTTTTAACCACCATTACATGACGGAGAAAAAATCAGTGGAGTGGAATGATGCAAGGCATACTTACTATAGGTACGTCTTCATTTGGCTAACAAATGTTCCTGTTACTACAGTGTTAGGACAATTTTATGACTGTATCTGCTTGAATGCATGAGGAAAGTTTCTTCTATTTTTATGAACCAGTGAAGTTGATGACAACATTATCAGCAGGGTGCAAGTGGGGGTGTTCAGACATCCATGTCCGCCTTTCTCAACACCCCACCTTTGCGGCCAGTGGCTACAGTGACACCCCAGGGCCACAGCCATGCAACCGGCTCTGGTAGTCATCCAGCAGGAGTGTCCAAAGCCACAACACCTCTGTGTCCCCCTGCTGCGCAGCCCAGCATCTCTCCATCCGCAGCTGGGTGAGTCAGCTGCATTGAGATTGCAGGCAGGTTGCTGTCTCAACAAAGTGTTGTATTGGCCAGTTCAGGAGGGGTTCTTAACTCCCTTGACTTTTGCCCGGCATCACTTAAGTCCCTTGGCTGCTTTTACTTCCGGGGCATACTTTCTTCACAATGAAAGGCAGTGATGGTGAATTTGCGAATTTTACACTGCCAACTTTAAAGGCATTTTTGGAGGCCTGTAGTCAGCATGCATCTGGCAACAAGCAGTAACTTGTTGCTCGTGATATAGTATGCCCCAAAACGCATTTTTTCCACGAAATTGCGATCTTCTGGTCAGCCAAAAAAATGACACAAAAACGCTTGTTTTCCTCCCTCCATCCCCTTTCCCCAATAATTTTTGCAACTGCAACAGTGGTGGCATTTGTATTGCTTCGCAATTCTAGGTTCAACTTCCAGTATTATGCACAGCGTGAAGCAACGCCTACTCAGAAATCAGCCCGGAAGTGATGCTGCAGCCTCATGACATCTTGTGTGAAAGATTACAAAGGGCATGCACTTGTGCAAACCAGCTTCACTGAACCGCCCAATAGTGTGACTGATATACATCTGTGTAATGTGGCTGACAGCTGTGAAAACTTATTGCAGATTACCAAACTCACTGTTGATGAGCGAGTTTCGGTGAGTATGTAAGAGACAAAGTGTCTCAAGTTCAGCCCAGGAGCTTTTTTTTTTTTTTTTTTGGTGCTGTTGGACCAGATGCACAGTACTTATCCATACTCTTCTCACTTCTGTCATTTCATTGGTTGGGTGGGGGTGGTTATTGTTGTTTGGTGGGGAGGTGTATTTTACAGTGTGACAACTTTCCTGAACTAGATGTTTTGGCAAAACATGCATTTTTGTGTCCTTTTCTTTGGGTTCAAAGCTTATCATTATAATATATATGCTTTAGGACAAGATCATCCCAAACAGCGTCACAATGTGATGCTATTTCTTAATATATATTTGTTATCTATTGAGAACAGCAAGGCTTTTATACTTTTGCCAGTCAGTGTTAACCAGAACTTTCCCCAGCAGGCTGAAACGGAAGAGAAAAGGTGAGGTGCCCTTGCTGTCCCAGAGCGGTTTTGCAACCCTGAGCAACCTAGAAGATGACGATGACTTTGACATGCCCGCAGTCACTCAAGGTATGCAAATGTCACACAGATACTGAGATAACATGAATAATATTTAACAGTCATTGATTGTTTGAATGGATAGCCCAAGGTACACAAATGTCACAAAGATAGCATGAATAATACTTACTAGTCACTGATTGTTTGGATACCCCAAATACACAAATGTCACACAGATAGCATGAATAATACTTACTAGTCATTGATTGTTTGAATGGATACTCCAAGTTACACAAATTTCACACAGATAGCATGAATAATATTTACTAGTCACTGATTGTTTGAATGGATACCCCCAAGGTACACAAATTTCACACACCATGAATAATACTTACTAGTCATTGATTGTTTGAATGGATACCCCAAGGTACACAAATTTCACACACCATGAATAATACTTACTAGTCATTGATTGTTTGAATGGATACCCCAAGCAGCTCGTTTCTGTGTGGTGTCTGCAGCACAGGAAGCTTTTGAAACTTCAAACCTGCTGGCACTAATACAGTAATAGTAATACAGATGACCACCCTACTGTAACTGTTAACCACATTATATAATAATTAAAGTATTTGTAAAGTGCAAAATCTTGTCCCTAGAGACTATTCTAAGCACATACATGTAAACACACACACACACACACACACACACACACACACACACACACACACACACACACACACACACACAAGCATTTTGACTGTACAAAGCTAAATACACACAGCTTAAAACAGGTGGCAAACAGAGACTTGAGATGGATGAAGACAGCAGCATGGAGCTGAAAACATAGCAGGTCTACAGTTTTGGGAAAAGAAAGGTTTTTAGATTACATTTGAATGAGTCCAGAGAAGGTTTCTGTCGGAGAGGAAGGGGAAGGTCATTCCATGTAGAGGGACTGAAAACAGAAAAGGCTCATACATACACACACATATATTTATCCTTGAGTGGTGAGTCCATCAACCAAAAATTGTTCCCTTGCTAGTGAGTAGAAAATGGACTTGATGGACAATTTTGGAAGCTGTCATTCAGTGTGACTGACAATATTTGTAACTGAAGAAAAAAGTTGGTCTTTTCATACACTGTACTGTGTTGAGGTTCTGCGGTAGCAAGTGTTCTGACCTCTGACTTATGGTTTGCAACATTCAGATTGCTTCAGCATCAGTACCATCAGTTTGCAGCATATCAACTTCATTCCAAGATTAAAATGGTGTGAGGCTGATTGGCTATTTTTTTCCTGTGTTTTTACAGTTTTGGAAGTTAGAATCCAAGGCATGTTGTATGTGAGCAGAAGCACATGGTGGATAAAATTGTGCCATGACAAAACGTCTTGATCTTTGTCTGTCAGGGTAACAGATAAACAAGAGCTAGCAGAACAGCTGTATGTGATTATGTGCCTCAGTATCCCTTTTTGTCTGCTGTTCTGTTTACTCTGGTGTTGATTTCTGTGACTTTTTTCGAGCAAATGGTTGTGTCTGTGTGCCTCTTGATAATGAATAATTATAATGGCTTTGAGTAAGTTGGTGGTAGTTGGGAATATATATATATCTGAATCATATAAATTGGACATTGATTTGGAAATCAGAACACAATACTGAGAGGTCTAAATCTAAATGATACTTTGGACAGTCATTTGGGAAGTAAGTAAATAACTTGGTGTTTTATGCCCAGTCAACCAGCGCAGTTATATCAGGGCAACGTACATTTGGGAATCAGAAGACAGGACTGAGAGAGCTGAGCAGTACACCAAACAAAAGTGAAAAGTGAAGAACATAGACAGGACTCCTTTTGATTAAGTAATTCCGACAAACTGCAACAGTACATATATATATGCAAAATGTCAGAATGTTTACACCATTCTTTTGCCTTACTCTGTGTTTTTCATACCTTGTTAAAGAGCTGATGTTTTATTCCTGTTCCAGTGACCCCAAAAAGAAAGAGGCCAGGCTCTGTCAAAACATCAGACAAAGAGGTACATGCACAGTAAGGTTAAAAAGCTGTGAGGATGTGCTTGTAAACTGTGTATACAGTCATAGGTTGCCCTTGTTTATAAGAAGAAGAAGAGAAGAAAAAAAGAGAAAAATCTCAGAAGTTAATGATTTTTTTATTTATGTGAATGTTTTTCATAGTCATGCTAGTTACGGTATATATTAAAAATGTGTAGATTTCATTGCAAGGATTGGGATCAATCTGGCTAGTTTTGTCTTTAAAATATTTGTTGTTCGAATGTTTGATTTTGAAGATTGTGTGTATGTGTGTGTTTCTATAAAGCATCTTGGACAGCTGCACCTAACGGTGCTGTATAACTCTTCTCTGAAATGTCAGCATTTTAACAGGACACTGGAATGTGCAGTGTGCATTGTTGCAGAACAATGCTGACAGTGACGATGACGTCTTGCCTGTGCGCAAACGTCGCAGCATGGTGCTGCACAGTGATGAAGAAGACAGCTGTGACGGATTTGACAGCAACCTCTCAGCAACCACACCAGCAAGAGCAGCATGGGCCAGCCAAGAAGCAAAAGATCACCAGTCTCCACTGGCAGCACCCAGTTTGCCAGCAGCAGCAGCAGCAATTTCTAACCACCATAGTGACAGCAATGCACCTGGCCACCCTGGGATTTTAACAAAGGGCTTTGCTGGTCCACGCAACAGCAGTCCAGCGTGTTCAGAATCTTGGCCCACATCCCAGACCTTGCCGAGAGTATTTTCAAGTTGCCAGCATGATACTCCACGGTCAAGGCTTTCCAGTTCAGCACAGAGAGCTACGTCTCCTGCCCACAATGTGCACGGCTGGTCGGTGAGTAGTGGCCTTTTCCCCCCAGGCCTTGCCGAGCATGTTACTCCCCAGTCGAGGCTTTCCAGCTCGGCACAGAGTACTATGTCTCCTACCCACGATGTGCATGGCAGGTCGGTGAGTAGTGACCTTTTTGTGTGCTCTGGGGCACCATCTTCAGGACCAGAGACTGGCTTGGGGATGAGAGAAAGTGATGTCAGCAGGGTGCAAGTGTAGCTCATCTGGTTGAAAGTTGGGTTTGGCACGTTGCTGGCGCAGGTTTGAATCCCCACTGTCAGTGTGGCAAGGTTTTTTTCTCTCTCAAAGTCTGGTTTCAGTGCAAACTGTCCTATGGTGTTCACTCCTGCGTGTGATCGCTCACATTGACAGCTGTGTGAACGTTAGAAATTCTAAGCATGGGCAGCCATAGCATTATTTGGACAACAGAAAAATACAGCATACACTAAGTCATCCCTTGAAGACAGACTGTGGCTGCCCAGCTGTCAGGGAATTGAAAATAGTTGCAATTGCAGTTTTTGTCTCCCCCCCCCCCCCCCCCCATGGGGGTACTACCTGAATCTCCATAAAATGAGGAATGTAGAGAGTGTGATGTTACAAAGCATCCACTGTTGACAGCTGATTTGTCAAATGTAGTGCGAACTGGTTTTTTTTTAACATATACTGATAATTGAAAGGAAGCGCAAAATCAGAGATGCATGGTGTGTTTTGTACTCTCAGCCCTGCACCTTTTTTAACCGAAATGATTCTCGTAGTGACAAACTGTTTCTTTGCTGGCATGAAATTAAAGTGGCTTTAATGGATAATTGTTAACAGTATATTTCATGCTAAATAAGACAACTACAGAAAATTCATGAAGTGGCTACCTTATGGCTCAGTTCACTGTATAGCACAGATTGGCACAGTTAGACACGGTGCATGTACACAAAAATAGGATTATCAGTCATTATTATGGCTCAGTGCACTGTATAGCACAGATTGGCACAGTTAGACACGGTGCATGTACACAAAAATAGGATTATCAGTCATTATTATGGCTCAGTTCACTGTATAGCACAGATTGGCACAGTTAGACATGGTGCATGTACACAAAAATAGGATTATCAGTCATTATTATGGCTCAGTTCACTGTATAGCACAGATTGGCACAGATATACAAGGTATGTGTACACAAAAATAGGATTATCAGTCATTTAAAATGATTTCGAATGGACGAAAGAGAAGAAAGCTATATCTTACAAGTAAAGTTGTAGTTACATCAATAATTGGCATACATGCGGAAATGGTGAGTTGAAGGCTGTTCAGAAAACTGACCCCCCCCCCCCCCCCCCCCCCCCAAAAGTGCTGTTGACTGATCTGGTTTGCTTTGGTTCTAGACTTGAGTGAGAGGAAGAGAATTCATATCATGTCTTAGTATGATAACACAAGAAATCTCTCTCTGTCTCTCTCTTCCATCTCCCCTCCCCTGTCAGATTTGCTCTGTTTAAGGTCTTCCAGATCCAAAAATAAAGCCTCAACAATTACTGCCCGTTTTTTTTTTTTTTTTTTTTATCAAACTAAAAAAAAATAAAAAAATCTTGTGTTGATAGAATCTTTTATCTTTCTCAAAGTATCTTGCTATGATATTTTTTTTCCAGGTGAATGATGAACAGGTCTTGTTGCGGGTTTGTGATGAGGTGTGTGATGTCATCAGTTCAGTCAGCACGGCCACTCTGATGAATCTAGGTGCTGACATTTATAGCCGCCTGCAGTCTCTGCTTGCAGCCAGGTAACTGTGTGTATGACAGTGTGTGTGTGTGTGTGTGTGTGTGTGTGTGTGTGTGTGTGTCAACACACATGCACACTTCAGTTCTTTCAAGGGGGTCATAGGAAGGGTTGCTGTTTACTGTGTGTGCATTCTGAAGCTGTCATGCTGCAGACTTTCTTCTTCCATCAGGAGTAGCCAGAACCCTCATTTTGATTCTTCTGCTATTAATATCTTGCACTGTTTTTGTGCATGCTCTCTCCCCCCCCCCCCCCCCCCCATTTTCCTTCCCTCTCTCTCTTCCCCCCCCTCTCTCTCTCTCTTATATTGTGAAATGCCACTTGTTGGAAGGGTTACTTTGCTGTTTGTTAAATGTATGAAAAATCTTACAAAATATTAAACGACTTTTCCCCTCTTTTTTTTGAAGGGGGGGGGTTACACTGGGTACGTTAGTTTACTGTGTATTGTTTGGAGATTTTCAAGTTAACTTCTTTTTGCTGTGTCCTTCCCAGGAAAAAGATCAAAGACAAGGAGAGAGCAGCCAAGCTGGCTCCTACTTCCAGTTCAACCCCCCCTGCAGTTCCCAGACATTCTCCTGGAAACCTGCATGCCCAGAAACCCAGCGCAGCTGTGGCTGTGGACACTGACGGTGAAAACACTGACCAGTGCAGGCTGATGTCGACCCCTGCAGTCACCACTGCTGGCGTCAGGAAAATCGCTGCGTCCAAAGTTCAGCCTCTGACGGAATCCCCAGTGCCCTGCGGAGACAGTTTCTTTGAGGATGTGAATGCGTTCACTCAGTCTCACATGACGTACATGCGGGGTTTTAAAACACCTGCTGCCTCGCCAGTCATCGCAGTCTCTTCAGCAGGGGCAGGACAAGGTTCATTCCATGGGCGTGAAACACCATCCACAGACAGATGGGGGTCAGGGTTGTTATCGCCAAACAGAAATTCAGCTGGTTCCGAATCATTAAGGTCTGAAGCAGAGTCATCATGGTTGCCTTCACTGACTTCAGAAGATGCTCCCATTGTTCTCAGTCAGGAAGACTCTCTTGCAAACATCCACAAGGCAGGAAATTGTGATTTTGACCAGACAGGACCGATTCCGGTTCATAAGGAAACATCGTTCAAGAGTCCGGCTGTCCCAAGCACCAGCAGGTGTAAATCGCCTGATGGGCAAATCTTTCTGGAACCACCTGATGATATCATCGATGACTTTGATGACGATGATGCTGATTTTGAGTTTGGTGATGTGGACATTGAATGTGTGGAGACTCAAGCTCACCAAGCCCGTTCATCTTCAAGCTCTGACTCAGCACACCAAAGTACTGGTGTGGAAGGTAATGTAGAATTCAGTGTGCTTTTCCCTTCCTGTGGGCATGTTTCTGCACTACCCTGAACTTGATCAGCATGTGAATCATATTGTAAAAAGAGGATAAATGGTTTGCTTTTTGCTTTTCCTTACTCGCCGTCATTATTGTCCCCTCTAACATTTACTCAAATGTTTTTTACTTCAAAGTTTGAGGCCAGAAAATCACAATGGTAATTAAACTGGCGTCATTGGCAAAAACAGGTGCAGGTGCTGATGAAGCTGACCAGCTTTTTGTTCTTTAAACAAGCTTACCATCTGCTGAAATTTGTTGCTGCACACACAACTTCACTTTCATGAACAGCCTCCAAACTTTTTTCTTCTTTTTTTCCTCTTTTTTTGAAGTTGTTTTTTTTCCTGAAATTTTTGCTGTAACTGGCTGACACTTGGGTCCTTCATTTAGAGGGTAGTTCAGAGATGGAAAGCTACCTATAGTACAAAAGAGATCTGACTAAAACGTACTGCAGCTGATGATGAAATTCCTTCCCCCTAGTGTCAGACCCCTACGTGCCGATGTTTGGGTCATCGGACAGAGACGATGGGGCAACAGGGGAGTTTGATGGGGAGAGCTTTGAGCACAGCAAGGACCTGAGGGCCATCTTTCACAACATCTTCGGCCTGCGGGAGTTTCGCCACAACCAACTGCAGGCCATCAACGCTGCCTTGCTGGGGAACGACTGCTTCATTCTCATGCCAACAGGTACAATGTGTGTGGGTGCATGTGAGCATGCCATCACCTGCTGTCGTATTGCTGCTGCTCGTTTCTAAAGTTTGTGAGCAATTTACTGTGAAGTTCAGGCCTTGTCCAGCTCAACAGGTAAGATGAATGTGGATGTTTGTGGTCAAGTGCCTTCACCCCTACGTTCATCAACAGGTGGGTGTATTTGGATGTTGTTGCATGCCTTCACCTGTTGTTAGTACATTTTTTGTTTTCCCTAGCATATCTGAGAAAGTTGTTGTGACATTTAGGTCTTGTGGAGACAGGCCAGTGTGGATGCTTGTTTGTGCCTGAGCTGGTTGTAATAACGTTACTACAGTTCATTTCTAGTGTGTATGAAAAATTTGCCTGTAGATCCAGGCCATGCACAGCACAATACATCAACAGTCCCCTGAATCAGTGACTGTAACATTTGTAAACGTCCTGCTTTGAGATTGGTGCCTGTGTGCTATGGCAGATGCTTGTGTGAAGTGTGTGAGTGCAAGCTGGTCAAGCGGGTGCATCTTGTTGCAGGAGGCGGCAAGAGTCTGTGCTACCAGCTGCCTGCTCTCGTCTCCCAAGGGATTTCCATCATCATTTCTCCACTGCGAGCCCTGATACAGGACCAAGTGCAGCGCCTCATCTCCTTTGACGTTCGTCTTTCTGGCCCTTGTCTCCTTTTTAACAATTAGCATAGCTTGCTGGTTGTATTTCCTGTTGTTTTGTGACGCGAGTCCTTAAACAAATCCATGATTGGATTCAGCTCAGAAAACAGTGGTTTTGATTCTCATGCAGAAGTGCAAGAACCATCATAGACCCAGTGCGTTATGGCAGACCCACCTGGAGAAAACACAGGAATCAGTAACCAGACAGAACAAAACATAACAATTGTCATTGCCAGTGGGTCATGGGCAGAAAGTACGCTACTAAAATCGAGATTGTGTGTGGATGAAGCCATGCTTCAACAACAAGTATCATAATTTTCTTACTCTCTCTACTGGAAGGGCTAGGGGCTTCTATCTCTGAGGGTTAGTCTATGGCTTGTGTCATATGTTTTTATAGATAAGATAGGTTTTACCATAGACTTGTGTGAGAATTGTTCTGTGCAACGATGTACAATGCAATCCACCACAATAATTTACTTCCCCCTCCTCCAACAGCATACAAACTCACCCATGCTTACATATGTATGTTCTCTCTGTGATCTCTCTCTCTCTCTCTCTGTGTCTCCAAAACATTGAAAAGCTCATAAAAACAGATTTTTGGTGAAAATAGCCTAGCAGTCAACAGAAATAATTTACAGAAGAAGGAGGAGGGACAGAGATTTTGCTAGCAGTGAAGACAGTGTCTGCTGTATGTGAACCCGACTGGTCTGTGACTGTTAAGTAAAGCGCTCTCACAATTTATTTTTGTTGCCCGTCTGTAGATTCCTGCAGCCCACCTGTCAGGTGACCTCGACAACTGTCAGGCCAACAATGTGTACAGTTCTCTGTACCAGCGACAGCCAGGACTCAAACTCCTCTATGTCACTCCAGAAAAGGTAGGGTGGTGGTGATGGTGGTGAGGTTCATATGGTTTTGATCTGCAGCCTTTTGTTTGTTCTGTTTGTATTGCTTGTTTTGTCTGCGTCCATACATTTTGGCAAGTTTTTTTCAAGTTGATTCTTGATGTATCTTTTTTGTTTCATTTTTATTTCTCTAAAAATAAAAAGTCATGCAAGCTAAAATAGTCCGTCCGAAACTTGCTGTCATGTAGGAATACCAGCAGATTTTGATCAAAAGAACTATCAGCAGGTGAAGTTTGTTATGGTTTGGGAGGCTGTTGGACAATTTTTTTCTTTGTTTTCTTTCTTGGACTGTAGTAAGTAATGTTAATAATATGCACAAATATTGCATTCTTTTCCCATTGAGAAAGTGTCGTTCGTGGACGCATACAATGGCAACAGAAAAACCAAAGTGCTGATAAGAGATTATAGCCTCCCTTGGGGGGGGGGGGGGGTATTTTTCAACATTTTGCAAACAAGATTGACAAAAGCAAGCAGCATAAATTAAGTATAAATAAATAAGATGGGGAAACAAAAGCTGTGATGAATTTCATACAGCTGAAGTGTGTGACTGTAGATCTGTGCCAGTGACAAGTTGCTGATTATAAAGTGTGTGATTGTAGATCTATGCCAGTGACAAGCTGCAGATTATGAAGTGTGTGATTGTAGATCTGTGCCAGTGACAAGCTGCTGAACTGCCTGGACAGTCTTTATCGCCGTCAGATGCTGGATCGTTTTGTCATTGATGAGGCGCACTGTGTCAGTCAGGTAAGACAAAGGCTGGCTCATGCAAATGGTTGGATACAGTGGAAGAGGACATAAGCTTGAGTCTTCTTCATTTTTGTAGCTTTTGGGGGGATGGAGGGGAGGGGGTATTTACATTTATTCTGACATGTATGTGCAAAGTCCTTTTTTGTGGAAGAATCATTTGGTTAAAATTCAGGAACGAAGGGAAGGGGTATTTACATTCATTCTGACATGTATGCAAAGTCCTTTTTTGGAGATGAATCAGTTGGTTAAAATCCAAGAACTAAGGAAGGGGTACTTACATTTGTTCTGACATGTCTATGCCAAGTACTCTTTTTTTTTCTTTTTTCTTTTAGGACTTTGGGACATCTTCATTTGCAGATGAGTTGGTCTGTTAAAATCCAAGAACTGACAGATTGTGGATTTGACTTGGATGTAGTTTTGCATACAATTCATAAGAGGAGTTTCTGAGATGTGCATTCACTCATGAAAGTGTTTGTTCTTCCTGTGGTCATTGTGTGTAGTTGGCAGGATGTTAAAAACACAGTCACTAATCAACCAACCCTCAGTACAGCATCTTAAGTCCCATTGTGTAACTGCCGTTGCAGTGGGGACATGACTTCAGGCCCGATTACAAGAAGCTGAACATGCTGCGCAGCAAGTTCCCCGGTGTTCCCATCATGGCGCTGACAGCCACCGCCACGCCACGCGTGCGTCGTGACATCATACACCAGCTGGACATGCGGCAGCCTAAGTGGTCAGTGACTGCGCATGGTGGCTGGTCGCAGGGTTGTCATTTGTGCTGCTTTAGTTCTTTGTTTGAAATCCAATCTTCTTCCTCCCCACACCCACCTTTTAATTTTCTTTTCTTTATTGTAGGGCCATTAACATAATATAATGAAAAGGATATTTTTACAATTTTCCTGCCATGACAAGAATCTTCATGTTGAGATTTTCTTGGATGCTGTTTAAATCCGTTCTTTGAAGGTTCCCATGGTGATAACTGTTGTTAAGATGTGCACATTCATTTGGCAACCTTGCCCCTTTTTCAATGTCATAGAGTTGGAGAGAAAAAATGCATTTTCTGTTTTAAATGTGAGTCAATGAAGTATTTGCTCTGCTCTTAATCCATTTTCAGTTATTCTACAATCTATTCTGCTGTGATATTTGCTTGGTAAAAGAAGAAAATAACTGATAAACTCAAGATGGGTATGATGTGAACTGATGAAACAAAAGAACATTGTATATGCATCAGTAACTTGTGTAATGCATGTGTATGTGTTTCCATAGAGCCTGAAGATCAGCGATTTGACTGCTATCAGTAACAGCCGTGTAAATTGTTTATTGCTTACAAAACCTTTTTATTTTGTGTATGAGTGTGTGTGTGTGTGTGTTGACTGTGTGTGTGTGTGTGTTTGTGTGTTGACTGTGTGTGTGTGTGTGTGTGTGTGTGTGTGTGTGTGTGTGTGTGTGTGTGTGTGTGTGTGTGTGTGCGTGCTGACTGTGTTTTGGGTGTGAGAGAGAGAGAGAGAGAGATTTCCTTTTCCTTGCCTGCGAGAAGCACCTAACTGACCCTGTCCCTGTTGACTGTCAAAGGTTTATGCAGAGCTTCAACCGTCCCAACCTGAAATACTCTGTGCGTCCCAAGAAGCCTTCCAGCGTCACAGCCGACATCATTGAGCTCATCAAGTCCAAGTTCAAGAGGGAGTGCGGAATCGTCTACTGTCTCTCAAGGTGTGAACTGGGGACCACTCCCTTTGGGCTAACTAACACAGCTACAGGCTTGTAGCCTGTTTGGGGATGGTAGTTTTCCCTGATTTAAGAATTGATTTTTGTTGTGTGTTTTTTACAGAGTTTTAAGTGATTTAAGTGAAACCTCTTTGATTTTATTTAAAAAAAGAAGGAAAAAAAAGGGGGAAAAGATCAGTCAATGAGCAGTTGGGAGATGTTTTTATTGTGACCCAGCTCTGGGGTGCAGATGATGTAAGAGAAGCACAGTTGTGAGCAGAGCACCTGGATGCAGTGTGTGTTTGTGTGTGTGTGTGCACGTGAGGATACAATATTATGACTGCTATAATTTATTATTTTCTTGGTTTTAATATGTACATTATCATTGATCTTGTAAAGTGCGGTGTGCTCACCCTTGTCAATGAGATTCAGTGCGATAGAAATGGCCGCTGTTATTACTATTAATTAGTGCTCAGCGTTCCAACTTACAGGTGTTTCAGCTGCAGCTGCATGGCTTGTGTAGAATTTTGTACTGTAGGGAAGATGGGCTGGACATATTGCATTTCACCTCCAGATTTGCATCAAATTAAGTGCTTCAGAAATGTCCCCCCCACCCACGCACCCCCACCCTCCGCCACCCCCACCCTGAAAAAAAAGCTGTGGGACTAATTCCCACATTTTAGATTCTCATTGTTGTTGTTGAGGGAGACAATCTGCCCCCCACCTCCCACTGCTTTTAGATGATGTTTTTAAATCCAATTTCCGAACCTAAAGTCTAAATGCGGGGTGGGTGGGGGGGGGGGTGCATCATGGCAGACTGTGGGTCACTACAGTTACGTTTAAACTGCACAGAAAGGAGTGTGAGTGTGACAGTGGCGGACATAGCTAAATGCAGCAGGGGGGAGGTGGTGCACCATGGCAGTCTGTGTGATTATGGTTACATTTCAGACTGCACAGAAAGGAGTGTGACACAGTGGCTGGCATATCTAAATGCAGGAGTGTGGGGGGGGGGGGGGGGATGTATACGTATCATGGCAGACTGGGTGACTACAGTTACATTTCAAACTGCACAGAAAGGAGTGTGACATAGCGGCAGGCAGACCTAAACGCAGCAGGAAGTTGGGGGGGGGGGGTGTGTGCCTCATGGCAGATTGTGTGTCCTTACAGTTACATTTCAAACTGCACAGAAAGGAGTGTGACACGGTGGCGGACAGCCTGCAGCAGGCTGGGATCGAGGCGGCAGCATACCACGCAGGACTGGGCGACAGCGACCGCATCCACGTGCAGGACAGGTGGCTGAGTGGAGACAACTGCAAGGTAGGTGGCTGTGGTCCTGTTCTCTGGCAGGCTGCTTTCAGGGCAGGGGCAGACTGTGGAATGGGTGTGGGCAACTGCCAGCTAATTGGCTGAATTCAGCCTGTGTCTGGCACAAGGTTCCCAGGGTCATTACAGGTGTTTACAAGTACTTACAACCTTACAAGTCCTTATATTTGCATCACAGTCCATACAAGTCTAGCTAATACTAAAAACGCACATGGGTAGTTATAAAAGCCTCTCATTTTTCCAAGTCAGCAACGCTGGATGTTCCACGCATTTACTGAATTTCAAAATCGTTCAGACATAGCTTGAGATGATGTCTGAAGCAGACAATGCTTTCATCCAGGTTCATTTAGATCATGTGCAGCTGAAATCACAGTCTCAAGATTATGTGATAACTCCCGGGTCAGCCATTTGGTTGCAAAATTTGAACTGTACAAGAACTTGAGCTAACAGCAAAGATGCCGAGAAAATGGTTGTTCCAAGACCGTCTGGACAGTGAATGCCAGGAGGGGGTTCTAAATGACAAGGTGGACAAACACTACGCTCGATGTGTGGCTAGCAACATTCAGCTCATTTTTTTTAATCCTTACTGTTGCTATGGTCCTTACAAAATCTATTTGGCTCTAGTCCATGTCCCTGGGAACCATGTGGCAAGCAAAAACAACGACCTGCCTTTTAAGCTGCAAGAATAAACATATTGTTTTAAATGCTGGAAAAACATTAGCAACTTTGTACACTGTTTATAATTCTCTACCTGTTTTAAATTGTTGCAACGTGCCTATGTTTGATAATAATTATTTCATTTGCTGTTCTACAGGTACTTGTGTTATATTAGTGCAGTTTATTGAGTATGTATTACGTGTCTGCTTGTAGATGGTATGTCAATAAATGTAAATGGTATATATGGTATGTCAATAAATGTAAATGGTATATATGGTATGTAAATGGTATATATTATGTACATGTATGTGAACAAGCACATTGAGCTCACTCAGCTGGGAATAGTGCGATAGAAAATGGTATTTATTATTATTATTGGAAGGAAAATGTGTTAGTGTAATACATATTAAAATTATGCTGGCAAGCAGAAGTACTGAATTCCTACTCTCGTCGCATGAGATGAGTGCAGACTTGCTCCTCCCCCACCCCCACCCCCCATTGCCTGTCCTTGCATTTCCATCGTGTCAAAATGTGCCCACATCCTCTCCCTCTCCCACAATGGTACTCCAGAGCATGTGTCATCCCTCCCCCCAATTTTTGCTAATGGAACCCCCCCCCCCCCCCCCCCCACCCACAGCCCCTCCCAATCTCATTGATAGTAATTACCGAAAGATCAACACACTTCTACCAGTTACTGTAAGTAGCAGAGCAGCAATGGCATATTACAAGTAGTGCCCGTTGGCAGCAGGCTTAAATCAGCTTCTTGCCCTACAGCACTTTGGGCTCATTCAGGGATGAAGCGCCTTCAATATTCATCATTATTGTTAACAAGAACACAACTGCGTTGGCTTTGAGTCCTGCTTGCGCCCTTCCTTGTCCCCCAGGTGATCTGCGCCACCATAGCTTTTGGCATGGGCATAGACAAGGCAGATGTTCGCTTCGTCATCCACTACTCTTTGCCCAAGTCAGTGGAAGGATACTACCAGGAGGCAGGGCGAGCCGGGCGTGACGGGATGATCGCCCATTGTGTCCTCTTCTACAACTACGGTGACGTCAAGCGTCTGCGTCGTATTCTGGACAGTAAGACAGATGCAATTCGTCATGTTCTGGACAGTAAGACAGATGCAATGTGTTATATTCTGGACAGCAAGACAGATGCAATGTGTTATATTCTGGACAGCAAGACAGATGCAATGTGTTATATTCTGGACAGCAAGACAGATGCAATGTGTTATATTCTGGACAGCAAGACAGATGCAATGTGTCATATTCTGGACAGCAAGACAGATGCAATGTGTTATATTCTGGACAGGAAGACAGATGCAATGTGTTATATTCTGGACAGCAAGACAGATGCAATGTGTTATATTCTGGACAGCAAGACAGATGCAATGTGTTATATTCTGGACAGCAAGACAGATGCAATGTGTTATATTCTGGACAGCAAGACAGATGCAATGTGTTATATTCTGGACAGGAAGACAGATGCAATGTGTTATATTCTGGACAGCAAGACAGATGCAATGTGTCATACTCTGGACAGCAAGACAGATGCAATGTGTTATATTCTGGACAGCAAGACAGATGCAATGTGTCATATTCTGGACAGTAAGACAGATGCAATGTTAAGTCCTTTGGATGAGACTGTAAGCCGAGGTGCCCCATGTGGATACACATACAAAAAGACCTTGTATGCACATGGAAGATCATGTGGTCCATGCCTACACCTACAGTGATGTCAAGCATCTGCATCGTATTCTGGACAGTAAGACAGGTGCAATGTTAAGTCCTTCGGATGAGACTGTAAACCGAGGTCCCCCTTGTGTATATGCATGCAAAAAGATCTTGCACGCATGTTAAAGATCATGTGTAGTCCATGTCAGAGTTTGGTGGATTATGAAACACCACAATAACCCTGCAAGCACTTAGTGTCAAGAGTCTTTGGAATGTTGAAGTTGGACACTGTACAGAAGAAGAGCCAAGCAGTGTACGATGAGAGACAGAGAGCTGTTACCTGAATGGCAGCTGACTGTCCTGTTTGTGAGGAAGAGGCAGGGAGTGGTTTCCAGCTCAGAAATCTTGCCCTGTTTTTAATTCTCCTGGACAGTCATCTGCACTGGAGTGCCACACCCAGAGTGTCTGAAGCAGTCTGAATTGCTGTGGGCATAGCAAAGATAGTGTACTGCTTCTGAGTCCTTGTATTTTATCAGAAACTGGAAACGTAGAGACAGCATATTGCACCCAAATCATTGC
This sequence comes from Alviniconcha strummeri, assembly GCA_963584105.1. Taxonomy (NCBI): domain Eukaryota; kingdom Metazoa; phylum Mollusca; class Gastropoda; family Provannidae; genus Alviniconcha; species Alviniconcha strummeri. Next base: position 17,551,323 of record OY757550.1, on the reverse strand, counting down.
CATTTCACCAGAAACTGGAAAAGTCTAGATAGCTTATTGCTTTCAAGTCCTTGCTATTTTACCAGAAACTGGAAAACTGTAGCACTCTCACTTTTGCTTCTGTTCACACTTCATTTCTAAAAGAAAATCAGGTTGTACATCAACTTTATCATATATGCCTGAAATGGGGTTTTTTCTTTTTTTTCTTTCTTCTTCTACTTCCTTCTTCTCCCTCTCCTGCAGTGGGGTAATGCAGATGCATAAATTAAGATCCCCTCTGTGAAGAATCCAGAGCAGACAAATTTTCTCAATTTAAAGCCTGGGTCAGGCCAGGATGTAGCCACGCATGCTTTTCCCACTGCCAGGAATTTCTTCTAGTCACAAATGATTTATGGGGGGGGGGGGGAGGGGGGTAGGACAATTCTCCTGGATATCAAAGACAAAAAACTAAAAGGAGTGTAGCACTGGCAGACAATATAAGAGTGGATGATTTCTGGAGGATGCTGTATTAGCAAATTAAACAGACTTGTGTTTTAGTGACTTGTGTTTTGAATGCGTGTAAAAGAATTGTGAATGTGTGGTTCATCCTGAGGTGACCTTGTGCAGTTGATGGGGTGTTAAAATCCAAGAACTAACTAAATTCATCTCCCTTATAACTGGAAAAAAAATAACTACCAGGTACCTCATTGTTGTTAAAATCTGAGAACTAACTAAACTCATCCCCCTCATAACTTGAAAAAAAATAACTACTGGGTACCTCATTGTTGCTAAAATCCAATAACTAAAATCATCTCCTTCATAACTTAAAGAAAACAGCAACTACCGGGTATCCCATTGTTGTTAAAATCCGAGAACTAAATTCGTCTCCCTCATGACTTTGAAAAAATATTTACCAGGTACCTCATTGTTGTTAAAATCCGAGAACTAACTAAATTTGTCTCTCTCATAACTTGAAAAAAATAACTGAGTACCTCATTGTCACAAGTGTTAATTCTAAGTGCAGGAGTGTGTTCTTTGTGCAGTGGATCAAAACGCCACCTACGACTCCAAGCGGGTGCACATTGACAACCTGTTCCGCATGGTGCAGTACTGTGAGAACATTGCTGACTGTCGGCGGGCCCAAGTTCTGCACTACTTTGGAGAACATCACTTCAATCGTGAACGCTGCAACATTGTTGCAGGTGCCATTTGTGACAACTGCAGCTCCAAGGTAGAGTGATTTTTATAATGCTTCATTTTGTGAGATCCAAACACATAAAAGGTTCAAAAGAATGCTATTTATTAGGACAAAAATAGAGTCTGCAAATTTCTGGTGTAATCCCCTTTATCAAACTACAAAATGACACTTAAACAACAGTTAAACGGTGAAAAATCAATGAATAAATGAGGTGGAAAGCTAAACCACTTATATGTTTTTGTTGCTTTCCTGTCTGGTGCTTGGACATTTTTCACCATTTAGCTGTTATTTAAGTGTCATTTTGTCAGGGATTACCCTGAAAATTTGCAGATTGTGGTTTTGTCCTAATAAACAGCGCTCTTTTGAACCTTTTATGTGTTTGGGTCTTGTTTTAGAACACTAGCAGTCATTCTTGTTTCAGATTTTCTTCTTTTTTTCCCCCTCCATTTTGTGAGGTCACAATTATAGAACTAGAAGGATGGTACATTTTGGTTTGCTGTGAGGAGTTGATCAGCTTTGGTTTGAAATGGTTAGAAGTGCCTGATTGAGGTTGAATCAGAGGTTTTATTTTGACTCGGGGGTTACGTCCAGAATGCCATCCTATGACAGCAGCAGTGAAGGAAGTGGACACGTCTTGGCTGGTGCGGTTGTTTCTCTTTGTGTTTACATTTCATTTCCATGTTTATGATGGATTCTGGTGCCAAATAGTTATGAAGCCACAGTGTTGTAGCTGGTAATGTTTCTGGAAAAGGAGGACTACCTGTTTTAAACTCTCAGTAGGTTTATGACGAAGTGGAGCCATTGCACTCTACTAACTCTCAGGAGGTTTATGACAAAGTGGAGCCATTGCACTCTTCTAACTCTCAGTAGGTTTATGATTAAGCAGAGTTATGGTGCTGTACTAACTCCCAGTGGATTTATGATTAAGTAGAGTTGTGCTGGTTTATGATTAAGTGGAGCCATTGCACTGTACTACCTCTCAACAGGTTTATGATAAGCCATTGTGCTGTACTAACTCTCAATAGGTTTATGCTTAAGTGGAGCTGTTACACTGTACTAACTTTCAGTAGGTTTATGATTAAGAATAGCCATTGTGCTGTACTGAGTCACTCACAGGCGTAGTTTTGATTTATTTGAAAGAGCACCAGTAAGTAAATAGCAAATTCCACTGTAAAAGCTTCTGTTGGTGCTGTAAGAACTCGCATGAGATGAAATTCGGCTTGAAACAGAATGATTAAAAAAGTCCTGGCTGTTCTGTTTCTTTGTATCTTCAGTTCTCTGAAAAAACAATTCTCTGGAGCAGATCATACCACATTCCCAGCCATTTCATGGTTAGATGGTTTCACCATCATTGTATCCACGCGATGACAAACTTTTCTGGTACAAAATGGACACTGGAAGGCAAGTAGTAATTGGTGGTTTTTTTTTTAATTTGACCCCCAAAACAATAGCAATGCAGAGACTTGGAACGCTGACTGCAGCTTTGTGCCGTTTTGCTCCACAGGACATGTTCAAGCTGCGGGACGTGACGGAGGATGCCAAAGAAGTGGTGAAGTGCGTGCGTCAACTCACCTCCAGCCCTCGCAGCAACTACACACTGCTGCACTTCGTGGAGCTCTTCAAAGGTGAGCAAAGTGGTGAACTGACTCACATGATGCATGTCCTGTTTGTTGTCTTGCAGGATTCGAAAACTTGTGCATCATTGGTGTCCAATTTGTTATCTTGCAGATTTTCGAAATGCTTGCTTCATGGTTGTCCCCTTTTTTTCCTGTTTTTCTTCTGTTTTTCCCCTCTTTTTCTTCAGATTCTCAAAAGCACTCACGTCATGGGTGTCCCACTTGTGTCTTGCAGATTTCCAAACAGTGCACATCGCTGTTGGTATGTTGCAGGATCCCAAAATTTGCACATCATTTGGCCTACTGGGATATCTTGCAGGATCTCATAACTCACATCATGGATGTCCCAACTGTTGTTTTGCAGGATTTCAAAACTTGCACATCATTTATGTCCTACATAGATATCTTGCAGGATTCCAAAACTCTTGCATCATGGATGTCCCAATTTTTTTTTTTTTTGCAGGGTCCCAAAACTCCCACATCATGGTTGACCCGATTGTTGTTTTGCAGGATTTCAAAACTCCCACATCATGGATGTCCCAAATTTTTTTGCAGGGTCCCAAAACTCCTGCATCATGGATGTCCCAATTGTTATTTTGCAGGGTCCCCAAACTCCTGCTTCATGGATGTCCCAAATTGTTGTTTTGCAGGGTCCCAAAACTCCTGCATCATGGATGTCCCAATTGTTATTTTGCATGGTCCCAAAACTCCTGCATCATGGCTGTCCCAATTGTTGTTTTGCAGGGTCCCAAAACTCCCGCATCATGGATGCAGGTCACAACCGTCTGCCGCTGCATGGTCGAGGGGCGGCCTACAGTCGTGGCGATGCGGAACGGCTGATGCACAAGCTGGTGATAGAGGGCGTTCTCATTGAGGAGCTCAAGATCACAGCAGCAGACACCGCTGCCTGCTACATCCGTCTGGGACCCAAAGCAGCCAGTCTCATGCAAAACAAGCTGAAGGTCAGTTGTACGTGGGCCCGTTGTGTCTGTGGAGCAAGTACAGTGCAAACAGATTATATAGAGTAAGTGAAGTACAAAGTATGCAGAGCAAGTGCTGTACAAAGTATGCAGAGCAAGTGCTGTACAAAGTATGCAGAGCAAGTGCAGTACAAGCAAAGTATGCAGAGCAAATGCGGTACAAAGTATGTAGAGCTAGTGCTGTACAAAGTATGCAAAGCAAGTGCTGTACAAAGTATGCAGAGCAAGCACAGTACAAATTATGCAGAGCAAGTACAGTACAAACAAATTATGTAGAACAAGTACAGTACAAGCAAATTACGCTTGTTTGCAGATTGAAATGGCAGTGCAGGGAGGACGCAAGCGCAGCGAGGTGAGCCGCATCGGCCAGGAGCCGCAGACTAGCCGCCAGCAGCTGGTGGAGGATTGCTACAAGGAGCTGGTCACTCTGGCCAAAACCATCGGTCAGTCCCACTGCTGGGCTTATGTGTATTAAGGGCAAATAACCCCCTTGGTCACGCTTATTTTCTAAACAGTGATGACATTGAAAAAATCATCATATCTGAAGCATAAATAGGACCGTTTGACTGGCATAACCACTTTTAAAGTTATAGACTCATTTTTTTTTGCCGTTTAAGCAGTCTGAATGCTGTAGAAAAATGGTGGCTCTGATGCTACTGTTACCCACAGAGGCTACAACTGAGAAGAAAACAAATACTTGTTCAACCACCACTGTCCCACATGCCATTGAGGACCATAAATATTTTTTGAATTGGATTTATGCGTCAAGACACATAATGAGCACACGGCGAAAGGGAGGCAGGAACATTTTGAACAGGAAGGGGTCATTGGGTCACCAACATCTGCTACAGTCACAGCAAACTTTGACTGAACTTTGAACTTGAAACTGACAAGGCTGTTGTCATGCAGTGTCCAATCAGTTTCTGTTCCAATCTTCCAGGAGTATTTACCTTTGAGACTGAATGAAAACAAACACTTTTGCACCATGTTTATGGTGCCGTTTTAAACTGATACAACAGCAAAGAAAGAGAGATGACCTGAAATTCAAGAAATAAAGCATGGAGAGGACCCTGTTGTGCAGACTGCCTGCACAAAGGATGGGAATACTGCCTGTTTAGCTTTCCACAACATTGTCCTTTGTTTGCCTTCAGGTACTTCTGAGTGAGCATCAAAACTTTGCTACTGATTTTTGCCTTGACTGCACAGTTTTAGTTGCAGCCTCTAATGTTCTTTTTGTGTGGGTGTGTCGTTTGTTCCTTTTCATCTAGTGTAAGACGACGAGATGCAAGTTCTGGCTGCTGCGCTCTAGATTAAAATTGGTAATTAATCCACGAGGGAGATAATTAGCACTTGGAATACGTAACACAGGTACAACAACAAAGACCTGAGTCGCCTACAGTAACTCTCATCTGGCACGTGTGTAAATACGAGGTACATGAACCCCACCAGAGATACATCCTCTTAGCTCAAAGTGCCAACAAACTAAGTATTTTAAGCTGTAGAGTGCAGCAGCGGGAACTTGCGTCTGATCTTCTTGCCCTACGTGGGAGCCGTTTCAGTCTCACTTTGCTGTGTTTGCAGCTACAGAACATGGCAGCAAGAACTACGCGCTGATCTTCCCCAACGCCATGTTGTGGCAGCTGGCAGAGAAGACACCGCTCACCGTGGAGGAGATGAAGCGGGAGATTGACGGACTGCCAGAGACAAAGATCAACAAGTACGGCGCTCACCGCTTCCTGGAGGTCACCACCAAGTACTGCGTCATGCTCTCCTGTGAGTTCTGAAGACTGGCTGAATTTACCGCAATGCATCTGTCTGGCAGGTGCAGTACTTGTGGACTTATTGGGCGTGCAAAATGTGGCCATGCTGAAAGTTGGATTTTAACCTTGTGTGTTCCTTTTTTGGGATGTATACTTGTAGAGAAATTGAGCCTGGTGATGCTTGGAAGTTTGATTTTAACATTGCGTGTGCCTGTCCTGTAACGTATACCTGCAGAGGAATGTGTGAGAGTCTGTGGCCATGCTTGGAAGATTGATTGTAACCCCTTGAGTACCTGTTTTGTAATGGATACTAGCAGGGAAGTTTTGGAGAGAGAAAAAGGATAACAGGAACACTGATCTGAATCCGTAGCCACCACATACGTCCATTGCATGGCTTGAATGGATGGTACTGAGAAAAACAATGTTGTCAAATTTGAAATATTTCATCCAGTGACATGATGTGTGAATGTTGTTATATTCCACATACATCACTAGATCACTGCAGCCAAAAGTGTGCGTTTTTGCCCCTGCCCCTCTCTAAACCTGGGCCGACCCATCTGCACATGTGCCTGAAGTCTTGAAGAGTTTGTGTGATAAACAACTGTGCGCATCTTCTTTTTCTACAGCCAGCTCAGCAGTTTTCATAATTCCAAATCCTTAGGCTTCTAAAACTAAGCATTGTGGCAGTAGAACTCTGTGTGTGAACCCTGTATGTTGGCTGGCATGCTTTCTAGTGTTGCTTACCTTTGTTATCTGCCTTTGGCGACAGCCATACAGGAGGAGATGGAGGATGACAGCCAGAGTGTGGTGGAGAGTGCAGACGAATGGGCCTCTCCTTACTTTGATGCTTCCTCTGCTGGCTCCAGAGGCAGGAAGAGGAATTTTGGTCGACAGAGGGTAGGTGCACCATGCTTCTGTGTCTGTACAGCCTTTTGGTCAACAGAGGGTAGGTGCACCATGCTTCTGTGTCTGTACAGCCTTTTGGTACTGGGTTTGTGTGTATGTGTTAGCACACATGTGTGCATGCATGACGAGTGCCATGCATGCACACATACAAGGAGACACACATGTATGCACACACATTCTCTTTCTCTCTCTCTCTTTGTCTCTCTCTCTCTCTCTCTCTCTCTCTCTCTCTCTCTCTCTCTCTCTCTCTCTCTCTCTCTCTCTCTCTCTATCTCTCTCTCTCTCTCACACACACACACACACACACACACACACACACACACACACACGCACACACTCTGATACAAAGCCCACAGAGAAACAAAGCATGGAGTAAAAATTACTGACTAGATAACTAAAGCACACACACATACACACACACATGCACGTGATGTACATGTATATATGTGTATATTCATAAGATGTTATGGGGGTGTTTGTCTGCAGCATGTCCAAATTTGATTAGCGTCTTGGGTGCATAGTTGTGTGTGATAACGAAACTGTCAGCTACCTTTCTCCCTATGCTTCAGGGTGGAAAGTCCAGAGGTGGAAAAAAAAGTCGAGGAGGCTGGAAAAAAGGGACTGGCAGGTAGGCATTGGGTTCCTTTGTATCACTGTTGTGTTCCTAGAATCACTCTCGCTGCCAAAGGAGAGGTTTTGAACTGCTGTACTTGCAAGCCATTTTGGGCGGTTATTTTTTGTTGTTGTTTCGTTACAGTTTGGGTTAATTTGAAGTCGGCCACTCAGACTCTCAGTTCCAAGAAGGTTAGAACAGTCATTTTTTTTCATGCAGACTTCTGTGTAGACTGTCCATCCCACCTGCAGTCAGGTACAATGACACTGAAATTTAGGTCCCCTCTGCTGGGAATCCACAGTCAATATGAAAAAATAATTTAAAAATAGAGAGAGAACGAAACACCCAGCAACATCAAAAAGATTCACCGGAACAGTCAGGCAATTTCACCATGAACTTGATGAAGATGGCAGCTCGGCCACATTACATTCTTGCAAAAGAAACTAGATTTTGTCAGTCAGCCTCTTCCTTTAAATCAGCATTCAAAGCTTGCCTTTTTCCAATTGATCCTGATTGGTGTGTGTGTGTGATGAGCAGGTTATTATATCCACTATGTCCAAGGCGTCTGTGGCACTTGTGTATTTTGTAATTGCGAATTATTGTAATAATTAAGCTCTTTGAACTCCAGTGGGAAATATAACTGTACGTTATTGTTATTAAATTGAAAACAAATGATGTGTTAATTATTCCCTCTCCTCTCCCCCCCCCCCCTCCCTTCCCTGTCATGTCTGTGGATATGTTAGGGTTTTCCTGTTCCTTGTCATGCCTGTGGATATGAGAGGGTTTTCCTGTTCCTTGTCATGCCTGTGGATATGAGGTTTTCCTGTTCCCTGTCATGCCGGTGGATATGTGAGGGTTTTCTTGTTCCTTGTCATGCCTGTGGATATGAAGGTTTTCCTGTTCCCTGTCATGCTGGTGGATATGTGAGGGTTTTCTTGTTCCTTGTCATGCCTGTGGATATGAAGGTTTTCCTGTTCCCTGTCATACCTGTGGATATCTGAGGATTTTCCTGTTGTCATGCCTGTGAATATGTGAGGGTTTTCCTGTTCCTTGTCATGCCTGTGGATATGAGAGGGTTTTCGTGTTCTTTGTCATGCCTGTGGATATGTGAGGGTTTCCCCTGCCCCTGTCATGCCTGTGGATATGTGAGGGTTTTCCCTTCCCTGTCAAGCCTATGAATATGTGAGGGTTTTCCCTTCCTTGTCATGCCTGTGGATCTATGAGGGTTTTTCCCTTCCCCAGCGCAACCAAAAGAGGAGGCGGCCACAGAGGAGGGAGCAGCAGCGCCACAGCATCAAGGGGAGCGAGACCCACGAGGGGTGGAGCATCCTCAAGAGGAGGAGCTTCTGCAAGGGGCGGAGCTTCAGCTAGAGGAGGAGGAGCTTCAGCTAGAGGAGGAGGAGCTTCAGCTAGAGGAGGAGGAGGAGGAGGAGCTTCGGCCAGACGAGGAGCACCCACTTTTGCCGGGGAACGGAAACCCAACGTCCCTGTGACCAAATCCACTCTGGGCCTGATGCCAGACCCCCGCTCTCGCCCCTACCTGGCTTCCATCGGGTCCTACATGGGCTGAGCGCGCCTGGCCTTGCCTGCCCAATGCCTTGGAGCCGGGGGGCTGGACTTTGTGCCCCTTCTCTCTCCAGGGCTGAGGTACACTCCCGGCATTGCTTTCCGGCACACTCCCAGCATCACTTTCCGGCACACTACGAGCATCGCTCTCCGGCACACTCCGAGCTGCGCTTTCCGGCACACTCCCAGCATCGCTTTCCGGCACACTCCCAGCATCGCTTTCCGGCCCCTTCCTCCAAACTCTGCCAGATTTGGTTACGCCACTGAAGGGATACTCTTTATCTCCGCGCAGCTGTCCACCGACGCGGTCAGCGCCCTCCGAAAGGTTCGGATACTAATATGACTGTAGAAGCAACCTAGCGCCAAAGCACGCACTTAAACACGAGACGCATCCACCCCGGGTAAAAAAAAAAAAAAAAAAGAAAAAAAGATTTCCGTCTCGATTCAGACGATTGTGGTTTTGTTTGTGCTGGTGTAAACTTTGTTGGCGGCTATAAATGACACGCCTTGTTTTATATGAGTTGTTTGTAACAAAATTACTGCTGTTTGAGCACCAGCAAAAAACTGCTCGTTAGCTGACAGTTTTGTGGACCGTATGGCGTAACAAAACACGGCAGTGGGTGAAGGAAGGATGTCGTAAACATCTGCGGCTGTCGCTGTGCAGCTTTCGGACTGCGTTAGGTATCATCGTCTCGCTGATTTGGGAGCCGCCCCCAGTTTCAGACCTGAGGACGAATGTTGTGTGCAGAGCTGCGGGCCAGACCGCCGCTCGTGGTTTGCTGACTCGCGTTCTGCCCAGGTAATGCTGTGGCTCTTCACAGTGGACTGCGGGCCAGACCGCCGCTCGTGGTTTGCTGACTCGCGTTCTGCCCAGGTAATGCTGTGGCTCTTCACAGTGGACTGCGGGCCAGACCGCCGCTCGTGGTTTGCTGACTCGCGTTCTGCCCAGGTAATGCTGTGGCTCTCCACAGTGGACTGCGGGCCAGACTGCCGCTCGTGGTTTGCTGACTCGCGTTCTGCCCAGGTAATGCTGTGGCTCTTCACAGTGGACTGGGGGACAGGCTGTGAAGACTCAACTCAACCCCCACCCTGCTAAATCTGTGTTTGGCAATTTGGCCTTCTCGGTTCATTCAGTGTCATTTATTCCGCACTCCTTGGCATTTGCCTTCTCGGTTCATTCAACTTCATTCATTCCCCCAATCCATGGCATTTGCCTTCTCGGTTCATTCAACTTCATTCATTCCCCAATCCATGGCATTTGCCTTCTCGGTTCATTCAACTTCATTCATTCCCCAATCCATGGCATTTGCATTCTCGGTTCATTCAATTTCATTCATTCCACAATCCTTGGCATTGGCCGTCTCAGTTGAGGTTCTTTCAACGTCATTTATTCCACCATCCTAAAGAGTGAAATCGATTTTTATGTGCGGTTCAGTAACTTGTATTTCATCCCGATGTAATTTATATATGACCTTCAGACATGATCGCCCTGATATAACCGCAGTGGTTGACTGGGCTTAAAACGCCAAGTTACTTACTTCAGACAGGTAGTTGAATCACAGGGTGCTTTACAGCAACACCTAGACACATACTCACGCTGCCTTTCTGTCACTCATGAATGACAGAAAAATGAAGACAATTATGAAAAGACGGGAAGCTTAGAGTTGGTTT
>OY757550.1:17509306-17540855 GCA_963584105.1 Alviniconcha strummeri | reverse complement strand
GTTCAGGAGCTGTGTGAGAGTGGAAGTGGCCGTCCTGGGCTGTCCGTCCTAACTTGACGAGTCTCATGGTTTCCGTGGGCGTAAAGCAATATTGAACCATGCTCACGCATTGGTCTCAGCTTGTCCCCAATATGTCAGCCGACATCCGAGGACATTAAGCATCACCTGAAAAAGAACTGCGGCGGCATTGGGGATTGGACAGCGTAACGACCGAGTCCACACCGAAGCCGCATCGGCTTTCCAACCTTCGTAGGAGTGAATTAAGGGTGTCATGCACCATGCAGCGCCTAGAGTTGGGGCCAAGTCTTTATGGGTCTAGTTTCGTCAATCCGTCAGTGCCAGCGGCCTTGACGAAGGGCTGGCAAAGTCAGTCACTGTCGGTGAGATTTGTTTATCCCTCGCGGACACGGAAACGAATTTTTGTGTAGGTACATGGGTACACTGACGGGGCCTAGTACGGGGCTTTGTACATTTCTCACTCCCCCACCCCCCTCCAATAAAAACAAAAACAAAGAGGGTTTCCGGGCTATGGCCCCCATGTACCACTAAGACGGCAAGGTGGGGGCCCAAAGCGTTTGACAATAACACTAACCATCTACCACGGCATGGTGAGGGCCCAGAGCATCTGACAATAACACTAACCATCTACCACTGACACGGCATGGTGAGGGCCCAGAGCATTTGACAATAACACTAACCATCTACCACTGACACGGCATGGTGAGGGCCCAGAGCATTTGACTATAACACTAACAATCTACCACTTACACGGCAAGGTGGGGGCCCAGAGCACTTTACAATAACACTAACAATCTACCACTGACACGGCATGGTTGGGGCCCAGAACGTCTGACAATAACATTAACAATCTACCACTGACACGGCATGGTGGGGGCCCAGAGCACTTTACATTAACACTAACCATCTACCTTTGACACTTTGAAATTATACAGGCAGTATCTCAATTCTGATATCCCCGTGACTTTGAAATAAGGTCAAGGTCATCAACTATAATAAACGGTGACATCTCATAGAGATTTTTCACCATGCAAAGACTGATGAAATCATAGGCCTACTACTTTTACTAGTCTCACCTTGCTGAAACAGTGTCAGAAAAATCAAAAGCTGTTCATACAAGTTCTTGAAAAGCTAGAATGTGCATAAAACTATATTCCTTGAATGCAGCTACATCAGTAAAACCAATAATTAAGTTACAAGCATAACCTAGTCCAGGTATTTAACAACCATACAGAGTTTGAACTGGATCACATAAACATTTGCCTACATATATAATGCAAAATTTAAGTTCTTCATTTCTTCATTGACACTGTGACCTTGAAAGGTCATCATGGTCACTAAAAGTTCAACGGACAGGTAAAGCTCATTCAGCACTACCATCATGCAAAGGTTGACAGGTTGACATTGACAGGTCTCAGCATAAAGTTTTACCGTGCCTGGCCACCTTACATTGGCACACAAATTTCATTTGAGCAATTGTGGTTAGCCAGCAAGACAACAAGCTTATAATCATATGAAACACACACACACACACACCTATGATATACACATTCATATGGTCATCTGCACACATGACAATACTACACAATTGATTTTTATGTATTTAATGCTCTCTCAACTTGCCAACAAAATAACTTACATAACAATACTAAGCTTCTTTTTTCTTTTTTTTCATACCATGCACACATCTCACGTAACCAAGTTTGTAAATATTTGCAAGTCACTCACAATCTTCTTTCATTCTGGTTCCATGTTCACCTTTTTCTTAAGGCCTCGTCAACATTTTAAAAAGTAAAATTCAACATGTATTTTGTTGTTGTTGTTGTTGTTGAATCATACAACTTATTTTTGAGTGTTACACACATCAGACAAGTACAAAGAAGAAGAAGAAAAAGAAGAAGAAAAAATTCAACAGATAGACTTCCCCATTCCCCTCTATCACCACCACCACCCCTCCCATACAAAAAATGATTTTTTAAAATATTTGTTTAAACTGACATGAATCAACTCTGCCCCCCTTCCACCCATGAATGCAACAAAACACATGTATATTAGTTATTACAAATAAAACAATGATAGAAAATTATAAAATGCATGACATCTTGCTTTTTACACTGTGTGAACATCCCCTTGAAAAAAAGAGATCAAACTGTGTTGTCAGATAAAATTCTGCAAGTACAACCCTAATCCTCCTTACATACACGTATGTAAAAGCAAGCTAAAAACAATGCAACTTGCCAAATGTCGTTGAAAGCATACACTGGGGAAATGCCAGCCTCTCGCATGCCCCCCCCCCCCCCCCCCCCCCCCCACCAAAAAAAAGATACAACAAAAATCCACAGAAATGCACAGACAGGGGCAGGAAAAAAAGAAAAGAATGGGGAATCGGTCCCTGGCATGGCCCTGTTCACTCTCACAGAGACCTGGCTGAACAAGCCATGCACAAGGCAGATCAGGTTAAAAGTTAGCACTAGTTGCTAAGTAAAAGGGTTGAATATCAAGTAAACACACATGGTAATATCCATTCTAAAGCCAATATTCCCATTTCCACCGGGTAACAGTAAAGACTAACAGGAAAACCCTGAGGTTTGAGGCAAAGTCGCAAGGCAGTAAAAATTTGCTCATCTTCTGTTTTGGTCAGACCCAGAGGTCACGCCAAATATCCACAAGAATTCAGGCACTGCATGTAACTTGTAAGTCACTAAACTACCACCAATGCTCACAGTCACAGGACCTTTGCTTTGTTTTGATCTGACAGTGACTTGCAATTCAGGGGAAAAAGTCATGAAAAATGTGACCCATACAGTTTTAGGTCAAATGTATGACCAAAACAAAAAACAAACACCCTGTTCCTTTTTTCGAACACAACATTGTGACATTTTGGCAACCTTCACAAAAGGTCACAAAAGGTCTGACATGTTGATAATAAATAATTCCAATGATGCAGACCCTTGCTCCAGCCCTGGGTAAAAGAGAGCCACTTTGTACCACACAGGAGAGTTTGTGCTTCTTAATGAGAGCAGTACTATGAAGTATTCTGTTACATGATGAAACAGTTTTTTTCTTCTTCAGTATTTCCAAGATGGTGTCAAGTCAGTTGGCTATTTCTTGGAATGTAAAGTCCCATCAACAATGGTGTCAAACTGCCAGCTGATTTTTTTTTTTTTTTTTTTTTTAAATAAAACAATTAGACAAGGGGCTTATTTTAGAGGCAAAAGCCTGAACAATAGGCACAAGAGTAAAAAAAAAGAAAAGAAAAAAAAAGAGACAAAAAAACTTTTAAAAAACATAAAAATGTGGAAGCATTGAGGGCGAAATCCTAAAAACTTTCTGGGCAAATGCAAAAAAATTGATATTCAAAATAGTTCTGCGAGTGTGAATGCAATGAAAGACAACTCCAGTGGATTATGTCCCTTGAGATTATCCAGGCACTGCTGATATTTCTATTATCTCACCGTGTTCAGTTTCCACCTTTCTGCTTACTTCACCTTGACATTTGAAGTTTTGGTGCTGAAACATCTCTTTCTTTCTTTCTTTTTTTCCCCAAGTGATCTGACCTTATCTGTGATAGCATGATATTGGGTTTTGCTGCTCTGGTCTTTTTTGTTTTTCACTCCTTTAGAATTAGATTTTGCTGTTTTTGTCTTTTACTCCTTCAGTCTTTGTCTTGTTTATAACAATAATGAGCATTGCCTGTCCCGGACAGACCAACCCAGAGAGACCACCTGTTTCTGTCTTTTGTATGAAATGATCCCCAAAGAGCTATCAAAGACTGAACCTGAAGATACACCTCTTCTCAACTACTTGGCATGCTGGTCCTTTCCTTTGCTTGCCATACTTGACTATAGTTTAGTCATCATTTACTGATTCAGGGCATAGCAACAGCATACACTAAATTACCTTTGAGCTGTAAGTGTAAGTGAACCCAAGCATAACCCTTCCATTGCCACTGTACCTGCCTGACGTTTAAGAGAGAGACAGAGAGACACACTCTCACCTTTTGCCTTTATCATAAAAGATTGCAAAATCACACAAACAAAAACTGTACAACTAATTACTTTTAAAGAGTGTGTGAGTGTCCCAAGTCAACTGTTGTATACTTACTTAAAGATAAATGCACACCAGAACTAAGCATAAAATGGCTTGCACCTTTGTCTTAATCACCTACCAAAACAGTTGATCATTGAATCAGTCACAATCCAATGTCAATGATCAGTTAGTTAGTTGATGCTTTGAGCCAAGTCCACCACACAGGGTAGTATGAGGGCTTATACAATCCAGTAACACCAGCAGCAGTGGAGGGGTCAACTGCTGGGTCCAACTCCAATTTGGATTTAATGCATAACAGTAAAGTACACTGGCAGTCTTGCCTGGTAAATCAGAGATACACGACACATGTCTCCTATTTTACAGAAGTAAAACTGGGTTTTCCTAATCCTAGAAGTAAAACTGGGTTATCCTAGAAGTAAAACTTGGTTTTCACCAAGTTCACCTTTCATTCTCAATAGACAAATACAACAGTTGTCAATTCAACATAAAAAATAAATGCAGTCTGGTGAACACTGAAAACTGAAGCAAAAGGTCTCATTATTTTATCATGTGTAACTGCAACTAGTTTGAGTGACTTTGTTCTTCATACCCCCTTAAAAAAAAAAAAAAAAAAAAAAAAAATTAAATGTACTAACTACTGTACTACTAAAAAGTAATATCATTAAACCTAGATGGAAACACATCCAATACCATCCAAATTACTGATCATTCTGAAGGGTTTACATTCAAATTGCGCCAATAAATCCCACTTGATTACTTCAACTCTTGTGACTAAACGGAGCTGATTTATAGTGTTTGAAAGCAAACCCTTCAGTGGCTTCATATTGATCAGCATTGGGAGTTTAAACTGTAACACTAAGTAGTAAGTAACAGCAAACATGAATGTGACATCTACATATTATCTAGTTTTCATTTCTGTGTTGCTTTATTTTCAAATCCATTCAGACAACTGCAATTTCATTTTCAATTTGGATGAAAATTACAACAAATGTAACACTAACAACATGATACACTTAGTCTCAATTAAAATTTGGAAAAATTCATTTAAAAAAAGAAGTAAAAACACCTTCCCACTCGCCAACCTGGAAAAACAAATGCTGACTAGTTCCTTTGGAAACTGAAAAAAACAAGACAAAAAACAAACAAACAAACAAAAACACACACTGAAGTTAACAAAAAAGCATCACACAACGAATCAAGACACTGTGACTGAAGTCTGACTTTGAATCACACTGATATGAAACTCCAGGTCACAAATGTTACAGTCTGCCAGCTGTGCAATGTCTTCTGTATGCACCGCAGTTGTGTAAAGTGAGTCACAGAATTCACAAATCACAATTGTTCACAAACAGTCACTTCACGGTGCTCATCAGTTACCTATGGGCTTTAGACTTCACCATCCATAAATTCAGTCTCTCAAATCTACACAGATTTGGTGATCTGAAAAGTAATTTAGTAATAACATCTGACATGAAACACCAGTTATTAATAATTATTTCTTCCTTTAAATTCATTCTAAATCTTTAAGCTTTTAACTGTCAGTGTCACTAACTTATAAATCCTTTTAAGTGTTTGCTGATTTTTTGTTTGTTGTCCAGGCTAGTTGTACTCATCATAGCTTAAACACACACGCATGCACACAACCAACCCAGTAGCAATACCAGTAGTCTAGTACTAGTATGACAGGTGGCCTACAACAAGTACAAGAGACTGGCTCATCTTTCAATTAGGCAAACTAAACAAACTCAACAGCAGTTTATTCTTATGGTTAATAAATCACTCCATATTTAATCCTAATGGTAAGTTAATGTGTGAAATGTGGTCAGTGTCACTGTCAATCTGTATTTAAATATCATTTGTGAATTATCATTTTTGCGAAGTTCTGCAAAACTGTTCTGTATTAAAATAGCGTAAGATTCTTATAATCTTAAGTACTGCTGCATGGATTTTGATATTATGTAATGCCGCAAATGGCGAAATGCAACAGACAGTAAATTATTTTTACGTGACTGTGTTGCTGCGGGGCTTGCCTCGCCCTATTCCTCCATAGAACCCTCCAGAACCATCAGGACCACGTGGTTGACGCATGACCCCCATCAAATCCAGCATCCTAGGTGTAGAGCCAGAGATGAGAGTGCCATCCCCATTACGACGCCCCATCATGGGGCTGCCAAGTGGGCTGACGTTGGCTTTGGTATCTTGTGCTGCACGCAGACGACGCTGGACCCAGGGGCTGGATGGAGTACTCTCTCCTTGGCAGGGCTCCAGTTTACGTCGAGACACTTCTGGGCTGCTTCGGGGGCTTGGGCGATGCTGGTCATTGGGAGATGTTGAGTCAGTCAGAGGAGACTTGCCATGGTTGCGGCGACGCTGCGTGCGCGGGCTGGAACGGGGGGAAGAGCGGGGACTGGTGTGGGGACTCAGGTGGTTCGATTCCACAGGTCGGTTGGTGGTCCGTGGGACACTAGGACCATCACCCTCAGAACCACTGCTGCAGCAAGAAGAGTCGTTTTCGGCAGAGAGCTCGTCAACACGTGTTTTCTTTTTGCGTGCCACACGTTTCTTCTTCTTCCTGTCTTCATCACCACCACCCTCTTCTGGTGATGCCTCATTGTCTTTCTCTTCTCTTTCCTTTTTCTTTTTCGGGATGGCCAGGAGGACAACACGCATGCCATTGCGCCAGTCTTCAGTGTTTGTCATCGAGTCACATGCTGCTTTGGCATGCTCGTGTTTTTCAAATTCAATCACAGCACATGTAGTTGTGCCAATCTCAGGATGCTTTGTGGCATACTTTTTCACATCTGGGGGGACAGACTTTCCTGGACGAAGAATTCTAATCAGTGCGACATCTCCACATTTTGAGAAGATTTCTGCAACAGATTCAATGCTAGGATTCTCTTGCGGGAGATTAACCACCACAACAGTTCTGGACGGCGTTGTTTCGTCATACTCTGGGAGGGGTTTATTTCTCCTCACCTTAGTGCCTTCGTCGTTCACTTCCAACTCGACAGATTGACGCAGACTGAAGGCAACCACACGATAATCTTTGGTCAGCGTTTTCACCTTCTTGAATGACGTGATCAACTTGATGCTGACGTACCCCATCTTGTTACGTCGTACATGCTTCAAGAGAAATGAGTCTTTCAAAATGTTTGCGTCAGAAAAGTAAAACTCCACCTGCTTTATGATCTTGTCGCGTAGGTCGTCGTCCGGTATCGGGAAGTCGCCGCCTGCTGACCTCTCGTGGTCACCGTCGTCAGAAACGTGGCTCCCTCCTTCTTCTTCGCTGGTGTACACGCTGCTGAGACCATCTTCGTCTCGAAGTTGTTCGACACGAAGAGATGGGGCGACCAGGACAATAGGTGCTTCCGAGCCAAGCAGCGGACCTTCCTCGTCCCGATCCTTGATGGCATGGTTTCCAACGTACCGATCATTCCCTTCTACGACAGGACTGTCTGGTTTTTCAATGACGACTGAAACTCCCCCTTCGCCGCTCATTTTCTAACCGAATGGCACTAAGAGTCAAACAACTACCTGATCAATATGGTAGTTTTTTCGGCAGAAATCGAGCGGCTGCCGAAATGACGCCTCTGCCGTGGAGTAACTGTCGGTTGTATAGATCTGTCATCCGTCAAGTGTGTAAATTTATCGTTGTGTGATGTCTTGTGTGATGTCACTACCGCAGCATTTGCTTGCGTAGCACGAGAGGGGCCCGACATGGGTTGAGCCGGAACCAAATAATTATCCAGCTTGCCGTATTTTTCCTTGGCGTAGGCAAAGATCATAACTGAAGCAAACTACCGGTATACGATCTTTGGTGTAGGCCGAATATCGATCGAACAACCATTAACCACACGGTCAGTGGCACTGAAAAACAACAACAAAACTAACAAACAACAAAAATTAAACAAAAAATTTAAACACTCAGTGGCAGCACTCAGTGATAAGAGAGGTTCAAAAGAACGCTATTTATTCATTTTAGAACCGTGAAAACAACATGCGAATTCAAGTTTGGGGCAATCCCCTTGATCAAGCTACAAATGACTGACACGGCGACTCGCTTAGCCATGTCATCTTAACGCCTCTTCTTTTCCTCTGTTAAAGCCTAAACTGACTAGCCCACCCCTGAGATGATTGACATTTGTTAGTTATAAAGATTACCCAGAGCAGAAACAAGCAATAACGAGCAGCGGCGCCGTAGGCCGGATGGCCGAGGGCCGGGGGTGCCGCGACACGAACCACATGGCCGGTTGTATATATATACAAACCCAGCGACCACAGTTCCAGAGCTGGACAAAAGTTAACTAAGCCCAAGAAGGAACCACACTTTAGAGTTGTTCGCTTAACTTTGGTCTCATGCGTGTGTTTCGGCTTTACCGGTCAGTGTGTATGTGTGTGTGTTCATTCATGATCAATACGTGATCACTATGATATGAAGACCTATAAATTTCACTTTTCAGATGTTAACGTTTGCCATTTCTACGCCTTTGGTATTTGGTGAATCCCCCCCTCTCTATATATTCGCGCAAATATAATAATCATGGTTGACCGGGCATAACTTGAAGACAACACACACACAAAAACAACAACAATCGATTCTCAATCTCTTCAGAGAGACAACGCACAAGGGAGATAATTTACGCTTCAGTCCCTTTGACTGCAGGAGCGCTCTGCTCATCGCTCTGGTTTCAGTTGTTTGTTTTCTCTCTCTCCAGAGACACTACAATGTGTGTGTGTGTGTGTGTGTGTGTGTGTGTGTGTGTGTGTGTGTGTGTGTGTGTGTGTGTGTGGTGTGTGTGTGTGTGTGTGTGTGTGTGTGTGTGTGTGTGTGTGTGTGTGTGTGTGTTGTAGTGTCTCTGCCACTAAGTGGTCTCATCGTCTGAAAGATACAAAGGCGAAGTTAGTTTGAATTCACCGTCTCATCTCATTTTTTCATCATAGTCACGCCCCCCCCCCCCCCCCCCATGCCCCCCCCCCCCCAACACACACACGAGAAAAACAGCAACAACGCAACACCATGCATTTACTGATTATCATTTGTTTCCGGCACGAAACTGAGTCAGTCAGTGATGCTTTCAAACAGTTTTTGTTTTGCCAGTATTTTTGATCCACTGACCTGGCGTATATATATATATATATGCCACTACTGTGACAGGCTACACATAAAACAATAGTAACAACATTGACTGACTACCGCAGCTGCGGATGAAAAACTATGACTCTATAATAAGTAGTGTTGGGTGGAGGGGATGGGGATGGGAGGAGGAATTTTAAGCCAAGAGAGAGAGAGAGAGAGAGAGAGAGAGAGAGAGAGAGAGAGAGAGAGAGAGAGAGAGAGAGAGAGAGAGAGAGAGAGAGAGAGACGTGTCGTATTTGGAATCCAGCCTGGCGGCAATGACCGAGTAGAAAGGCCCGGGAGTTGAGTGGTCGGCAAAACATTTGATTGGCAAACATTTTACTGAAAACTTAGACATGTTTGGACTATTGTTATACGTTCTCTCTCAGTCTAGTATAAAAATATATACAGTAAGTTCTCTCACCTTCAGCGCTCAGTCTCGTGGGCACCCGCAATGAGAGCCATTTTAATGTTTCAGTGACTCAAGTCATTAGCCGTAATTCTGAGGAACAAAGCCACAAGTGACTTGAGACACGGTCCATAGCCCGGGCCAAACCGGCTCACAACTTGCCGAAACCTGACTTGAAACAAGCATGACTGCTAGCATTCATTCTTCCAAGCACTGGACAGGCCGGGCAAAAAAACACTAGTCAACCAAAAAAGGCGGATAACTGAGTGGTTTAGCTTTCGGTCATCTAGTTTTTCACCGCCGGTTTAACTGTTTAGTGTAGTTTAAGTGTCGTCTAGTAGCTTGATAAAGGGGATTACTCCGAAAATGTGCAGGTTGTGTTTTGTCTCAATAGACTGCGTTTTTCTCAACATTTTGTGTGTTTGGGCCATAACTTGCCGGGAAAATCCATTTGGTCTCAGTATTTGTGTGGGAGTGTGGCACGTGACAATGAATGAATGAATGAATGAAAATTTATATATAGCGCATAAAAAACTTCCACACAAAACCTTGCATGTTCAGAGCGCCAGATACACACAGTGCATACATGTAAGCTCTCGCAAGCTAAAACTACCAAAGGACATGCATTCTATCTATGTCATGTCACAATCGATCTAGTGACAGTAGGGCGCGGTGTCATGAGCCATTGTAGTCTCTGGAACTGAAAACACGTGATGAACCTCTCTGTCTGCATTTTCTCCACAAACGCTCGTGTTCATGACGAGACGTCCAGTTTTAGTTTCTGGCCTAACGTGTCAAATTTCCACGTGTGTGACTAATACTAATAATTAATGAAAAACCCTTACAGCGCCTCAAGGTGTGTATCTTTCCTCAAACACTACGTGGTGCACTCCTATTAGTTTTTGGTTACTATTTTTAGACATCCAACACACGTCTAATAAAAACAAAATGTGACGGATAGAGATAAACAAAAGGGATGGCTGATCGTTTGAAATTTCTAGAGTCTTCGGACATCATGTGTTGAATTAAAAGGTAAAAACTTTACAAATTATGACTAGAAATCAGACAAGAGCGTCTCACTTATTTATGCAGACGGATTCAAAATGGCTGACACTGTCCAACTTGACGTATTGGAAAAGCGAATAGCTGCTCTAGAATCGCTTGTGTTTGGCAATGCTGACAAAGACGCATTGTATCCGAAGGTAAAACTGCAAACCAGAGGTTTCAATCCTTTGAGTATTCATAAAGCTTGTTCTCGTGTTTGTTGCCAAAGCGCCAACCCAGTCTCTGTTGCTTGTTCTTCCAGATCCAAGATCAATGTTGATCGTTACTGATATTTTTTGGTGTGCATGTTCACTTTTTCTTTCTGTCTTTCAAGAACTTACAGATCATCGTGGAACTGACACAACAGTGAAGTTGCATGCGGAACACCCACCAAAACAAACAAAACACATTTTACCTGCGGTAATAAATCAATAATAATTTATATCCTTTTGAAATCATATTTCAGCACAGTGACAAGATAGGTGAAGAAAGAGCTAACTCTAGCAGTTTTAGTACACAAACATCATGACTATGCAGTTTTCAGCAACGGTGGAGACCCCACTCCTCCACAGACAAAGACACACCCACACACACACACACACACATATTTTTACTGCTCTGTCACTGTGGCAAAATCATAATGGATCTCGCAATCCCACAGTGGTCTAACTCTAAGCTTAGATCTTGCAGCCAAATAATCAGCTGTAATTACTTCTTTTTTTTGCAGTCTCAGTACTTCTGCAGTTGCTCCCTTCAAGTTCACTTATATTTGTTTTCTAGTGGAACAGCTTCAAATGAAACTGAGGCTGTTCCATGGCTGTTACAACGGAAAACAGCAGATCACTCATCAGTAAAGGAAACAAATGAAGAGGTAACCATCGCAAAACTGGTAACGTTACAATAAATTATTTGGCTGCAAACTGTGAGACTGATTTTGTGACCAGGAGTTTGCCAAATCTGAAGTAATAATGAGAAAGAGAGAGTGGGGCATGGGCGGTATCTCCACCTTTGCCCTGTCTGTCTAGCCTGCAGCAATGCACACACCAACCAAACCAAATAATTGTTAACTGTGACAGTTCAACATTTCTGTAAAAAATTGAAGATTTGATCCCGATCCCGATTATTCTTCATTTGTTGGAGTAGATGTGCTACTTACTGTACTCCTATTTAAAAGTTACATTTCCTTACCATTTATATTTGGCCGTTTCCTTCATCTGCATTTGTGTCAAGCTCTGTCAGCATTGTACAGTTTTGTTTACCAAGTTATCCTGCACCAGATGAATGCATAGATCTACCTGATTCTGAGTCACAGCCAAATGAAAACATGTACCAAAACATTGCATGAAATTTGGATACATGTATGTATTGCTGTGGGCCACGGCTTGGGCTATTGTAATATTAGGCCCAGTGGGGTTAGGTCCTGTTAAGTATATTAAGCACATGGGGTGTGAAAATACAACCAGGGATACAGAAATAAGCTCTCAACTCTTCCACACAAAATGCCTCCAAGACAGACTTTGCCAAATGGGAAATTATCCAGATTTAAACCTATGCCTATGGTGTTGCAAGACAGATATTCTGCAGGTGTCATTTGAGCAGTGTCAGTGGTCTGTTAAGCTTTACAGAACATGGTGAAACTGATATGTAATTTTTCAAGTGGTTTAATATTTTGACCATCACTCATCAGTCAATAGTCCAACCATTACTTCTTCTTTTTTTAAATGAATCTCTTGACTCTGATTCTGATATTATATGTAATTTTTGAAGTGGTTTAATATTTTGACCATCACTCATCAGTCCAACCATTACTTTTTTTCTTCTTTTTTTTGTGGGGGGGGGGGGGGGGGGGGGGTAAAGAAAAAGAAAGAAAAGGTCTGGACTCTCTTTGCATCCTGGCATCCATACCTTCAGTACAGATCTGAAGGCAGTATGGTCATGGGTGATGGAGCATCAATCCATGGGAATAGAGTCCATAGTTTTCCAGAGAATGTAAATTGCCTTTAGAATGATCATCCTGCCTGTTGCTGTTACATGTGCATTTTGCTTGCATGGTGTCTTGTGTGTGTTTGAAGTGCCAGTCTTGCTATTTTTTTTATTTTTTATTTTAGTCAGTAATAAAATGACAAACACTGAAAAATACATGATTAATATGGTCAGTGATGTCTCAAGGAGTACTAATACTCATTGTAATACTGGTACTGGTGTGTGAAGGACAGATGAATAATCAGTTTGTCTAGGTGCTATTCAATCTCTTGACTCTGATTCTGAAAATAGGACATGTGGACAAGTCATGTGCGATAAAGTGAAAGTTTTTTCAGCCTGAAAGTTGCCTCTGACAGACAGCCAGTGAAATGTGGGGAAAACACTCTGTTTTGTTATAGTGATATAATAATCAGTTTGTTTTGTTATAAACTTATAGTGATATAATAATCAGTTGTTAATGTTACCACATAGGTGGCACATGGTTGTCTGTAGATGCATCCAGGATCAGTGTGGTCAGTAATTGAGTAAAGACATGCTCATGGCCATGCATCAGACCAAAGGTTAGTACACTACTAGTATACTAACCGTTGGTCTGATGCATGGCCAAGGCATGTCTTTACTCAGTATTACTAGTCTACTACTTTAAGTTTCTGAGACTAATGCTGTTAGTGTTTCTGTTAACTCATTAGTAAAATAAACACACAAAACAAATGGGGGGAGGGGGTTGTGGGGCACAGGAATGCTCTGTACAGTCATATTAAACCTTTATCACCTTGTCACCAGTTGACAGTTCTGTAGTATTATATTTTATATATAATATATGCATAGTATCTTTGGTCAAATTCCCCTTTTTTCGTTTTTGGTTTCTCTGTTGTAATTGCTATAATACATAAGTTGCTTGATTCTTGAGCAAACAGTATATAATCTTAATTGTGTATCTCTGTTGATTGCAATTACATCACAGAATAAACTGATTTAAAGCTATCAGATTTAAATTTGGTTATATATGATATATATTATATACATATTCCTCATTGTTTTTCTTCCTCCTTTTCTTCTTCTTCCCCTACCAACCTTTATTAAAAACATGATGTTTAATGCTCCTTTGAATAGAGATGTTGTATTCTCCCACCCCGACAGTTGGTGTACCTCCATGATGTTTTTCAGATGTTTATGCTGTTTTTTGTTGTAATAATGTTCATTTCTGTTGCATTACAAATGATGTGTCACAAGAACCCACTTTTTTTGCAACTCTTCACCAAGCAGAACTGTTGCTGTATGATGTTGTTTGCCTGCATGATGCACCTTGCCTGATTTCCTTGTGTTTTCTTTCTGTCTTCCGTAACAGGACAAACCGCCCAGAGTGCAGGTAACCCTCAACTCCTACCTAGTCTTTGAGCTGTACTGATAGAGATAGTGATAGCCAGCTGGTGGAGGGATTAGATATGTAACATTTGTTTAAAGGACCAGAATGATTTAGGGTTAGCTTAGACCTTAAAAAAAAAAAAAAAAAAAAGAGAAAGAAAGAAAGAAGAAAAAGAAAAGAAAGATTTTGAAGTTCGGAATGTGTAACAGGAAGAGATTAAAAATAAATAAAAATAATTTGTTTACTGTTTTTCTTCATTATTACATTATTTATTTTACTGTTATGAATATAATGTAATTATGATAATTAAATGATATATATACTTTTTTTGTTCTGGATTTTCAGATTCAAAGAAAAATTTGTAGTATGGGGTTTCTTTTTCTGGACTACCAAAAAGTTTCGTTATAACAGT
This sequence comes from Alviniconcha strummeri, assembly GCA_963584105.1. NCBI lineage: Eukaryota > Metazoa > Mollusca > Gastropoda > Provannidae > Alviniconcha > Alviniconcha strummeri. The sequence goes on along the minus strand of OY757550.1, from coordinate 17,526,457 downwards.
GATGATAATTATATGATTGAAGGCATAGATTTGCACAGAACTATAAGACAATTCAGCATGACTATTTAAGAGGAAGTGTCATATCGTGCATGTCATTTGCAAGAGTACAGTGTCCATTTGATCAGTGGGCCAGATGGTATTTCCACAGACACACCTATGTATGCATGCGCATGCCTGGGTCACCGTGCACATAAATTATTTTACAAGTGTGGCAAGTAGTAATTGTGCTGGCACAAAATTTGATGTGATTGCTACCACTGTACCACTACCAGTACCATTGACCAGGGTAAAGTTATAAACCCACAGCAAAAGCAGGGGAACAAATCTCACAGACTGTGTTATCATTGTGTATCATCACTGGTGGTTATAGTTTGCACACGTGCAGCACAGTAATAGTTCAGCTCAAGTTACAGAGCAGCGCTTAAAAATAATGATTCATGATTATCCGTAATAAGTGGGCATGTGCCTGATTTTAAAATTGCCAAAGAAAGAAACTGAATTCATAAAGAATGTGGTACTTTGTTTGAGGGGGACACTGTTACACAGTGTTAGTGTTACTGTGTGTAAAAATGTCTTTATAGAAATGTAAGTATCTGACTTAATTTGAATACTTATCGCCCTGTCCTGCAATGTGCCTACTATTAGACATTATTTGTAAAGTTAAAAAATAACATTAAATATGTAATATAATTTATGTTATGTAATATATGCGATGCAGGCATTATTACCTATTATGACACATTTGATTTACTGACTGGCGTTGTTTGTGCACTCTATATCTTATTGGTGTTTTCATGGTGTATTTTGTTGTTAATACATGTTGTAAAAAGAACTATGCTTGGTAAGCCAACAAGTAATGCTTAAATATTATGTTGTGCTTTCTTTTGGTAACTTGCAGTATTGCAGACGCATTGTAAACTGGCTTATTTTATGTATGCATGTTAAGTTAAAATATAATGCGGAATCATTCAGTTATGGGACTCAGGATTTAACCCTTTCACTGCCATGCTTGCCATGCTGTCACTTGGAAAATGACCAATAACTGTGCCATATTTGAAACCATCAAGGCTTTTTTGCCCCCTTCGCATGAGCATGTGAAAGGTTTTATGTCAACATGCACAGTATTGAAATCAGATTTGTTATAGGACCATCAAATGTACTGTTTGGAGATGTGGGGGTGTGCACTTTCCAGCCCGGAAATTTTACAGGCCAGGGCAGTGAAGGAGTTAAAAAGATAAAAAAATTAAAATAAAAAATCTTCATACGTGTAGTTAAGATCATTTGACAGTTTCTTACCTCAAATTCTTGCAAAGCTTATCTCCCTTTGGGTGCAGAATATGTGGTACACTCAGTGATCTGATGATGGTGCAGAACATGTTTGCCCATCTGTTATGACTTGTAGAGCTATATTCTACATGAGCAGGTTAGGTGTTGAAATAAAAATATATAAACACACACACACACACACACACACACACACACACACACACACACACACACACACACACACACACACACATGCACACACAAAGAAAAACAAAACAAGAAAAAATGAAACAAAAACACTAGGGTACATGGTAGAGAGACCAACAATACTGAGCCCTTGTTAATAAAAAGTTACAAGTCTTTGCCTGAAGTTGGATGGACTCCAAGGGGCAAGCAAGCACATGATAAAAAGAAAGGAAAACAACTGAAAGACCAATAGTGTAATGATACTTAACAGCTGCTCAAGTAATTTTTTACAGATGATCTGTTACTGAGCTTTCAGTTTTACCAGCACAAAGTTACTGAGTGCATGATCCAATATGATCATATGATCTGATATTTAGATTTGTTAAAATCATGTTTGTTTGTTTGTTTGCTTACATTTTACAGTTAAATTGCACTGAATAATAAAACAGATACTTTTTTTCATGTTACAATTATTTCCAGTTCCATTAAGAACAGGAGCCTGTACTGGGTCAAAGCCAAAGGAAAAATAAAACTACTCAAGACAGCTTTGTCATGACAGAGCTTACTCATGAATGCAAGCTGCAGAAGTCAGAAGTACTGTAAGCATAAGATCATGATCTGCAAATGGGTCTGTTGTAATTATTGTCTTCAGACTCATGGTAGACAATAGCTTCTTAAAGTTTGATTAGTGCATGCCAGTGAAAAAGAAAAAGAAAACTTTAAGAGGCCTGAGCAAGAAATGTATTGCAAACAGCTTGTATGTTAAAAGTTGGTTGTCTCATGCCACCCTGTTGTTTTGCAGTGCATCGAAAGTCTGCTAGTCTTGCAGAACAAAATTCTGATGGCAGTGTCTGGCAGGAAGAAACTTCCACAGGTGTACAAGAACTGTAAGTATGGTGCAGTTGCCAGCAGTGGAAACTGTGGTGCTTGTGTTTAACACGTCTCGCTGAAGTTTGGCTGTGTTGAACATTTCTAGCCTTTGTCTGTCAGAATTTGCATATTATATATAGTTTTTGTGTGTTTTGTTGTGAAAACCAAGGCAGGCTCATCCTCTTTGCATTGTTCTTTTGAGTTTTATGAATAAACTTTTTAGAATGGCCATTGCCTTAGTTTGATACAGCTGTACAAAGTACAGATGTAACCTACGTAAGGGATGAGTTATGTATTAATCACTCATTGTTGTTAGACTTGTGCTCTGGGGAGTTGTCTCTGGAGAGATACCGGCTGGGACCAAGACCTTAGTAGGATGAGGGTGAAGGGGAAATTATACATGTATGTAACCTAACACTACTACATGTCACCATCTGATTGATTTAGGGCACTGATGTGATTTTAATGATTTTAATGTGTTGTTAATAGATGATCTTTGGAAATCCAGGGGACTGTACTCGGTAAGTGCCTACAGGCATGGCCTGTATATAGACAGGTCCAGGCCTGCAGGTGTAGCGCAGAGTAGTCACGCTTTTGTTGGGGGTACACTGAGCACGTGGGAAAGATGACGGATACCTGTAAACAAAAGGCAGAAAAGGCATCAGAAATGCCGATCAAGCGCTCACTGTTCACGGGGAACATGCAGATCAGATAGTAGGTTCCCCCAGCTAGTAGTCTAGTATAAATTATAATAGCTCCATGCCTGAAGATTGGCTCTTCTCAGTTGCCACCTCCATTCAGGGGACTTCACTCCCCTGGAGTATGAAAACACTGTCAAATTATCTTGTTATTTCCCGAAATCATCTATTGTTGGAAGGCTTAATTACAAGACAGTGCCCATAAAACACAAATTTTGAAGGAATAGTAGAGCCAAATCAGAGTCCAACCAGCATCTGTCCACTTGCTAGTCTAGCTCACAGTATTATTTGTCTGCTGTAGACTCTTGCGGCTCTGTGTGCATGTGTGTGTGTGTGTGTGTGTGTGTGTGTGTGTGTGTGCTGGGGATGGGGGGGATACTTCAGTTTCCAGCCGGACTGAAGCAGTGTGCAGCAGTATGCGAGTCTGTATGATCATTAACAAGTGCAAAACAGCTTTATTTTGACCTGTTCTGTGTGATCACCTTTAAAAGGGAACTGAAGTAAAGAGGCAAGTTGGCCAGAAAATGTGCAAATAATTATGTCCATCTCCATGCTCCATTTGGGTCTGTCAGTAATTACAAATAGGCTTCAAATCTGGACCAGAAATTGAGAGAAATTTCCTGTTCCATTCCTGTTGACAGGACCCTTGATGCTTCTTTTGGTTCCCCCCTTTAATCCTCTGTACATGGGTTCCCCTTTAATCCTCTGTACATGGGTCCCCCTTTAATCCTCTGTACATGGGTTCCTCATTAATCCTCCATACTTGTATTACCATTCAGCATGTACTACCACTCAAAGATACTGTTTCACTTGTGTTCAGTGCCGGCTTTGCAGCGCTATATGGACCCTGCCTACACAGATGAGCTGGGGTTGTCAGATGATGCCAAAGCTGAACTCATCCTAGCAGGTTTGTCCTGGCATCATTTTGATTTACTGTGAGGCACCTACACCCTCCTCCCACAGAGAGAGAGAGAGAGAGAGAGAGAGAGAGAGAGAGGGAGACACATACACAGACAAAGAAAGACAAACACTTATGACCTAGTGGTGTGTTTTTCGGACATGTGTATGATGGTGTGTAGTGTGTGCATGTGTCCCTTCCGTGTGTGCGTGTTTTGTTGTGTTTGCATTTGAGGCAGCTTGTTACACAAGCATTGTTACTGTAATGTATGAACCGCCAATGTGCATCGGATGGGATGAACTTTTAACTATTGAACATATTTTACTTATTTGTTCAGATCTTATTGAAATAAGAGAGAGCCACTCGATAGCTCAATCACTGTGTGTGTTGTGTCAGGAGATTTTGCCTGAGAAGGTTTTTAACTTTTTGAAAGAAATCAATATTTTTTGATTTTTTAAACTTGAGATCACTTTTGGTTATGTTTGTGTCTTTGAGTATGGTTTTAAAATTGTACATATATACCAGTTTTAACACATGTACAATTTTAAAAAGTAATATATGATGACAAAATGTGTATCACCCTGATATAACTTAACCATACTGGTTACTGGGCGTAAAACACCAGTTTATTTACTTACTTATTTATTAGTAACTGTAACGTCTTTCAACAGAGGAGGATCATTTGCGTCGCATAGCGTCACAGCTGCAAGCCATTGAGGAGCACAAGGACATGGTCAGCAGCGAACATGTTAAAAGTAAGTGCTTCATGTTTATGATTGGTCGAGGTCGTTGGTTCACAGTTCTGCCCTGAAGCGGAGCTTGCGCTTGCTGGAAGAGACTGACCTTGAAGAGCCCCAGTAATATTCACATTTAGCCCTGTCATTCCACGTCCTAGGCATCACATGCAGGCATAATATGGAATGAATTTGTCTGAAACTGGTAACGTCAAAGGAGTTTACATGCACACTTGTCAAACGCCTCATCTTGATTCTGAGCTCTTCACAAAGGCATTTATATAGCATGATTCTCTGCTTCCAAGCAGACCCACTACACTCTAGTCGTATGCGACTCTGAATGAGTGACTGTGGATACACGCTTTATCCCGTGCACCAGTTCACAGTGTCACTTCATTTGTAGCCACGTATGTAGGGTGCATGGATGTTTAGCTGTAGAAATCTTATCTATGCATGTGGGAAAGCGCATGATTTTTTATGTGCTGTCTCTCAGAAGTCTATCCATTGTTGCCTGTGAAACATTTCAGCTAGACTGCTCTGACTTTTACCTGTTGCTGTGCAGATGTGACCAAACTGTCAGGCAAACTTCAGGAGCTGAGTAAAATCCACATTCAACAACAGGTGAGTGGTCAACAGGGTCAGATGAAAACCAATCCCACTGGAAACCCCTGGAGAGCCATTTAAATAAATCAAGGGTTGACTGTCAAAACTAAGTGTGACTAATGGAAGAAAAGAAGGGCAATAAATATACGGGGTTGTGGCAGCAACCCTTGAAATGTGGTAAAATGTATAGCATAGCTGCCAACTCATTTCAGATCATTTCTAAAAGTGTGTTAGATCATCTGCATTGTAGCACAGTGAATGATTCTGCAGTAGTCCACCAAACCAGCAGCTGTGCTAATACTTAGAGGAGATACTTTTGAAGTGTTCTGTACACAGACTTGATGCTTTAAGTCAAAGTTTGTGGCTAGGAAGCTGGTTTTACCAAGATGATTTATTCAAACTGTGTTCGAGTGAGGACTGGGTGAGCAAGCATGGCTCATCGGAAAGACCAGAAAGTGAATTATACTGATATTGTTGAACTGAACAGTTTGGGCAAACTTTTTAAGATAGATTGTGCCTTTGGGCTGGCTTGCCACATTCCTTTATCAGCAATGGATAAACAGACAAACTGATACAGTAATGGACAAATAAGCTAACTAAATATATTTCTGAACACAATAAAACATGAACTGAATGGCTTTGTTCTGCCAGCATGAATGTATTTTCTGACGATTTTAACATGACAGGATAAAACATGAACTGATTGATTTTTTTTGCTAATAGGATGAGTGATTTATTGTTTAACTGATCTTGTGATGACAGGATGACACAGCTGAGGTTACAGAGGAGGCTGCCCGACTGATTGATGCCTACAATGCTGTGGTATCCTTTGGCAGCACCATGTGTGTGAGGCTTAAAACAGCTTCATAGGTGTAATGTGTGCATTTTGTGTTTGAGAACTTGTGTCCCATTTGCTGTAGGCTGCCTTCTTTAGAGTCTGCTAAGACCCAAAAAGAATTTCCTCTGAGAAAAAAATGGAAATATGGGAAGAAATGAATATGAAGTGTGGTGAAGTGGGGGGGAAAAACCACACACAATCTGATAGTCCTCCCTGGTCAAGGGGAGATTACTGCATGTTTCATTTTCCTAGGAGATGACTTTTAATGTTTGTAAGAGTTTTAGATAAACTGTGTTGGAGGTGTGTTAAAGGTTTGTGTCTTTAAAAATAACACACACAAATATATAAATAAATGATATGAAATGGCAACAAGCAAAGGTTAAAAAACAAGAAAAAAAGAAAGAATTGAGACTGACTTAGAATGAAGATCACTTCTGTTTGACAACCAAAAACTCACTTTCTTTTTGTGTTGGAGGAGAGGGGGGTGGGGGCCGGGGTTGGAGGGGTAGGTGCACATTTTAAGGATGGAGATAGTTGAAAAATCTTAAAGAAAGTAAGTGCCGCAGAAATTTACATTTGCATTTTAAAAACTCATTCCTGATATTTTGTCCAATACTGTGCAGTTGGTTGGTTTCCTTGACTTCACTTTCAGGTAACAACCATGTCCAAGATGTTTGTGCAGTGGGACGCTGAGATCACCAAACTGGAGATGAAGTCTCAGGCCAAGAAAGCAGACACATGAACACTTTCATCAGTTTTGTTTGCCGATGATTCTGTCACTTATACTTTGTTCTTCGCTTTCATGTAAGGGGCTATTTGGCTCCAGTTTGGAGAGACAGCATATAAATGTTAAATTATTGCTTTTTTCATCCTGATGAGGGAAGTTGTGCACTCTCCTCCTTTGACAAGGAAAGATTAGGTTTCAAGGATAATAGTCTTATAGCTTGTGGATCCAGCCAGTATTTTACTTAAATACAGACATTGACATTTACAGTCGATTCAGAAAAATCTGCTACAAAGCTGCACACTTTCCACAAAAACAATAAAAAATATTTTTCATTTAAAAAACAAACACAAAAGCAGATCTCTTCCCCGCTGTTTAAAAAAGAAGAAGTTATTTTTTAGTTTGAGGGACTATCTCTGTTAAGACAGTTGTTGCTGATGGCCTGTTCAAGCCCAAACACCCTTTGCAACTGGCAATAATACTGATGATGACGGAAATTTGTGCAGTGCCAGTTGCCTATTTAACCCCTTCACTGCCCCGGCCTGTAAAATTTCTGGGCTAAATGATGCACGGATGCGCCTGCAAAGTGTATATTTTCTGGTCCTATATGCTATGCGTTTTCAATGCTATGCATTTTTGCACGCCATTGCAAAACAGAAGACAAAAAGGTTTGAAGGCTTCAAATTGTGCTCTTTTGTTTGTCGTTTTCAAGTGACATCATGGAGTGAAGGGGTTAGAGAAAAGTAAACACCCCAGCTGGGTAGAAAAACAATTACAGAACAAAAATTTCAAAGTTGAAGAACACTGATGTTACAGTTATGGTTAGAATTATGATACATGCATGCGGGGGTGGAGGGTGGGGTGGGGGCAGACAATAAAGTGCAACAGATGCAGGATAGGTTATTGTTGCAAAGAACAACCAGTGCACATAGTATCATACTTCTTCACTTGGAGAATGGACAGTTTTATGTCAGAAATGTCATTCTGTGCAATAGTTGCGTTTCAGAGATGTATGCATGCGATTGTTTTCATTGTTGACACTCCCCCCTCCACCCACCACTCCTGATTTTTGTTGATTTAAACATTGGTTAATGGTCAGCATGCTGCTTTACGAGTAATCGCGGGGAATTAATTTGCTTGTTGATTCTACTTGTATGAGCCTGCTTTGTGTGTGTGTGTGTGTGTGTGTGTGTGTGTGTGTGTGTGTGTGTGAGAGAGAGAGAGAGAGAGAGAGAGAGAGAGAGAGAGAGAGAGAGTTTTTTTTTTAAATAGGAGAGATGTATGCATATATGTTTTAGAATGCAAGTGAAAAAGTGGCTGGATGAATGCTTGACAGCGACAGTGATGATAAATAAAAAATAAAAAAACAATACAGGCTCTTGTCCTTTGTAATATAATCTCAAGCTGTTCACATATTCACTACTCCTATGAAAACATACTTTGCGAGTATCAGGACGTAATCATTTACTGTCACTTTAATCTTGGTGTGTGTGTGTGGCAACTTTACCAATGGAAACCACAGTGGAACCTTCTGCAGAGTCCTGATCAGGATTTTTTTTTTTTTTTAATCCAAATTTTCTGCAAAGAAAATGTCTTCTGGTTACATAAGTAAACCTTTTTATTTAATAAAGCGCAACTGTGAAGTGGGATTGTTTCAAGCCATTTTGTCTTGAGCCAAGGCGTGAGTGGTGTAATCATTGTCTGAGGTGTAGACTAGTGCAGTAGTTTGTTTTGTCTGATGGCAGAAATCTGCTGCAACTTTTGCTGGCTCCGATTTAGCAGCTAGCTGTAAACCTGATGGCATCATGTCAAAAGCTTGCACGTGATACACTGGCATTACATCCAGGGGGAGAGCAGCCTTCATCAACTCTCATCTGCTTGTGCCAATGTAATTGTTTTAAGCAGTGGCCTTGTTAATAGGGAAAACGATTTAATGAATCAGTATGGCTCCTCTGTCTTCAGTGCTTGTCAAAATGATTGACAATATATTTGAAGGAGAAAAATGTAAAAAAGATATCAGAATGGCTCCACTGTCTTCAGTGCTTATTGAAATGATTGACACTATAATCATTTGAAGAAGAAAAATGTAGAACAGATATCCATTCCACTAACAATGCATAATAATATCACTTGTGATGAGCCATTGAAGTGATGGTGTGGTAATAATTATTTTCTGGTCAAAATACATGAACATTATAATAGTGATGCTGCAACATGTGTGCATATCAGGTTGCACTAAAGAATGGCAATATTGAAGTGCATACACACACACACCTCATTTTTAATGGCAGTGTTGCAGTGTGCACACACACACACACACATACACACAATCTCATTTTCAGGATCAGGAACTCGAAACTCGTTAAGAAAACTTCAAAATTAAAGTTTTGGGCTTAGCAATATGAATTAAAATGAGCAACAGGAATGGGTAGTAAGAATTTTGGTATGCCTAAGCAATAAAATGGTTACTTCATGACATGCTGTAAAGTTGTCCGTACTGCTTTGAAGTCATCAAGTTTTAGATACATACCCATTTTACCTCATTGCTTCAATGGCAAACAAAATTTCTGAAACCCAGAACTGCTCTCCCCCCCCCCCCCCCCCCCCCCAGTTTTTTAAGTTTTAAAAATGACAAAACAATTAATGCTCAGCATTTTATCTGTTCAACAAGAAGTCACATCTTTGTTATCATCATTAAACCCATTATGTACAGTCCAATTCCCCAGGCATCTCGTAGGATATGAAAGTGGGTTTTCCTTCAGGATTTTGTTTCTTTTTTTGCGTTTTCTTCCCCCCATCAGTTATTGTTTTCCATCACATTTTGGTGTTCCTTGTCCTTCATTGTTTATGTTCTGGTGATTGTGTTTCAATCTTTGGTCTTTGTGTTTCACTTTCTCTAAAACGTTTGTTTCACCTTCTGGTATTATGTATATATATATGTCACTTTCTTGAGCTTGTCTTTCATCTTCTGGTATTCATGCTTCATTTTCAGGAGCTATGTGTATCTTCTGTTGTCTGTGTTTCATTTTCACAATTCACTTTGTCTTTGTGCTGTACCTTCTAGTGCCTTTGTTTCACTTGTGTTTGCGTTTGTTTAACTTTTCAGTTGCAATATCCAGCCCTTGTCTTTCACTTAATTGTGCTGTTAATATGAAACAGAATGAGGCCTAGAGCACCTGTGCAGAATATTAAAACAACAACAACATAGGAGTACTTGGTGCTCAGCACTACAGAAGACATAAACACAACAACAAAGATTCAAGTCCCCTATGGTAACTTGCATGCCACGTGAGAGTTACTGTAGGCAACTTGGGTCTTTGTTGTTGAGTTCATGCCACATCTTTTGAGCACTATTTAATTAACTGTCATATTTGTTGAATGTGTTTTTCGTTGTTTTACTTCATGTTACTTTTTTCATGTTCTCTATCTGGTTTCCATTCACCCTCTTGCCAGAGTCTGTGCTTATTTTGTTTCTGTGTCTTCACTTCCTGCCTTTACCATTTTTCTGCTGGCTGATCTGATGAATGTTCATGTTGAACTGGTTGTCCCTTGTTCTTGTCAAAATGATGTGGACGGTGCCAGGTTTCCTTCTGCCGAATACCAAGGCATCTCTGTAGGATCTGGAAACATCTCTCATTGCAAGGTCTTTGGTTTGGCTTGGCCTGGATGCCTTACAAGAGCTTTGTTTTCTCAGTGACTGTCTGTCTCTGGCAGTAGAAATTATTTTAAGTTCAGTTTTCCTGCCAAGATTGACTGTGACGTTAGGGGCATTAAGTTCTGAGCCTTCTGCTGCGGTTTCATGCCAGAGTTTTGAGGGTCCTGATTCTTCTGTTTGGGTGGTTGGCACCCTTGCATCCCTTGATCTTTCTTGGGCACTTGATTCACTGGATGGTTCTCTGTCTTCTTGAGTAGTTGGTTCTTTTAGGACCCCTGATTCTTCTTGAGCACATGGTTCCCTTAAGGGTCCTGGATCTTCTTGGGCAGTTAGTTCTCTTGGGGTTTCTGGTACATCTTGGGTAGTCAGATCCCTTGAGGCTTTTGGTACTTCTGTGGTAGTCGGTTCCCTTGAAGCTTCTGACAAAACTTTGGCAGTCAGTTCCCTTGAGGCTTTTGGTACTTCTATGGTAGTCAGTTCCCTTGAGGCTTTGGATCCATCTTTGGCAGCTGGTTCCCTTAAAGTTTCTGATCCTTCTGAGGCAGCTGGTTCCTCTAAGACTTCTGGTTCTTCTGCGGAAGATGGTTCCTTTGAAGTTTCTGATCCTTCTGAGGCAATTGGTTTCCTTGAGGCTTCTGATTCTTCTGAGGCAGTTGGTTCCCTTGAGCTTTCTGATAATTCTTGGGCAGTTGGTTCCCTTAAGACTTCTAGTTCTTCTGAGGAAGATGGTTCCTTTGAGGTTTCTGATCCTTCTGAGGCAGTTGGTTCCCGTGAGGCTTCTGATTCTTCCGAAGCAGTTGGTTTCCTTGAGGCTTCTGATCCTTGTTCAGCAGTCTGTTTTCTTGAACTTTCTGGTAAGTCCTTGCCAGTTGGTTCTCTTGAGTCTTCTGGTCCTTCAGGGGCAGTTGGTTCTCTTGACGCTTCTGGTCTTTCTTTGGCAGTCTGTTCTCTTGAGGCTTCTGGTCCTTCAGGGGCAGCTGATTCTCTTGAGGTTTCCGGTATTTCTTTGGCAGTCGGTTCTCGTGGTGCTTCTGGTCCTTCTTTGGCAGTCGGTTCTCTTGACGCTTCTGCTCCTTCTGTGGCAGTGAGTTCTCCAAAGGCTTCTGTTGCTTCTTGGATCGTTAGCTCTCTCGGTGGTCCTGACTCATCTTGGGCATTTGCCTCTCTCGGTGGTCCTGACTCATCTTGGGCAGTTGCCTCTCTGGATGGTCCTGACTCTACTCGGGCATTTGATGCGCCTGAAGGTCCTGATCCTTCCTGGGCCGCCGTTTTTCTTGACGGTATTGTTGCTTCTCTGGCAGCTGGCTCTCCTGCAGCTACTGATACTTCTTGGCCAGAGGTTGGTTCCACTTTTGAGCAGCTGAATCTGCCTCCAGATCTTGTGGACTGCTGTGTGCCAGCTGCTAGGGAAAGTCCTCGTCGTTGTGTGGCTCCTGGGGTTTCTTGGACGGGGTTTGGTTCTTTTGAGTGGGTGAGTCTACTCGCTCCAGATCTTGTAGACTGTTGCATGCCAGCTTCGTACGGAACTTCTTGTCGCTGTGTGGCCTCTCTGAAATAGAAACTACAAGTCAGGGGAAATCGGTGCTTCCACTGCTGTGGCGTTGCTGTTCTAGTTCTTGTGTGTTCAAGTGCGCTTATTCACACACACACACACACACACGCACACACACACACACACACACACACACACACACACACACACACACGCACGCACGCACACAAGCACGCACGCGCACACACACACGCACGCACGCACGCACGCACGCACGTACAGAATAATGTCTACCTTTTTATTAGCCACTGTATGCTTTACAAAATATATGAAGACAATACCAATGGCTGGACGACAGACCGGAATCGATACAGTTAGAATTTACACGAAGCGGTAAAGTGAAGGGGGGGGGGGGGGGGGGGGGGTGAAGAAAAAACACACCTACTTTTGAAAAAATTAACAATGAGAAAGGCCGGGAAGTGTGTGTATCGGGGGGTGGGGGTGGGGGGTGAGAGTGACAAACAGATGGACAAGAACAGATCGGGGTGTGTGTGGGGGGGGGTGTGGGTGTGGGAGGGGAGAAAAAACAGGAACATAACATGAAAATTCGAAGCTGTGGAAAGATACCTTTGGCGTTGCTGCTGCATTTTGTGCCGTCTCCATTGCTTTTGATAGTAAGCGTCCCAAGCCCTGATCTCGCGGTTACTTGCCCGAGATGTGTGGGTCCGGGTGCTCCTGGATCAGTGTGAAGAACACGCCGCCAGGGCGGCGCTTCCTCGACCCGTCCTACAGGCAGGAGAGGAAAACCCGTCACCTTTGACCCGCCCAGCTTCAACCAATCAAGTCAAATGAAGTAAAAATTCATCTTGTTTGGTTCAAATTATCCGTATGCTGGTGAATATATGCTGAAATTGTCAAAAAACAAACAAAACTGACGACGACGACAACAGCATTAAAAAAAAACAAAAACAACAACAACCAAAAAACGAAAGAAGAAGAAGAAAAAGAAGCTACACTAATTAATATAAATACATAAAATGATCTCCGTTTTATCCTCTCCTTCTCACTCTTAATCCGCCCCCCCTCCCACCCCCCATACTGACGCACACAAACACATTTAAGTGGCCTGTTATTATTGTCACTTTTCCAGAGGAAGGGATTAGCACGGCGAGATCAAGGGGAGGGAGGGAGAGAGAGAGAGAGAGAGGAAGAGAGAGAGAGAGAGAGAGAGAGAGAGAGAGAGAGAGAGAGAGAGAGAGAGAGAGAGAGAGAGAGAGAGAGAGAGAGAGAGAGAGAGAGAGACGCATGTTGTTTTCGCGGTTCTAATAAACAGCGTTCTTTTGAACCTCTTAACAATGCGGACAGTGCTTAGATTTTTTGTGGTTTATTTTCGGGGTTTTTGTGTGGGTTTTTTCGGTGGTGAATGGCTGTTCGATCAGTATTCAGCCGACACCAAAGATCGTATACCGCTAGTTTGCTTTAGTTGTGATCTTTGCCTATGCCAGAAAAAATACGGCGAAGCAACAAAATCAATAAATCAGGCAATACCTACTTTTACCCACATCCCGCCTGTCGCCAGTACCCGTCTCGTCTGCTTGACTATTTCAATGGTTCTGTCTCGCCCCAGCACCTCCACTGTCTTCCCTGCAACGCACGTGCGTAACGGGTTAAAGTAGACTGCTGAAAGCAACGAATCACATTGGGAGTTCTAACATTCGAAACAGATGCACCTGAAAATGTGAAGCTAGTTTTGAAAAGGTCCGTTCTAGAGAGAGAGAGAGAGAGAGAGAGAGAGAGAGAGAGAGAGAGAGAGAGAGAGGAGAGAGAGAGACAGAGACAGAGACAGAGACAGAAAGACAGACAGACAGACAGAGAAAGACACAGAGACAGAGAAAGAGAGCGGCAGAGACAGAAACACAGAGAGAGGCAGAGACAGAGAGACAAACAGCGACAGAGATAAACAGACAGACAGGTGGACTTACTAACTGCATGCACTTTTCTCTCATCAAATTCCCAACAAATCTGGCTGGCCAGGCGATCATCGTCGTCATGTTTGTTGGATCTGAAGGGACCACCGCTGGGTCCGTCATTGCTGCCTCCGTATCTCCATTTTCGAGACATTCTCGATTTTCCATGAACGAAATGTACATTTGTGTCTGGTTCAACAAGAACCAGGGTAGAGGCGTTTTTCCGTGCCAGCTGCACCCATGTCTGTACTCACAACCCGAGAAGAATTAACTGGTCACTGCGTGGGCCTCAAAGATCGTTTTCATTGTGAGAGTTCTGCTCAATGGGGAATTTGAACAAAGTTCAGAAGTTATCACGGGAGAGATTAAAAACAAATCTGTTTATTGTTCCCTCGGCAGGAGAGATTGTTTTTTTTAAAAATCTTTTTTCCCCCTTTTTATTGTTCCCTCGGTAGGGGACGGACCAAGGACGCAGAAATTAAGACTCCCTTTGCAGAAGCCCAGAGCTTTCATCAACGGTTCTCTGGTTAAAGTCAGGAGGTCAGAGTAAGGCTTTGCACGCTTCAGCTACGGTCAAGAACTCTATTTTTCTGCTTTTCTGATTGATTCAAATTATTTCTCTCTCTCTCTCTCTATCGATTCAAATTCTCCCCCCCCCCCTCCCCCCCCCTTCCAATATAAGTGACGTGGTACTGGGGAAGAACGATATCTGCACGATGTGTCCACGACCTCGACATGTCCATAGGGTTGGGGTTAGCATTACGTTTAGCGTTAGGGTTAGATCGCCGGAGATGACCTTGTGAGGTCGACAGGACGTTAAATCCAGGAACTAGGTAGGGTTTGGACACATTGGGCCGTAGACACATCGGTTAGGGTTAGAGTTTAGACGCCTTGGGCCGTTGACACATCGGGTTAGGGTAAGAGTTTAGACGCCTTGGGTTAAGGTTAGAGTTTAGACGCATCAGGCCGTGGGACACATCGGGTTAGAGTTTGGGTGTGGACACATCGGGTTAGGGTAAGAGTTTAGACACATCGGGCCGTGGACACATTGGGTTAGGGTTAGAGTTTAGATGCCTTGGGCCGTGGACGCATTGGGTTAGGGTTAGAGTTTAGACGCATCAGGCCGTGGACACATCGGGTTAGAGTTAGGGTGTGGACACATCGGGTTAGGTTAGAGTTTGACGCATCGGGCCGTGGACACATCGGATTAGGGTTTGGATACATCGGGCCATGGACATATCGGGTTAGAGTTAGGGTGTGGACACATCGGGTTAGGGTAAGAGTTTAGACGCATCGGGCCGTGGACACATCGAGTTAGGGTTAGTGTTTGGACACATCGGGCCCTGGAAACATCGGGTTAGGGTTCGGGTTTGGACGCACTGGGTCGTGTACACATCGACACGCTTCCTGAACACTGAGTGGATCTCACCTGGTATGCGAGTAAGTACACGGTACATCAACTCCATCAGAGGTACTTCCTCAAATACCTCGTATTTACTCGCATGCCAGTTGGGGTTACCGTAGACAGCTCAGGTCTCTGCTGTTGTATTTGTGTGACGTCTTTCGAGCGCTAATGAACTCCCTTGTTGCAAAAAAACTGACGCAGGTATTTTGTAGGACCCCCGTCCCCCGAATAACAACAACAAAAAACTACAACACCCACACAAAGACAACAACAAAAAACTACAAACACCCACACAAAGACAACAACCAACAACAACAGTAACAAAAAATTATCATGATAGTGTTACTGTAAAGTGTAATCACAAAAACACACCATGTTCCGGACTGCTAGGCCGCGCAACTTTTCCCAAACACCAGAAGTGCGTGTGTGAGGTGCCCTGACCTCAAACTCCAGCCAGCAAGTGGAAGAAGAAGCCACCACAGCCTCCAATACCAACGCTTCAGCTGCCGCGCCGACTACAGAAGCCACACCTTCTGCCCCCGCACAGTCAGGGACTGGAACGAACTTCCCCTGGATGCAGTTCTGTCGCCCACCCATAGCACCTTCAAGTCGGTGTCAAACCCCTCCCAATAATTCCAAAACTCTTCTGTTTTTTTCCTGCCTGTATCACCATTAACGCTGGCTGTACCCTAAAATCACAGTAATGGCCAGCTTTGTGGCCGATGTTCATTAACGGAAGAAGAAGAAAAAGAAGAAGAAAATCAGCACACACACAAAATTTACAAAACATACTTCAGAAAGCGTGTGCCGCCGTCAACGGATGAGCGCTTACCAGTAATGACCAAACTGTTGTCAAGTGTCTCTCTCTCATGATCTGATATCTCAGGACTGTCAAGTCCTCTGGATGACATGACAAACTAATGTCTCTCTCTCATGATCTGATATCTCAGGACTGTCAAGTCCTCTGGATGACATGACAAACTAATGTCTCTCTCTCATGATCTGATATCTCAGGACTGTGTCAAGTCCTCTGGATGACATGACAAACTAATGTCTCTCTCTCATGATCTGATATCTCAGGACTGTGTCAAGTCCTCTGGATGACATGACAAACTAATGTCTCTCTCTCATGATCTGATATCTCAGGACTGTGTCAAGTCCTCTGGATGACATGACAAACTAATGTCTCTCTCTCTCATGATCTGATATCTCAGGACTGTCAAGTCCTCTGGATGACATGACAAACTAATGTCTCTCTCTCATGATCTGATATCTCAGGACTGTGTCAAGTCCTCTGGATGACATGACAAACTAATGTCTCTCTCTCATGATCTGATATCTCAGGACTGTCAAGTCCTCTGGATGACATGACAAACTAATGTGTCTCTCTCATGATCTGATATCTCAGGACTGTGTCAAGTCCTCTGGATGACATGACAAACTAATGTCTCATGCGCTACCTGTGTGCTTAAAGCGCAGACTAATTAAGCTTGACTAGACAAGCTACATGTACGGAAGCAGAAGAAAGGATGGCTGTGTGCCCTGTCAACCAATCAAAACATTACCAGAAAACCAGGGACACTGCTGCGCGTTGTAAGATGGTTTATTGACCCTTGAAAACAGTCTGACGTTAAACAGTCAAAAAACATTACAAAATATAAATGCACATGAGGCATCCCAGCATGAACTGAAATCAGGATGCCTACAACGTCATTAATGCCCTGCTCATTGCTGAAGTGTTGCTCTACATCCGCAGAAACCGTAGGCTTATTGAGGACGTCCACATCGACTTTCACACAGCTCCTGAGCTCCGGT
>OY757550.1:17488980-17509106 GCA_963584105.1 Alviniconcha strummeri | reverse complement strand
GGTTAGGGTTAGAGTTTAGACGCATCAGGCCGTGGACACATCGGGTTAGAGTTTGGGTGTGGACACATCGGGTTAGGGTAAGAGTTTAGACACATCGGGCCGTGGACACATTGGGTTAGGGTTAGAGTTTAGATGCCTTGGGCCGTGGACGCATTGGGTTAGGGCTAGAGTTTAGACGCATCAGGCCGTGGACACATCGGGTTAGAGTTAGGGTGTGGACACATCGGGTTAGGGTTAGAGTTTGGACGCATCGGGCCGTGGACACATCGGATTAGGGTTTGGATACATCGGGCCATGGACATATCGGGTTAGAGTTAGGGTGTGGACACATCGGGTTAGGGTAAGAGTTTAGACGCATCGGGCCGTGGACACATCGAGTTAGGGTTAGTGTTTGGACACATCGGGCCCTGGAAACATCGGGTTAGGGTTCGGGTTTGGACGCACTGGGTCGTGTACACATCGACACGCTTCCTAAACACTGAGTGGATCTCACCTGGTATGCGAGTAAGTACACGGTACATCAACTCCATCAGAGGTAATTCCTCAAATACCTCGTATTTACTCGCATGCCAGTTGGGTTACCGTAGACAGCTCAGGTCTCTGCTGTTGTATTTGTGTGACGTCTTTCGAGCGCTAATGAACTCCCTTGTTGCAAAAATCTGACGCAGGTATTTTGTAGGACCCCCGTCCCCCGAATAACAACAACAAAAAACTACAACACCCACACAAAGACAACAACAAAAAACTACAACACCCACACAAAGACAACAACCAACAACAACAGTAACAAAAATTAATCATGATAGTGTTACTGTAAAGTGTAATCACAAAAACACACCATGTTCCGGACTGCTATGCCGCGCAACCTTTCCCAAACACCAGAAGTGCGTGTTGTGAGGTGCCCTGACCTCAAACTCCAGCCAGCAAGTGGAAGAAGAAGCCACCACAGCCTCCAATACCAACGCTTCAGCTGCCGCGCCGACCACAGAAGCCACACCTTCTGCCCCCGCACAGTCAGGGACTGGAACGAACTTCCCCTGGATGCAGTTCTGTCGCCCACCCATGGCACCTTCAAGTCGGTGTCAAACCCCTCCCAATAAATTCCAAAACTCTAGTCTTTTTTTCCTGCCTGTATCACTATTAACGCTGGGCTGTACCCTAAACTGACAGTAATGGCCAGCTTTGTGGCCGATGGTCATTAACGGAAGAAGAAGAAAAAGAAGAAGAAAATCAGCACACACACAAAACTGACAAAACATACTTCAGAAAGCGTGTGCCGCCGTCAACGGATGAGCGCTTACCAGTAATGACCAAACTGTTGTCAAGTGCCTGTCTCTCTCGTGATCTGATATCTCAGGACTGTCAAGTCCTCTGGATGACATGACAAACTAATGTCTCTCTCTCATGATCTGATATCTCAGGACTGTCAAGTCCTCTGGATGACATGACAAACTAATGTCTCTCTCTCATGATCTGATATCTCAGGACTGTCAAGTCCTCTGGATGACATGACAAACTAATGTCTCTCTCTCATGATCTGATATCTCAGGACTGTGTCAAGTCCTCTGGATGACATGACAAACTAATGTCTCTCTCTCATGATCTGATATCTCAGGACTGTGTCAAGTCCTCTGGATGACATGACAAACTAATGTCTCTCTCTCATGATCTGATATCTCAGGACTGTGTCAAGTCCTCTGGATGACATGACAAACTAATGTCTCTCTCTCTCATGATCTGATATCTCAGGACTGTCAAGTCCTCTGGATGACATGACAAACTAATGTCTCTCTCTCATGATCTGATATCTCAGGACTGTGTCAAGTCCTCTGGATGACATGACAAACTAATGTCTCTCTCTCATGATCTGATATCTCAGGACTGTCAAGTCCTCTGGATGACATGACAAACTAATGTGTCTCTCTCATGATCTGATATCTCAGGACTGTGTCAAGTCCTCTGGATGACATGACAAACTAATGTCTCATGCGCTACCTGTGTGCTTAAAGCGCAGACTAATTAAGCTTGACTAGACAAGCTACATGTACGGAAGCAGAAGAAAGGATGGCTGTGTGCCCTGTCAACCAATCAAAACATTACCAGAAAACCAGGGACACTGCTGCGCGTTGTAAGATGGTTTATTGACCCTTGAAAACAGTCTGACGTTAAACAGTCAAAAAACATTACAAAATATAAATGCACATGAGGCATCCCAGCATGAACTGAAATCAGGATGCCTACAACGTCATTAATGCCCTGCTCATTGCTGAAGTGTTGCTCTACATCCGCAGAAACCGTAGGCTTATTGAGGACGTCCACATCGACTTTCACACAGCTCCTGAGCTCCGGTGCCCTGCTCATTGTTACGACAGAATATACACCGCTACCATGTAACACGTGTTACATGCCATACTCCTAGATACCTGTGTAATTTTACCAGTCAGAAAAAAAGATCCGTCCTGAGACTGAACAGCACACAAATGTAAACATCAAAACACACACCATCCAAACAACCGACAACAGAAACCTACAGACATTACACAAGCTCTCCACTTGCAGTGCTGACATGGCAAAATACTTGGGGACCAGGAATACAAGCCGCAAAGAGACAGCTTGGGTCACATGGTATAGTCAAGAGACCTTCCCTGTTCAAGTTCAGTGGTGCTTTACGTCCCCAGAGACCGTAAGGACTGTTAGGGACGGGGAGCCCAGGACCGCCACCTCGACTTTCACACAGCTCCTGAGCTCTGATCTTCCCTGTGAGTACGAATAATGTTTTACAACAGCCAATGGGATTTGAAAGCATTTTACAGACTGATACACAAATGCCTCAGAATGATCACAGAACATCATTCCATTCAAATTTCAACCAAGGTCAGTTTCAACATTGGTGGAACAGACGAGACCCAACACGTCCCATCATTCTGGCCAATGTTTGCTTCATCATTGATAATAATAATAACAATAATAATAATAAAGAGGATTTCTGGAGCGCCCATCCACCACACAAGGTGGGAGCACAGGGCGCTTTACAATAACACTAAGCCCCCCCCCCCCCCCCCCCCCACCCCCACCCCCGACACACACACAGAGCATCGGACGAGGGGATGGGCAGGGCTGTGAAAAACAGTTTAGAAATAGTTATTAAACAGGTGCGTCTTGAGGGCGGCTTTAAAATAGAAGGCAGAATCAGAGTGGCAGAGTGTTTGAGGCAAATTGTTCCAGACAGATGGGCAGGCATAAGAAAAAGATCTTTCACCAAATGTTTTTGTGTTTACATGGGGGGTGACAAAGGTTCGTGTGTCAGATGCAGATCATAATTGTCTTGCTGGAGTATAAGGTTGAAGGAGATCGGACTGATACTGAGGGGCTGTTCCAGAAGTGGAATTGAAGCAGATAGTTGAAATTTTGTACTGAATGCGATGTGTTACTGGTAGCCAATGCAGAGTTTCAAGAATAGGATGGATGTGGTCAGATTTCTTAGCTTTACACACCAGCCTTATTGACGGCACAGACAACACTCCCAAGTCAATTCTCATCAACAATAAAAATCGCTTACCATCAGACAACACCAAGCACTGTGTTGGCGTTCTGTCCAGTCATCAGTGATCAAAAGAAGCTTTAGTATTAATGGAAACTACAAACAACCTCATTTTGGTTAGCTCTTCCACAGGCATGGAAGCACTGAAACTGTGTCCGAAGATACAGTTGTTGACACAGAAATATACATATATATAAACACTGATTAAGAAAAGAAAGAAAAAGGTTGCACATCTTTGATGATGTTGGTGTGGTAGCAGCTGAATAAAGAGAGAGAGAGAGAGAGAGAGAGAGAGAGAGAGAGAGAGAGAGAGAGAGAGAGAGAGAGAGAGAGAGAGGTTTTCTTACACTGTTACAGGTTCCAGTATGGTTTGAACTCATGACCACTGGCATAAGAGCTCAGAGTGCTAACCATAATGCATTTGTACTCAAATATCAGCCAAAGTTTTAAAAAAACTATTAAAAAAGAAGAAGAGAAAAACAAACAACAACAAATAAGAACTGGACGCACATATACACCAGAACTGTAACACTATATACAAAACAGATATTTTCCAAAGTTATTCAAACTTTCATTGCTGAAATATTCATTCAGTTAAACGTTCTGGCATAAGAAAACTCTGAAAACTACTTGTTCAGGTCATATTTACAGTAATCTAGGTCAGTTCAACACCTTATTTACTCTTTTGTTATCTATACGTAATAACAACAGCCACATAACTCTGACATAAGTAAAATGCTTCCGACTAGTTTCTTATGCAACAGTATTATATCAGTAGAAGCTGGTATGTATGCAATGAATATATTAACTAAAATAAGCACTGTTCATTGAAACTTGGCAGCTTTAAAGCTTCTGTTCAAATCAGCACTGGTCATGCTTGAAAACCACATTTTCCCAAACTGCACACCTGTCATTTTGCTCACTAACCATTACCTGGGTGTACAATGCCCCATCCCTAAGAAGCCTTATGGTTTCTGTGGACGTGAAGCACCATGTTTATGTGTACAATGGATCCGTCCAATTTTGTTCAAGAACAAAGCACTTACCTGGGTATACAATGGATAAGTCTAATTTTGTTCAAGCAATGCATATATGTATGATACATGTAGTCCCAAATTGTTTATAAATTTGTTTTCATTTTTTATCTTCTTTCAAAACTGGCTTGGAAAACTCCATCTGTACAGGTCTACAAGGGGCTAGGCAAAATGTGCAATTTCAAAACAAAACAAAAATTGGATCCCTAAGAAGGCAAGCATTTAGTAGGCTTCACAGCCTGATAGAGCACTAGCTCACTGATACAGTGCTAGGAATAGCTCAGTGGTTAGAATGCTGGACTCGTGATTGAAAGGTCGCAGGTTCAAGTCCCTGCAGGAGCGGTGGGAGAATTTTCTTCTCCAAGGTCAACTTTCTATGGTGACTCTTATTTTGGTATCCGTACCACCCACATTTACTGCAGTAGCATGTGAAAGATTATGGTCACTGAGCCAAAAGTGCAGGTTACAGCTAAACAAGCATACACCTTATGCATGTGGCTTTGCATGCAGTGACATGGTGCATGGTTGCATGGTATACACAGAACGTGCCGAGATGGCAGCAGTTTCACGTGGCACCACCCATATCAGTGCTGTAAGTACACCACTTCAATGGATATTCAAAAATGCACTATAAAAAGGTAGTCACTCATGCAGAATCACATGCAAGTGCAGTGAGTCTGCTCGAGAGTGGAGAATAACGCTATATAAAAGCGATCAACAACAAGCACCATGGAAAGCAGATGCTGCATGTATTGCATCAAACAATCTAATTGTTCTTTTGGGCCAATAATTATACTTTTCTAGACCCATATATTACACAGTTTGTTTTCTGCTACCACTTGCAGAACATAAAGCCTTATTCAGATGTGCTTAAAATAAACTCTTGTCGACACTTTCATGACTGGTTATGAAATAATTTTGTGCAGTGCAAATTCTGTTGAACCAACTACAACCAAACTTACAAACAGTTCCTAAGAAAAGGAATGAATTACACAAAGCCATTTCACCAACCAACCAATAAAGCATAATGAGCAGCTGTTGAAATCATCTTCAACTACAACTCAAAAAGTGAATCAACAACATCGGAAACCACACAAAACCAGCCAAACAACCAACCAAAAATGCACGATGAGCAGCTGTTGAAATCATCTTCAACTACAACTCAAAAAGTGAATCAACAACATCGGAAACCACACAAAACCAGCCAAACAACCAACCAAAAATGCACAATGAGCAGCTGTTGAAATCATCTTCAACTACAACTCAAAAAGCGAACCAACAACGTAAGAAACCACACAAAACCAGCCAATGAGTGAAAACACACAGACTTCAGCCAATCAACAAAATCAATCAGTCAATCGATGAACTCATCATCCACCCCAATGTCCAGCACATCGTCCAAAGTGATGGCACCACCATCCTCCTCGCTGCCTTGGGCTTCCTGCGCTGTCGCATTCCGATGGAGTTCTCGATTCAGCCGTGCCTGGAAGTCCTCAATGTCACTTCTCTCCTCGCGCCCACTGTCCCAACTGTCACTGTCCAGTCTCTCTTTGCCAGTGGAGCTTTCCTGAGTGTCCGACAGACGGTCAGCGTGATTTCTGGGGCTCCCTGTCTGCCCTTCCACGCTGGAGCGGGAGTTGCTGTCTTCTGGCACTGGCATGGAGCTTGAGTTGTCCCCCTTGTCTTCCGCAGCCGAATTCTTGGGTGCCTGCTGGTTGGCGCGTTCCCGCTTGCGTCTTCGGGCTCTGTGGTGACACAGCAGTAGTGTTTTGTAGATCTGTGTGCAAGGTAGGTGATAACTGATACTGTGGATCCCCCCCCCCCCCCCTCCATGCACACCTTCCTAAAAGCTGGGCTGTGAAGGAGTTATAGACAGAGTTCCAAGAAGGTGTGTGTGGCTTTAGGCTGAGTTACAAATAGTGAAATACAATGCTGGAGCAGAAAGAGTTTTTGACTGGCTTTGCTCAAGAGTGGGGCTGTGAATTAAGCAGAGCCATAAACAGAGGTCCAGCACTGAAAGAAGTTTTGTGTGGCTTCCCAGTAAACATGCCGCATCTGATTCACATCCGATCCAGACTGGCTCGGAAGCATTGGCCAAAAGTGGGCCAGATGATTGATGCATACCGGTTTGCTTCTGGATTGGATCTGTTTGGCCAACACCTGACACAGTCGGCCAGAACCAAATCGGATCCTGCCTGGCTTTGCACAATATGATCCAGGCTGTTTGTGGAAGAATGCAATCGAGTCTGAAAGTGAGAAACTGGTAGCGGGCTGGTTGCATTCTCCCAGAAACAGGGCCTGATGATTTTTGCACACTGGCTTGCTTCTGGACCAGATGCATTTGGCTAAAACTTGACCAGGCCATCCAGATCAGGTCTGGGTCAGTTTCGCACAATATGGTCCAGGCCTTCTTTGGAAATATTGGAACCAAATCAGATGTGGGAAGTCGGATCTGGCATATACAATTTGGCCCGATTCTGGGTGCACGCTGGCTGTAATGGCCATAACTGGCTGTAACCAAAAATGCGTCTGAATTGGATCTGGCATGTTTACTGGGTTTGCTCAACAGTGACTGGCTGTGAAGGCAGAGTTGCAAGTACAGTACAGCACAGGAGGAGAAAGAGTTTGCATGTGGCTTTGCTCAACAGAACTGGGCTGAAAAGGCTGACAGTTACAGATATGGTGCAGAGCCTCAAAGAACTTAACCCTGAACTATTGCAGCAGATTCACCAGCATGCATACCTGTGCAAGGCAAGCATAAAAAGCTTGCACTGTGAACACAAAAACAAAGCAGTACTTAGTCAGCTACATGAGACAGACTCATAATTTCCAACTCTGTGCACATTTGAGGCTCACAGTCACAGCTCCCTAGTTTACCAGAAATCTTGAAGTCTCCTGGCACAACTCTGCAATGACTGTCTCCACAACAGTTCGCATACAAATCAAAGTGCGCACTACTGTGGTATTACATTGCTGGCAGTTCAGTTACCTGGCTTTTTTCCGTTTCCTCAGTTCCAGATTCCACTGGTTCTCCTCCTCAAATATTTCATCCTGCTGCTCTTTGCTCACCTCAGAGTCGGACTTCAGTAACATCAGGTACACACCACCTTTGGTGCGCCGCCTGGCCCCATTCTGAACAAACAATGCACGGAGTTAAATACATAACCAGGTGCACACCACCTCTGGTGTATCAGTAACATCAGGTACACACCTCCTTTGGTGCGCTGCCTGGCCCCATTCTGAACACACAATTGCATGGGGTTAAAGACATAAACAGGTACGCGCCACCTGCCTGGACCTGTTACGCACGCACAATGCTGTGGAGTGCAGTTAAGACAGGGCTTAAAACTACACACAAGAGTGCTTACCTGAGCTTCAGTCCTACATAAAATCACCTGCAGAGAATTAACTACATTTCAGGGGATGAGAGTTCATTACTGACCATTTCCCCAATTCACAAAATGGATTCACTTTGCTATTGATCACCAACTTAAACCACAATAACTCTGAAAATGGAGCCATAACCCCAGACAAACACTGAAACAGCCAGGGACGGTGTCAAATGACTGTTTTCACTTTACTGGAGATCAACTGGTATTCATCACTGGATTGTCGGCTAAATAACTGTGGAAGAATGGATCAACAGAGCTACAGAATCTTTAACAAATCCTCACTGAAAAAATGGCAGGTGTTTCTATTTCTTGCTGTGTTCTATCCATGTCACAAGCAACATTGCAAAAAGATCTTTTGGAGAACGAATGCCTTTCTTTAACATTAAAAAAAATCAAAAAATCTGAATGTCCACATACAACCTGGAACTTGATGCAACTGAACACAGCTGCTGTGTTGTGTACCTTTGGGATGAGGGAGTTATGAGCTCATGAACTATTACAAACTTACTTTGAGTTTGAGATGAGGGAGTTATGAGCTCATGAACTATTACAAACTTACCATGGTCATCATACCCCCAGCTGCTTCAGTTTCTTCTGTCTTCCTGAGCAGGTCCAGTGCCTTGGCCTGTCCAACCACATTGACCACACGCCCTGTCAAACAACATCAAACAGGTATCAGGTCAAGCAAGTCAAAACCCTCTGGCCTGTCTGATGACATTAACCACATGCCCTGTCAAACAACATCAAACACATATCCGGTCAAGCAAGTCAAGCACCTTGGCCTGTCCAACCACACTGACCACATGCCCTGTCAAACAACATCAAACATATATATCAGGTCAAGCAAGTCAAGCACCTTGGCCCATCCAACCACACTGACCACATGCCCTGTCAAACATCAAACACATATCAGGTCAAGCAAGTCAAGCACCTTGGCCTGTCCAACCACACTGACCACATGCCCTGTCAAACAACATCAAACATATATATCAGGTCAAGCAAGTCAAGCACCTTGGCCCGTCCAACCACACTGACCACATACCCTGTCAAACAATATCTATTCAAACACAGGTCAGGCCAAGCAAGTCGAGCATCTTGGCCTGTCCAACCATGCTGACCACATGCCCTGTCAAACTACATCCACACTGCAACATGTCAGGCCAAGACGCTTGATTTGCTTGGCCTGTCCAGCCACATTCACCACACATTTTGTCAAACAACACTGAACGCATCAGCTGATCAGGTCAAGCACCATGGCCTGTCCATCCATACACGCACACACCAAACAATGTGAAACACATCAGGTCGAGTAAGTTGAGCACCTTGGCCTGTCTGACCACACGCTTTGTCAAACAACATCCACATTCAAACGCATGTCATTTTGTCAGGCCAAGCAAGTCAAGCACCTTGGCCTGTCCAACCACACGCCCTGCCAAACAACTTCAAACAAGTATCAGGTCAAGCAAGTCGAGCACCTTTCATAATTAACTGAAATGTATTGCTTCTAATATTTTAGAATCTTTGTAATTGTGTGTGTGTGTGTGTGTGTGTGTGTGTGTGTGTGTGTGTGTGTGTGTGTGTGACTCTGTGTGTGTGTGTATGTGTGTTGGGGTTGGGTGGGGTGAAGGGATAGGATGAGAATGGTGATGGTTATGCTTGTGTTTGTTGTATATTGTGATGTGTGTGATACTATGTGTTGTTGCATACTTTTTAAGCGTTAATCTTTTATTTATATATATATGTACACTGTCTTTGTTCTCATGTGTGGCACCCACATTTTCCTTTGAAAGAATAAAGAATTTCTTGACTTGACTTGGCCAGTCCAGCCACATTCACCGAATGCCTTGTCAAACAACATCCAACACATCATGCCAAGCAAGTCGAGCACCATAGCCTGTCCAACGACACACCATGTCAAATGTATCAGGTCAAGTAAGTCAAGTCCCTTGACCTGTGACCACACTGTGGATCCGATGCATGGCTGACTGCGGGCTGTCACAACCAGGGATGGCAAAGCCTCGTCTGGCTTAGACTCTACACATACTTACCAAGTGCATGGAGAAAAACAAACAAACAGCAAAACATCAACTTTTCTTTTTAAGCTGGGCTTGCACAGAGCTGATCTGTACTTACTGATCAGGTGGACTTTGCTCTCTCCCAGAACTGTGCTGACGTAGTAGGTGACTTCCTCCACAGAGCTGCCTGCCGTCACTCTGGGAAGGTCTGCCACCTTCTTCACGCTCTGTCGCTTTCCCAGCCGATGACCCACGTGCTTTCTTTTCAAAGTCTGCTGCTGCTTCAGGGTGGACCTCTCCAGGTCTATCACTTCCCCAAACAAGTCCTCCTCACCACTGTTCGCTTCCCCCACTCCCAGGAAAGGTCGGTCGTCTTCTTTGGCGCGGGTGTAGTCGTACGACTCCACGCTTCGATCGCTGACCACTTTCTTTTCCATGCTAAAGCTCCCCACCTCAGCTGTCAGAATCTGCTCTTGAAGCACCGAGCCCCAGACGTTCCTGTTACTTGGTTTGGGCAGGGGCGGCATTGCGCTGCCATGTTTGACAAAGTTTGGATTGATGAATGGTTTGGACTGGTGCGAGTCCATGCCACTTCCATAGATTCTGATTTTTCTGTGTAACCCGTTGCCATCGTCATCATCACTGTCGTAACTGTTGCTGCTGTCAGAATCACTGCAGGCAGGTCGAAATGGAGCCTGGAGTGATGGCGCAGTTCTGGGCTGGTCATCAAATATGGAGTATTGCTGAACTGGTGGTTTGTTGGATGGCTTACAAGCTTTCTGGGACAGTCAAAAGAGAAAAAAACACAATAACACACACTACCTATGAAGATTAAAAATGTGAATGAAGTTATTAACATTATAAACCCAAATGAAACCAAAACACCCACCCACACACAGTGTCATTTTTTGGGGGACATGTACAAAACAAACAACAACAAAAAACTCACTCAAGCGTTAGTCAAAAAATGTGTACATTAACTTGATTAAGTTAATGTACACATTTTTTCTAGTATACAATCAGGGCCTAACATTAAGCACTCCTAACTGCCCCAGGCAGACAGACCCAGTTGCAGGGTACACTAGCTTAGAAAGTTCTGTTACTTCTAATACTCCATATGCTTCTGCTCGCCCTCTACAGTTACTGCAGTAGCACATAAAAGATCCCGGTCATTCTGCCAAAAGTGCAGGTGGCAGGTTACACCTAAACACACATACACTCTATCTATGTGGCTTTGAATGAAGTGACACTGTAACCTGGTGCATGGTTGAATGGTGTACACAGAACTTGTGCTGAAATGGCAGCATTTCACATGGCACTAGCCATGCAAAATCCACAGAGCGCTACTTGTACACTACTTCCGTGGATAATAATACGCGCTATAAAAGGATACAGTCACTCATTCAGAATCACATGCCAATGTGCGCAGTGAGTCTGCTCGAGAGCAGAGAATAGTGCTGTATAAAAGCTATGAATAATAATAATAATACAGATAATGTCAAGCCCTGACTTAAGATTTTTATTCCTGCAATATTTGAATAAAGATTGACTGTACTAGTTCTAGACATGAATTACAGTACGTCATAGGAATATGATCAGCCTTTTCTAAAAAATAAAAACCCTAAAATGAAAACACACACATAAAAGTTATTAAAACAACAACAAAACAAAATTTTCTTCTGCTGTGATGCTATGTC
Source organism: Alviniconcha strummeri (assembly GCA_963584105.1). Taxonomy (NCBI): domain Eukaryota; kingdom Metazoa; phylum Mollusca; class Gastropoda; family Provannidae; genus Alviniconcha; species Alviniconcha strummeri. The sequence continues at coordinate 17,497,427 of OY757550.1, read as the reverse complement.
AAATTAGCATTAATTCAATAATTGTATGCAAAAATTTGGAATAAAAATGTATTCCCACAATGTACGAAAACTCTGTCTCTCTCACAGTCTGTGTCTCTGTCTCTCTCTATTGTTACTAATAGTAATACTATGTTACATGTGCTTTGATGTTTGACCGAAGCTAAACTATAAATGTACAAATAATGCTGACACTCACACTGACACTTGTGACAGCACAGTGGTGAAATAACTATTGTTATTAATAATAATATTAATTCTGCCTTACTCAGTTACTGACGGTTTGGAATAAAAATCAGGTTAGCCATTAGGTCAGTCCCTGGACTGATTCACTGAACAGGTCACTGGGGAGACATGATGAAGGACAATACAGAAGAAGTGTTCCTCAATGTATTTTATGTGGAAGGCCACTGTAAGCAGTTCCAGCATGAAAGCAGACACCCACTCTATGACACTGTCCATCCAGCACTTCCTTGGCCATCTATGGACAGCACCATCCACTGTCCCAGGTGTCCTGAAAGATGGCTTTGGGAGAGACTGCCATGGCATGTGAAATTGTGTGACCACTGACTGAGGCAGCACCGAGTTCAAATGATAAATGATGCAGTGCACAACAGAAGAAACCTTGAACAACTTAACAATAACAAAATTACATGTGTACAAAGAATATGATATATTCATTTCATGAGCTTGCAATTGCACACAACCAAATCTAGGCATAACCTAACAGTTGAACAGTTCCAGCAAAACGTAGTGATCTCAGTGTCTGAAAGTGTAGCTAGCATATAATTTAGGCTGGCAACGACCACATTTAAACATTTTTAGTTTAGCCTTTAGAAGCGTTCAATCGGCCTAACTGACTGAGTGCCTTTGTCTGTATCAACTATTGAAATATAATAATCATATCAAAACGAATGCCTCTGTCTGAACGAGCATCAACTATCGAAATATAGTAATCACATCAAAGCATAGCCTACACTGGCCACAGTTTACATTATCAGTCAGTTAAACTATTGAAGTATTTTACTAGGTAGCGGCAGCCTCTCATCGCCTATGCGGGAACATCAGAATTTTACTGTATTTCAGTCACTAATTTCTCCACAGTCTCTGAATGTATCCTCTTGGAAATTATATGAATAAAAAGAACGTTTTCTTCGCATTCTTATGGTTGTTTTTATGTTTGCATGCAATGTACCTCGAAAAATCGCCAGTTGATTTTCTACGGGAGGTATTTGCTGTTTGTCCGGTGCCGGTCACGCGGTCCGAGACATGAACGAAAACAGTCATGTGTTTATCCGCTCGGTGAAAAAGCGATACGCGTCGTACACAGCAGTATGTGGTATCACTGGACTGGAAATTGAATGCCGATTCCAGTGGTGTAAACGCCGTGGTCAATTTTAAACCGCAAAACGCCCTCAAATGTCTAAAATATCCCCCCTCAAAATGAAGCTGAATTCGTACCCTTTCGAATGAGGTATGGAGCTAATGGATTGCTGACCGGTCGGTCTTTCACAAGCCAATAAAAGACTGCAATAAAGGCGCTTTTTTCAAATCGAGTTAATCCAGGATGGCATCGACCGCGTGGAGTTTTTGTGACTCGATTGCCGAGTTTTGGCACATGATTCATGAGTATTCTCTTCACCTGGCTCCAGTTTACTGAATTTGGTGACAGTTGGTCTCATAATTTAGCATTTTTATATGATATTTTGATTCATTCTTGCAGAATTGCCAAAATTCTTACGATTTTCTTGACCGACTCAGAGTTCTGTCTTTGTTTACAAATACGACTAACCGGAAGTTGTCGATCACTCGCTTGTTCTCCTAAATATTGCCAAAATACGCCAAATTTTCACAAAAATAGTCATTGAAATACATTCTCTGACGTCTTCTGGAACAGTGTTATTTTTGGGGGACAAACCTTTGACGTAAATTCGTGGCGATGGCTGTTTTCATGATCAAAATTCTTCATCAGGGGAGGTAACTAAGATGCTGAGAAAACACAGTCGACATCATAACTTCTGCACTTGAACTCTGTTAAAAGTCTTTTCCAAACTGAAGGCTGTTTTCCTGGCAACTGGGAGAGAATGCCGGCAAGACCTTCCTCAGGTTGAAGTGGACAACCGACTGTTAGTGCAGCTGCTTCTCCTGAAAGATGAGGGATCCAAGACTTTGGATGAGACTGCATTCTTCCAGCAACTTCTCAAGCCAGATCTGGTCAAGACAGTGCTGCTTTCTCGTCTGCGGTATTTATGGTCAACAGACTGAAGGAGCTGTTTGGAGGTGAGCCACTTCCAGAACTTCCACCTCTTCACGGCTATGGCAGCTGCCAGCAGAGATGTCAACAAGTGGAAGAGGAATCTGACCCAGGAGATGTCGACGGAACCAGAAGATAAATCAGAACCTGATGAACCTGAGTTTGAAACCAGCTGCAGATTTCAACAGGAGGGAGACATTGTGGCAGTCTACAATGCAGAAGATTTCTTTATCAGCAAAGTCACCAGGGACATCAGTGAGGAAGAGGCAATAGTCAATTTCTTGGAGAAGGCGGCAGTAAAGATGGAGTTGTTGTGTACAGGTGGCCATGCTCTGAAGATTACACTCAAAAGTCAAATCTCCTCCGCAGTTGTGTTTGCCAAGAATCTGCAACTTGCACCTTCATCATTGTCTCCAGGGACGTTTGCAGGAATTTATTTGGCAGACATCAAGCACACAGATGCTGTTTACAGGAAAATCACCTGTAGACCATGTCAATTGACTCCAAATCACAGCTTTGTAGGCCTGTATGTTGATGGATGATAAAGGTGATACTGCTGTACCATGTTTTCTTTAGCATACACATCCTTTTTCTGCTGTGAAAAGTGAAGATTTTGCAGACTTTAAGAATAACACTCAAAATAAGTGCAAATGCTGCTGCAAGTGTACTTCACATTTAGTTTAATGTACATGCAAAGTTTCATGGCTGTATCTGTAGTGGTTTTCAAGTTATGAGTTAAAGTATGAAACCCATTAGATTTGTCCTTTTTTCCGCTGTGAAAAGTGAAGTTTTTGCAGGCTTTAAGATCTATCATTCTCAGAATAACTGCAAATGTTACTGCAAGTGTACTTCACACTTAGTTTAATGTACATGCCAAGTTTCATTGCTGTATCTGTAGTGGTTTTCAAGTTATTACCAGTTAACTTAAAGTGTGGCAACCCACATATTTGTGTTTTTTCCGCTGTGCAAATTGAAGATTTTGCAAACTTTAAGACCCTGTAACTTTAAAAGTAAGAGTCAGAGCTGCTTAGAAAAAAATAAGTGCAAAGACTGTGATAAACCCTACTTGGAAATCCATTGGGAAAGCTGTCATTGCCATATGTTACCCACTGTGTGGTGTCAAAAGTGCTGTTTCATGCAAATTGGCAAGCTCGGAATTGCTTTTTGGAGCAACTTCAGCCCTCTGCCTCTGTTTCATCTTTCTTTGCTGACCATATGATTTAGCTGTGACAAAGTGCAACCAAGGTATACTTTTGAAAAGTGTAAGTATTTGGATTCTCCCATGTTCATGAGAACCACTATGGGGGGGGGGGGGGTAAATTTTAGAAAATGTAATAAACTGTTTATTGTCATGCAAAACTGTGTTTTCGAATGGCTATATCTTTGGAACTAATTAAGATAAACAGTTACTCTTTTTTTTTCATTTTCTTGTATCAATATGGCCTGTCTGAAAATTCATACATTAAATTGCTGTTGTAAAATTTAAATTTTGGCTGCCGCTACCTAATTTTAGTTTTTACTTATGGATACTTATTTATTAGCAGATAGATTAGTACACGTACTTGCTCTTCTTCGCCCATTGAATCCGAGTCAGTGATCTCGCCTTCCTCAAGTTCCTCTTCTACGGCAGCCATGATAAGAGGGTTCGTACTGTTTGTAAGACAAAACTGTTATTCGGCGATGCTGTGCAGACAGATCAAAACACTTCGAGCCAAGGCCAGACCGCTATCAGTACGTAAAGACCTTTGTTGACTTCAGCGCAAAAAACGCTGCATTTAGAGTTATCCCTCTTCTGCTTGTTTCAGGGAGTTTATTAGAATTGCTCCTCATTGGGGTGTGCGTGAAGACTGAACAGTGTAGGCCTAAACATCAAAATCAACAACTGATGCCTCCGTCACGCCGCCTACAACTTTGCTACACATAGCAATAACTTTTATAAATACCGTAACTCGGGCAAAACATTTTTGTTTTGTTTTTGTTTTAAACTCAAATGTGACGTATGTGACTTGTGGATGAAAGAGGCGAAAGCCGCGGGAAACTTTACAATGACTTTGAATGCAGCAAACTTAAATAAGTAATCAGACCAGTTTTTATTGCAAAATAATTTCTTTTGGCACGACTAAACAAAGCATTTTGAAGACCGGCATTGTGACTGAGTTTGAAATCTACTACTGCTAGCAACTGAAATCACTCGTGACTGAGTAGTCTACTACCCTCCGGTTCGGCCAGTACCTGTGGCTTTTCCCGCGGAGACCGTCGTGGGTTTACTGACTCTGACATGTTTTGTTTGCCGCATTTTCAATAGGTTTTAAACTGAGGTGTGTCACAGTGTGTCAGTGCCCTCCGTGTGTGTGTGTGTGTGTGTGTGTGTGTGTGTGTGTGCCGTGTGTGCGTGTGTGTCAGCCACGGTGTGTGTGTGTGTTTGTGTGTGTGCCGTGTACTTCTGTCAGAGAGAGAGAGAGAGAGAGAGAGAGAGACAGAGAGAGAGAGAGAGAGAGAGAGAGAGAGTAATCGGACGTGATCCTTGGCGGCATTTATTGGAAGGGAGGTAATCGTAATGACCAAAATGAAAAGAAAGCACGTAATGCTGTTACTTCCCCTGCGTAACAACGGCCAGGAACGCCTTGATACGCCCAAGGTAGGCAATAAAGCAAGTAAGTAGGCTAAACACTGATGGTGCTTAACGTCCACAAGCACCAGAAAGCTTTGGAGTCACTGGTTTTCTACACACTCACACATCCACTTAAACACACTCACCCACGCGTGCGCGAGCGCGTGCATGCATGCATGCTTAATTATATTCTTATTGGGGAGAGGGGAGAAGTGGGAGGCCCCACTTCTCCCCTCTCCCCAATAAGAATACAATTAAGCTTAAGTAGTCCAGTTAATCATTATCATCATCATCATACTAAGTGTATTTTATGCTGTTCCCCATGAAAAGGTTGGGAAAATGAAATTATTTTTACAAACATTGTCCACATTAAAAAAGAAGAAGGAAAAAAAAAAAAAAAAGAAGAAAAAAAGAAGAAGAAAAAAAGACAAATAAAATTGAAAATGAAAGAAAAAAGACAAATATAATTAAAAAAGAAAGAAAAAAGAAATAAATAAATTAAAAAAGACAAGAGAGAGAGAGAGAGAGAGAGAGAGAGAGAGAGAGAGAGAGAGAGAGAGAGAGAGAGAGAGAGAGAGAGAGAGAGAGAGAGAGAGAGAGAGAGAGAGAGATTAAAAAAAAAAAAAAAAAAAAAAAAACTGTCAGTGACTGTCATACTAAAACGCGGGAAAGAGCTCGTGAAAACAGTTTGTAGCAGTGTCTGGGAAAGTCCTCTTTCAAATCGTTATAAAATCAACGGCACGTTCAAACACAAAACGTTTAATGAGGATCACGTTCTTTTAACCTCCTCTAAACACACGAGATGTTTAGCCTCCGACGGAGAGTTCCTTTAAACAGTCACCAAATCAAAAATATCTGACCAAGATAACCAACATAATAATGGTCCCCACCTGGATCAGATTTAAAAAAAATAATTCCACTGCTCTCTGCTTGGCATTGTGGGCCAAACATCGGATTCCGTTTTTCCCCCGTCAGATTTACTCTGCTTAAAGTCTTCCAGATCTAAACATAACACCTCAACAATTGCAGAACTACTTGCTTGTTGTTTCTAAACTTGCACCTAAAAGCAAACACACACACACACACACGCACGCACGCACGCACGCACGCACGCACGCACGCACGCACGCACGCACGCACGCACGCACGCACGCACACACACACACACACACACACACACAAACACACAAAACAAACAAACACAAAATCAAAAGTTTTGGTCAACTAAATGGAAGCAGTATCTGGTAGCAAGCAACTTCTGATCATATTACGGCGTTTTGCTTCGTATATTTTTGCCTGGCGCCTACTTGCTGTTTCTCCTTGTACTGAGACTGACACGATTGTCGTGTGACTGATGAGTGTCAATCATAGACATTAAATATTATCCAGGACCATACCAGATTGGAACGGACTGCCCCAGAAGGTTGTGACATCTGAGTCACTGGACTGTTTTAAGTCCCTGCTCAACCCGCTCCTGAAAGTCCCCCCCCCACCCCCCCCCCCATCAACAAAATGATGTTGGCCGCTGTATGGAAGAAGAAGAAGAAGAAGAAGAAGTCTGTGATTGACACTCATCCCTGAAGTAAGGGACATTACTCTAGGAACGCGTGAAAAACAATAGCGTCATAGACAGCAGTGATGTCATCAGTCGTATAATGTCGTCATTTTGTTATAAGTTTTAGTATCATGTCTGTGTTTAATTTCGTGCTGTGATCAACTTAAATTTTTGCTTGGGTTGTTTGTGTAGTGCGCGTTTTGTTGCGAGATCCTACCGAACCCAGTCGAGGGAGTGAACGTGAAAGTTTAGCCCTCACTGGTGTTGGTGTATTATTCGTGCAAAGAGGTGAGTTTTTACCCCCAAAAATCTTTCGGCCTCCCGGCCGGCCATATTAAATCTATAGCCAAACCGAACTTTGTTTTCTTTGAGCTGCATGTTACGTTTTTTTCTCTCCATCTCTTTGACTCTTTACTCATTTATTACCCTTCTCAGTCGGAATGTGTTGCATCTACTGTAAACTAATAGACAGATAGACGCAGACAGACGGACACGTAAACGCACGCATGCAACCTGGCTCCTCTCCTCCAGTCACACACACACACACACACACACACACACACACACATACACACACACACACACACACACACACACACACACACACACACACACACACACACACACACACACAAATAAAAATAAAACACTTTTTTGTTAAAAACAGGTAGGCCCCCCCCCCCCCCACACACACATACACACACACACACACACACACACACACACACACACACACACACACACACACACACACACACACACACACACACACACACACACACACACACACACACACACACACACACACACACACACACACACACACCACACACACACACACACACACACACACACACACACACACACACACACACACCACACACACACACACACACACACACTTCACCGGCGCTCAGACGAAGACACCGCAAGCACCCGTGTCCCGACAGCAGACAAACAAAACACGTCACAGCCAGTGTCTTTGATGAAGGGTGAATGATCCACCACTTTAGCCACGGTGACGGTCTGCGCTGATCTGATCAGGAAAAAAAAAAGTACGGCTATGCATGCTGCCATTTGAAGTGTCTGATATCACCCCCCCCCCCCCTACCCCCCCCTCCCACCACCACCACCAAAGAAAAGAAGAAAATGTAAATCTGGCCGGGTGGTGGGTACGCGGTGGGTGGGTGGGGGGTGATGGTGGTGGTGGTGGTGGATAGGGGCAGACGAACACACTGCGTGCAACCGTCTCCTGGCAACAGACAAAACACGTCACAGTCAGCGACACCAGACACACCAGATCACCGGCAGGCTGTCACAGTGGGTTAATCATTTCTCAGCCGGTGTCGTCAGGTCGTGTGGCTCTCCTTCCTGTCGTCACAGACACTCAGACCAAAGGGGAGGCAACTTTAAGACGTCAGGAGCGTTGTACCTTTCATGTTCTCATCACATCAAGTGACACAGCGATTTCAGACAGTTGACAATGAGTTGTCAAATCACTCACTCTGTGGATGATCACTTTTTGCAGATCTATATCTTTGACATGTCATTCCTGTTTGTATACTTGGCAAAGAGCCTGCTGACTTCAAGCTGTTACTTTAAAGGACAAGTCCAAGGTTTGGGGTGATTTTTGACACGATTTTTGTTAAAGTTCGCTGAGAACAATGATGTAGGTGAAATTGTGATCTTGTGAAAACGGGCATTTTCTGTCGTACCGAAAGTGTCGCCATGACATCCAAAATAATGTGCACATATGCGCACTACGTCACTCTGGGGAATCGCTGCAAAATGGCTATTAATCACAGGGTAACCGACTTTGAAAAGATTCCAGTTCGGATCTCCAAAGATGAAGCTCCGACGCCATTGTCAGTAGTTGGGCCTTTGTTTCTTTCGTCCTTGTTATTTCATTTTTCTCGAGCCTTGTTGGGTGCGTGGCGTTTCAGTCTTTTTAGTTCTGTTTACTCTAGCTTTCACAACAGGCTGGACCTCATCAGGGAGCCTGCCTTTTATTGGTGTTTTATTTTATTTTC
>OY757550.1:17478635-17488780 GCA_963584105.1 Alviniconcha strummeri | reverse complement strand
AACGACAAGAAGTTAATAACGTTTTTATCATCGAATTTAAACCTTTAGATTACGTTTCGCACCGGCCTCACAATGCACTCCTGTTTTTGCCGCAGTAACCTTTCTGACACGTTTCCTGACCTATGACACACAATTAAGAATTCGGCCTTGAACAGTGGGTTGACCGAGTCTTCCGCTGCTTTTATGAGCGATACATCCGGAAACACAGTCAAGCGAGAAAGCGTGAAGCAACTCAGTGCAGCACCGCTAAACTCAGTCAGCCTAGGCCAGACATGACAGCGCCCAAGCAACGACAGAAAACGGTTGTGAATAGTTTATTGTGTCCCGAGACACTTCTTCCGGTTAAACGGCTTCTTTTCTCAGGAGAGGTGGTACTAGCGTGTGTGTATGTGTGTGTGTGTGTGTGTGTGTGTGTGTGTGTGTGTGTGTGTGTGTGTGTGTGTGTGTGTGAGTGTGTGTGTGGTTGTCTGTTGTGTGTGTGTGTGTGTGTGTGTGTGTGTGTGTGTGTGTGTGTGTGTGTGTGCCTGTGTGTGTGTGGTTGTGTGTTGTGTTGTCAATGTTGTTTCTGTGTGTGTGTGTGTGTGTGTGTGTGTGTGTGTGTGTGTGTGTGTGTGTGTGTGTGTGTGTGTGTGTGTGTTGTGGTGCGTGTGTGTGTGTGTGGGGGGGGGTCAGGTGTGTGTATCGTGGGGGGGGGGGGGGTCATGTGTGTGTGTGTGTGTGTGTGTGTGTGTGTGGAGTTGGGGGGGGGGTTGTTCGTGTGGATGTCTGGGGATGTGTTTGGAGTGGGGCGCTTGGAAGGGGGCGCCCCCTAACAGTCCCCCCCCCCCCCCCCCCCCGACCCCACACAATTGCGCGAGTTTGCGTCAAGTAAACTAAACTTCTTTCTTTTTTTAAATGAAACCAAAAGGTGCAGTCAGACGCACAAGCAAAAACACAAGACTGGATTGCGTTGTTTTTGTTTTGTTTTACAGCTGTTTCAGTTTTTGTATTTTAATTCCAGACTTGTGCAAATGGAGCTTTTAAGATACATTTTCAGATCCCTGTTCCCATTTGCGCCTTTCGCCCGCCAGTAGGCCTGATGCGGGTCAGAGAGAGCCATTCAAATCCCAGTTAACAAGAAGAGCTTCGTGACACGTCGTAACATCTGTGACCTTGAGGGCACTGGAATTGCAATTTGTCTTCTGAAAGGTTCTGCAGCCGGGCCACGGCGCGTGAAAGAATCGGTCTTTGATGGCATTTGGTTTTCAATCTTGATTGTTGCCGGCAATTTTCCCAGGCTGCTACAACAGTGACACGAGAGGTTTCAATTTGCTGTGCTGTTATTGTGCACGTTCAGTTGGAACAAACGCAACTTTCTGTCGTTTCAATGGCTGTAGTCTGAAATTTTTGTCACGGATTATTCATTTTGCAGATTTCAGACAAACTGGCAGGCAGACAGACTGACAGGCAGGCAGACAGACTGACAGGCAGACAGGCAGACACACACACACACACGCACGCACGCACGCACGCACGCAAACATGCACGCACGCACGCACGCACGCACGCACACACACACACACACACGCACGCACACACGCACGACCCAGCACGCACACACACACACACACACACACACACACACACACACACACACACACACACACACACTCACACACATGTAACATACGCACGCATGTACACATACGCACAAATAAACCACTAATAATGGTTTTACGGAAATTAACAGTAATTTTGTTCGTATGTTTCAGCGGAATCGTCGAACATCAAACGAGGTAAGATTTGTTTCAGCAATACTTGTGCCTCGACAGCTGTCTTCCCTTGTGCCTCATCATCCTTTCCTTGTACCTCATCATCTTCCTTCCCTTGTTCCTCATCATCTTCCTTCCCTTGTGCCTCGTCATCTCTCTTCCCTTGTGTCTCAACATCTTTCTTCCCTTGTGCCTTATCATCTTCCTTTCCTTGTACCTCATCATCCTCCTTCCCTTGTGCCTCATCATCTTTCTTCCCGTGTGCCTCATCATCCTTCCCTTGTACCTCATCATCTTTCTTCCCTTGTTCCTCGTCATCTGTCTTCCCTTGGGTCTCAACATCTTTCTTCCCTTGTGCCTCATCATCTTCCTTCCCCGTGCCTCATGATCGTTCTTCCCCTGTGCCTCGATATCTGTCTTTCCTTGTACCTCATCATCTTCCTTCCCATGTGCTTCTTCGTCCTTCTCTTATGCAGCAGTATCTTCCTTCTCTTGTACATTTTCTTTTTTCTCTCTTGCATCATTCTTGTTCTTCTCTTGTGCATCATCGTTTTCCCCTCTTATGCATTATCACCTTTCTTCCCTTGTGCGTTATCTTTCACCTCTTGTGCATTATAATTCATTTTTCTTATCTTGTGCATCATCAGCCTTCTTTTGTGAAGTGTCCTCTTCCTTCTCTTGTGCATCATCATCTTCCTTCTCTTGTGCATCATCATCTTCCCATCATCTTCCGTCTCTTGTGCATCATCATCTTCCTTCTCTTGTGCATAATCATCTCTCTTGTGCATCATCATCTTCCTTCTCTTGTGCATCATCATCTTCCTTCTCTTGTGCATCATATCTTCCTTTTCTGTGCATCATCATCTTCCCTCTCTTGTGCATCATCATCTTCCCTCTCTTGTGCATCATCATCTTCCTTCTCTTGTACATCATCGTCTTCCCTCTCTTGTGCATCATCATCTTCCTTCTCTTGTGCATCATCATCTTCCCTCTCTTGTGCATCATCATCTTCCTTCTCTTGTGCATCATCATCTTCCTTTTCTGTGCATCATCATCTTCCTTCTCTTGTGCATCATCATCTTCCCTCTCTTGTGCATCATCATCTTCCTTCTCTTGTGCATCATCATCTTCCTTTTCTGTGCATCATCATCTTCCTTTTCTGTGCACTTTCATCTTCCTTCTCTTGTGCATCATCATCTTCCTTCTCTTGTGCATCATCATCTTCCTTCTCTTGTGCATCATCATCTTCCGTCTCTTGTGCATCATCATCTTCCGTCTCTTGTGCATCATCATCTTCCTTCTCTTGTGCATCATCATCTTCCTTTTCTGTGCATCATCATCTTCCTTCTCTTGTGCATCATCATCTTCCCTCTCTTGTGCTTCATCATCTTCCTTCTCTTGTGCATCATATCTTCCTTTTCTGTGCATCATCATCTTCCTTTTCTGTGCACTTTCATCTTCCTTCTCTAGTGCATCATCATCTTCCTTCTCTTGTGCATCATCATCTTCCTTCTCTTGTGCATCATCATCTTCCGTCTCTTGTGCATCATCATCTTCCTTCTCTTGTACATCATCAGCTTCCTTTTCTGTGCATCATCATCTTCCTTTTCTGTGCACTTTCATCTTCCTTCTCTTGTGCATCATCATCTTCCTTCTCTTGTGCATCATCAGCTTCCTTCTCTTGTACTTCATCATCTTCCCTCTCTTCTGGATCATCTTCTTTCTTCTCTGTTCATCATCTTCTTTCTCTGTTCACCCTCTTCCTTCTCCGTTCACCTTCTTCCTTTTCTGTTCGACATCTTCCTTCTCTGTTCGCCATCTTCCATCACAGTTCATCTTCTTCCTTTTTTGTTCACTTCTTCTTCCTCTGTTCGTCATCTTCCTTCTATGTTCACCCTTTTCCTTCTCTGTTCACCTTCTTCATCTGCTGGTCATCTTCCTTCTCTGTTCACCTTCTTCCTTCTCTGTTCACCTTCTTCCTTCTCTGTTCGTCTTCTTCATTCACTGTTCATGTTCTTTCTTTTCTCTGAATGACCTTCCTTCTCTGTTCATCTTCCTTCTCTGTGAACCATCATCTTCCTTCTCTGTGCTGTAGGGTCCGGCTCCTCGCAAACCACACGGACTCCGACACGAGGCGAGAACCGTGCTGTGACCTTCACCTTCCTCCTTGGCAACCCAATCACCGTGACCCTTCTTGTGGCCTTGACCTCTTTATTGACATTCAACTTCGTGACTACGTGATTGCAGCTACTGCTGTCTGCTCAGGCCGGGAAAAGCGAGCAAAAATTAAATCGACCACAGTGGTGTTGATATTCAACAGATGTCGGGGGGGAAATATTAGATGTCATCACCACCATGGAACTAACATCAGCTCGTCAAGATTTGACGTGATCTGTTATTTTAAAATATATAAATGAAATAGTCACACGTTTTGATTGTTTTTGAGAGAATTGTTGCGTGACCACAATGCTTCATGTGATATGGAAAGAAAAAAAAAGAGAAGAAAAAAAAGAAAAAAAAAGAAGGAGGAGAAAAAAGACGGAGAAAGATGTACAGTTGTGATGATGCATCCACCTGGAAGAGGACGAGGGGACGACTTCTGAGAGTCAAACCCGAGCGAGTATGGCAGCTCATCATCTCTACACCAACAAGTCTGTGTTAGTGTACTAGCTGTACTAGGTATGAGGCGAACACCGGTGGCGATAAAGACAAAGGCGATTCAACACAGACTCCTCAGTGACATTTGTGGACCGTCTTGTGATACTTTCGATGGCAAAGTCGCCGAAACACTACCAGGATTGACAAAAAAACGTGAAGCAGCCTGTAATTATGGTCATGAGTGTTTGTGCATGAACGGAAAGGAGTCTGAACTTTTTCCAGCGAATGTTATATCATTCAAGGAAATACGTGCGGGAGATGGAATGAGCTCAGACTGGAGACGACCGAATGACGTCTTGGCGTGTTCGGGCATTGTGGTTATATATACGTACACAACAGCAGCGTGGCATGTTTGTGTAGTTGTACATATCCTTCTCGATGAAGCCCGCTCTGTTTGAAGCATTGCCAGCGCTGTGCTAGTGTACTGCGAGACTCCAGGAATGTCCGAGTCTATGGACAGCGGGCACGGGGTGGCCTTTAAAGTGGGTGATGTCCAGACCGTGACTGCATGCCTCTGAACTGGCCGGCTGCGGGACATGCAGTTAAAGTTCACGACGACGTCATCGAGGGCACAGACGTCATCGATGTCATCATACCACTCACATCAGTGGCTGGAGCTGTTCTGACCCCTGATTGGGTCACGTCACTGAGTGCGTGACGTTGAGTCCGTGACTGTGAAATCTGGGCAACAAAAACAGTCCACTGACTTCTGCCGAGGCTCCGAATGGCAGAAGAAGAAGATGGTGGTGGGGCGTGGAGGGGTGGGGGTGGGGGGGGGGGGGGAGGGAGACCGGTTGGAGTTTAAACACTTGACTTCTGCGCTGAGACAAAAACAGGCAGTTCAGTGGATGTGTGTTGTACAGTATCCAAATAGGAAGGTGATCGGGGTAACTAACCCTCGACATCTGCGCAGACCACTAAACAGTTCAGTGACTGCATGTTGTACCAGATTCAGATGAGAAGTGGCTTTTGTCTTTAACATGTGAATGACACGCACCAGTGCAGCAGAGACTCTTGGCACGCTGCTGCTGAAAGATGCGGACGGAGGCGATCTGTGCTGGGACCTGAACACCTATGTGCAGCAAAACAGCTCGTCACGGGTTTGCTGCTGAAGCTCTAAGTGGAAAGGCGATTTGAACCCCAAGGAACGAATCACCAGCATTTGTTGCAGCACTAAGCGCACTTCTCAAAAATACTCAATAGAACATATAACGAAATGCTCAAAAACATCCAAATCTCTTACCGGCTAAGTGTAGAATGCAAGGACTGTTTCGGTTAGACTTCGTCTTTTTTTCTTTGTTCTTTTTTCTTTTCTCTTCTTTTTTAACCTGCAAACTCTGGAAGAGGGATCGGGTGGGTAATTCCACATTATAATACAAAGTAGTTGGCACTGATATTTAATTATTTTTATAAGGAGAGAGAGAGACAGAGACAGACAGAAACAGAGACAGACAGAGAGACAGAGGCAGACAGACAGACAGAGAGAGAGCTAGGTATATCGAGTTATGCCTAGTCAATCAGTACGGTAATATCAGGGCGAAGAGAGACAGACAGACAGACAGAGATAGAGAGACAGACACATATAGAGACAGAGACAGACAGACAGACAGACTGACAGGCAGGCAGGCAGACGGACGGACTGACGGACAGACAGACAGACAGACATATAGAGAAACACAGAAACAGAGACAGCAACAGCAGCAAAAAGCTTTCAGCATGGAACATTTTATGCTGCCGATCAAAGGATACTTTCCGCAGTCTATAGAAAGCCTGTTCCAAAGTATACTTATCACGAGAATGAAACTTACAACTCGCACCTCAGTTGCTGGCTGAAAAAAAGATTTCCTTGCGGATCAAATCGTTGCCTGTTCCTTGGCAAATGCTGCATTTGCCACTTTTATTAAAGTGCAATCTTGTCGCAGAGCGAAACTTGGCTTTATTTTGAAGTTTAATTGTCAGGAGTAATCTGACAGTTCGTGTGCATATTAATCCTCTGTTCATAGATAATTATGTAACTTGATGTACAAGTGAATAGTTTGTACATATTAACTGTGACGTTCGTGTGTGTTGTACACTTTTTTCTTTTAATCCATCGTGTTCTGCAAGACTTGATGTTTCTGGCAAAATGCAGAAAGCGAAGAACTTCTTACGAGACTATGTGACCCTACCTTCCGAGGTGAGTCACGTTGATACTTTCCGTCATTTTAAGATATTTATATCGCAGTATGGAGCACTAAATCCTCTTTACCGTGACGCAAACGTTACCCAAATCAGTTCACTGGTCTCGTTATAATAACAATTTGAAGTCGCAACCTCCAAAGCACCTCATTTTGAGAAATCGGCAACGTTTTCATCATACCGTCCTTAGCAACAAGCAGGTGCTCGTTTGAAACACCTTTTAATCACGTTTATAAAATTAAGATAATTCTGGAAAACGAGTACAATTTCTGATGAAAAAAAGAAAAAAGAAGAAGACTGGGCAATCTGAGTTTGCTGAAATTCTAAAATCTAAAACGTGGAAGCTCCCTTTGAAAATAAGCTGCAATGAGAAAGTGGCTTAGTATCAGCCTAACTCATTTCGAAAGGCAGTGTGTGTATGTGTGTGTGTGTGTGTGTGTGTGTGTGTGTGTGTGTGTGTGTGTGTGTGTGTGTGTGTGTGTGTGTGTGTGTGTGTGACGTTGACGAGTTGATTAATAACTAGGGGGAGTGGGAGTTGTTTTTTAACACCCAGTTAGCCATGACGGATATATATCAGGGAGGAGGGCGGGGAGGTGGGTGGTGGGGAAGGGGTGGAGAGGGTAGTGAGTACGTTGTTAAAAGAAAGAGAATACTAAATGAAAGGTCGCAGTGAAACTTTCATAACGTTTTCGCACATTTCTGACACGCAGTTTAACCGCTCATTTCGTAAAGATCCGGATTATTTCTGTCTGTCTGTCTGTCTGTTTTTCTGTCTCTCTGCCTGCCTACTTGTCTTTGCCCCCCCCACCCCCACCCCACCCCCACCACCTCTCTATTTTGTATTTATACGCCATTGACATAAACGGAAGATGTGTGCAGTTTGTTTTCAGGCAACCAACAAATTATTCCTCAGTCTCTTTCAGTGACTAAAAGCAGGAGATGCACTCGAAAGCTGGCGCTGTACAAAGGTCACTTTTCGGACAAACACTACTCGGAGGGAGGCTGTTCGTGGCCACCTCATGCAATCCTGTCACCTCTCTGAGTTACTTCATCTCTACTCTCCTTCTCGCTCTCTCGCTCAGCCGCGGATACTCGATCTGCTGTGTTCCTAGGATGGGCAGGAGGACGCTGGGGGAGAGGATGGGCAGGAGGACGCTGGGGGAGAGGATGGGCAGGAGGACGCTGGGGGAGAGGATGGGCAGGAGGACGCTGTGGGAGAGGATGGGCAGGAGGACGCTTGGGGAGAGGATGGGCAGGAGGACGCTGGGGGAGAGGATGGGCAGGAGGACGCTGGGGGAGAGGATGGGCAGGAGGACGTTGGGGGAGAGGATGGGCAGGAGGACGTTGGGGGAGAGGATGGGCAGGAGGACGCTGGGGGAGAGGATGGGCAGGAGGACGTTGGGGAGAGGATGGGCAGGAGGACGTTGGGGGAGAGGATGGGCAGGAGGACGTTGGGGAGAGGATGGGCAGGAGGACGTTGGGGAGAGGATGGGCAGGAGGACGTTGGGGGAGAGGATGGGCAGGAGGACGCTGGGGGAGAGGATGGGCAGGAGGACGCTGGGGGAGAGGATGGGCAGGAGGACGCTGGGGGAGAGGATGGGCAGGAAGACGTTGGGGAGAGGATGGGCAGGAGGACGCTGGGGGAGAGGATGGGCAGGAGGACGTTGGGGAGAGGATGGGCAGGAGGACGTTGGGGGAGAGGATGGGCAGGAGGACGTTGGGGGAGAGGATGGGCAGGAGGACGTTGGGGAGAGGATGGGCAGGAGGACGTTGGGGGAGAGGATGGGCAGGAGGGCGTTGGGGGAGAGGATGGGCAGGAGGGCGTTGGGGGGAGAGGATGGGCAGGAGGACGCTGGGGGAGAGATCCTTTCAATACAGTGGACGTGTATGCTCTGAACTCCCTTCTCCTCTCTGTCAGGCATTCGTCTTCACTCTCCTCTTTTAAGTCAAAACTGTAAACCCATCTCTTCTCCTCTGCATACTGATCTGTCGTTTTACCCAATCCATCACCAGTAATACATGTTGTTGTTGTTGTTGTTGTTGTTGTTGTGTGTGTGTGGAGGGGGGGGAGGGCAGGTTTTTTTTTTTGTGTGTGTGTGTGTGTGTGTGTGTGTGTGTGTGTGTGTGTGTGTGTGATGAAATGAGTGTATCCTTGTATCTTTGTAAGCGCTCTGGGCTCTTGCGAGATGGGGCGTCATAAATAATAATATTATTATGTAACGAAGGCGATGTCCACAGGAAGCTGCTTCAGGTCCGTGCCCTCAGGTTCGGTTAAACTTGTTAAGGACTCGCTCGCTACGACAAAACTTACATAACTTCTGCTTCTCATGTGGCGGTAACCCACTCGGACCAGTTGTGTATAATTATAAGCTCTGTTTAACGCCAAGGTTTTCTCTGAAGAGGTACTGGCGGGGACCGAGATCCAAGGAGAACAGGAAAAGTGGTGGTGGTGGGGGGGGGGGGGGGGTAAAATGAACGCTGCAATGTCCACAAGCAAGAGTGAGCTGGTTTGGCCTAGCGGTTAGGCTGGTAAACAGAGGGACCTCGGTTCGAATCTGCTCCGGCTCTTCTTTCTCTTCAAAAGTTGTGGTCTGTGGACACTGTCTTGTGACTTTGTCCCTCACTATTAATGAAACATTAAAATGGCTCTCATCGCTGCCCACCTTAATGCAGGAGTCTTTCTTGTGGTGACAGTGTAGCGATATTTATATACTCTCCCTCCTCTCCCCACCTCCATACTCCCTTTCCCCCCTTCTCCCCGTCCCTAATAAGCCTTATGGTTTCTGTGGACGTTAAGCACCATGTTTACTTTCCACAAGCAGGATGATTCTGCATTAAAAAGGGCATCGCAGAAAGCCATTTTTACGTTTAATTTGTGAGGGGCAAAATCCCGAATCAGTATCCATAAATCACAGCTTTCGAAGAGAAAATAGAGCCGAAGTAGGGAATTGAACCGAGCTCTTTCTGCTTACCAGCCTAACGCCACTAACCGCTAGGCCAAACCGGCTTACTTGTCCTAGGAGGGATGAACGGTATAAGAAATGTGGTTATGCCGAAACATTTCACGTTCAAAATTCGTTCAGTTTATGCCGCTACACAAGCCGGCACACTGTGGGAGAAAGGACTTGCGAGGCTTCACATTCTCGGAACAAGCTTTCATACTCTGGGAACGGGCTTACACACTTTCTGAACAAGCTTTCACACTCTCAGAGCAGTTTTCTCCCCACTGTCAGAACATGCAGGCTTTTTACACTTTCAAACTGGCGCGATTTTAGCCAACTGCAATTATAGTCTGAACAGGCTTTCCGTGGCTGGTGGCATGCCGTTTTAGACTCGGCTGCCACGTCTGATGAGAAAGGTGGAAAGGGAAGCGGTTTCTGTCGGCAGAAATGGTCGATGTTGTCGCCATTCTTCCCATTGACGCCGAACTGGTAGAAAAAGGAAGTGCATGAGAGAGAGAGAGAGAGAGAGAGAGAGAGAGAGAGAGAGAGAGAGAGAGAGAGAGAGAGAGAGAGAGGGAGAGAGACAGAGACAGAGACAGAGACAGAGAGACAGACA
>OY757550.1:17341135-17476135 GCA_963584105.1 Alviniconcha strummeri | reverse complement strand
TTTATCATACGTATGATATATATATATATATCATACGTATGATAAAAAATATATAGGCTATATAAAAATTAATTAATTAACTAATTAGTTCTTGGAGAATAACGTCCCGTCAACCACAGCTCGGGACGAACAAGCAAATTTTAAATCACACACAAGAACAATCAAAGAAGACGAAAATGGCCTATAGGAGCTCACGAAGGTGGGTATAGCTTGTATTTCTGCTTGCGTCGATCGTGAAAAAGAAGTATAAATTTCTGTTTGAGCCGAAGAAACTTGAAATACACCACGTTTAAGCTAAAGCAGCTTTCGTGCACTAGTCTAGTATTTGTCTCTAACAGCTGCTTATCAGAAAAGAAGCCGAACAAACTTTAAACACACCATGTTTAAGCTGAAAGCAGTCTTCGTGCACTTTAGTGTTTGTTTCTAACAGTTGCTTACCACGAAAGCAGCCGAAGAAACTTTAAACGCACCATGTTCAAGCTAAAAGCAGCTTTCGTGCACTTTAGTGTTTGTTTCTAACAGTTGCTTATCAGAAAAGACGCCGAACAAACTTTACATACACCATGTTCAAACTCAAGCCGCTTTTGTGCACTTGCCTAGTGTTTGTCTCTGACAGTTACTTATCAGATAAGAAGCCGAGCAAATTTTACGCACACCACGTTCAAGCTAAAAGCAGATTTCGTGCACTTGTCTAGTATTTGTCTCTAACAGTTGCTTAGCAGAAAAGAAGCCGAACAAACTTTAAACACGCCATGCAAACTAATAGCAGCTTTCGTGCACTTGTCTAGTATTTGTCTCTAACAGTTGCTGATCAGAAAAAAATATTTCACCCGATGCTGGGTAGCATTGTGTCAGCGTGCCTCATGTTTTCTTTGTATACCTAGGGATTCAACCTTTCGAAAATCCCCAGGTGTTGAAAACGTGCACCACAGATGCGGTCCTGTGCTTTAATTGACACAGGTCCTCGTCATCCATTCAGATCTTCTCTGTTCAATCGCAGGCGTTGAGAAATGTGACTTGCTGTGTAGTGAAACTCCCGATGAAACCCCACCACTTCCATCCATCCCACCCCACTTTTTTTCTTTCTTTTTTCTTTTCTTTTTTCTTTAAAAGAGAGAGACGTTATTTTCATATTTTCACGTGAATGAACGTGGACTCTACTTCTTTTGAGATCACATTTAACCCCATTAACTTTAAATGGCGGCCCCTGAAACTAGTAAAAGTGTGGGTTTACTGTACAAAATTTCAAAAGCCTTTGGTTGGTCTTCTTTTTTCTTTCTACCCCCTCCCCCACTTTAATTTTTAATATATATACATATATATTTATGTTTTACTTTATAATGGGGGGCGGGGGGGGGGGGGGGTTGTTGTTGCTTAGTATTGTTTTTGTCTGTTATTAAATCAAGCTTAAAATATAATTTGTTATTAATGTTTGTGTGAATAAAAAGCGTGCATATAATTATAGTTACTTTTAGCCTTTTATGCTGGGGGCAGAAAGAAGAGAGGGGGGAGATGGCACCGTCAGCCACCGCCAGTCACTTCTGTTGCAGATGTCGGACGACAAAATAAAGATGAGTGTAATGATTACAGTATGGGTGCATACGCTGCCTGTATATCCTTCATCAGACGCACTCACGGAATTGTTGGACTATTTCCACTGCTGTACTGTGTCGTGCTTTCATAATTATCTTTGTGTATATCACGGTGAAATAAACACTTCTTCGTGTTGTTTTATTATTTCACTCAGGGGCTCGTAGTCTATGAAGTTCAGACACGATTTGTTTTTCCCTCGTCGATGTCACCCTTTGTTAACTCGGCGTCCTCGTCGATGTCACCCTTTGTTAACTCGGCGTCCTCGTCGATGTCTCCCTTTGTTAACTCGGCGTGCTCGTCGATGTCTCCCTTTGTTGACTCGGCGTTTTCAGTCCCTTTTTGTAGTGAAGCTTTTATTCAATAATTGTGGTTGTCATTATCAATCGTTTTCTCCTTGCGAAAAACTGCAGCGCTATATGTATATCTATGTATATATATATATATAGTACTCAGAAAAGTTGTTGTATTTGAGTTTTGCTTAACTGAATGAGAAGAGCACGTGGTCTACCTCAGTGAACACGAAGGGAATCTGCTCGTTTTGACTCGCTGTTTGCATGTCGTCTTGTTATTATTTGCTAGTCTGTTAATATTCGTGTGCTTGCTGTCAGTTTGTTATTAACTGGGCATCGTTGCTAGGCGATTTACTGCGTGCCATGCAACGTTCTTCGCTAACATGAATGGTTATATATACATACAGTTCCTCACTCTTCTGGTGCCCCGTCCCTAATAAGCCTTCTGGTTTCTGTGACGTTAAGGACCATGTTTACTCTTCTGGTAGCTTCATTCCAAAGTCAATGGGTATGAAGCAGCCATGTTAGTTAACCCTTTCCCTGCTCCTGAAGACGCCATACTTTATGATCTAAGTCACCGTGTATTTCCCAGCCGCCCGTGGGACTTTATACGACCTACCTGTATTCAGACTTGACTCTTCAAATATTGTGATGCCCCAAAAGGTGATTTTTGTTTGTTTGTTATGGTCAGCTTAAAGGGGACCTTGAGTAAAGATGCATCATGGACCCTATCGATATGAATGAAACAAAACCAAAACAAAGAACAAGAACAAGAGCAGTCAGATTATAAATAAAAATAAAACAGTCTAAAGATTTATCGTCCAGATTGTTAATTTAAATATAGACATCTGAACGCCGCGAAAACGTAGTTGTGAGCGCCGCCATTTTCTGTTCTACACCGAGTCTGTTTGAGGCGCCATGAACAAGGCCAGGATGTGAAGCACAAGTGTCTGTTACGTAATGAGCCAACGTTTTCTGCCGTTCATTGGAAAAAGAGCGAATCGACATGTCTGCTCCATGAAGAGCTCAAAGTCGAAGGAAAATAGTATATCTTTTTTTTCTTTTTTCTATCATACGAATCCTGTAAATTGAAGAAGAAGAAGAAGAAAGGTGCAAGTTTTCTATGTTTTCGGGCAAACTTGGGTCTTTGCTTGGTGTCACTTTTAAACTCTCTTTGGGATGAGGGTGGTTAGAAAATCGTCAGTGGTACAAAGCTTCTCGACGGGAAAGGGTTAATACCTCGCTCTGTGTCCCAGAGGACATCTTCGTGTGTATAAGCTACACATGCAAGAGAAATCGGTTGTAGCCTATTGGACTGTCAGCAGACACCCGACTTAAGTGTACAACTGTTTACTGTGATTAATGCAGTGTTACAGGTCCTCGTGCGGGATTGAAAAAAAAAAAAAAAAAAAAAAAAAACGCGACCGAGTCTTTTTTTTTTTCCGAAAATAATAAATGCCCTAACGGGCGATTTAATTTCTTGTCTGAAAACAAACTAGCGTATAACTGGTATCGTTGCAAGAACAATCCTATATATATATATCCTACAAATATATACCCGCGTGAACTAACTTCTCTTCTTGCTGTTACATGACGTTTTCTGTTTGGCAGTGACCTGTGCATCGGCGCCATCCTACAGTCCGCGCGTGGCATATATTATATACCTCCCCCCCCCCCCCCCCCCCACACACACACACACACACACTCGTTAATGGCTTACACAGCTCCTTTCGACAACATTTGACTTGCCCCAGAGCATAAACTGAGTCATAATAACTGAACAGATGTTACATAAAGTCAACGAAACTCAGTTCTGCTGCTCGACTCTTGTGTAAAACTGACAAGACACACTATAATTATTCAGTCATGTATGTCAGTGTTGCGAGACATGTCTATGGCTTATCCCACATCATGGCCCCCTACCCCCCCCCCCCCCCCCCCCCCGACAAACACACACACACACCACCACCACCACCACCACCAACAACAACAACAACAACAACAACAACAACAACAACAACAACAACAACAACAACAACAACAACAACAACACACACACACACACACACAAAAAAAAACTTCAGGTTTTTGGCTCTCACTCAATATCGATTATGACGTGACGATTACAACACTGAGTGACCCCAACCCGTGACCTCTCTTTACATTAACATATCTCGTTATTGCAACATGTAAAACATTAGCTGCAAAGGTTAGCACGAAAACTTGGGACAACATTCTTACATTTCAAGTGTCCCAGACGGAGAATGAATGCAAACAACTAAACACTAATTCGCTACTGTAAATGAACATCAAATACACAGCTCTCGTGCGCGTAAAACTACCGCCGATTTTCGTAATTTGTGCTGTAGATCTAGTAATGCAACTTGTCATTGCGTTTGTGTTGAACTGTTGATGTCTCGCATGTGCTTTACTTTCTTGCTTTTTGCTTCTTCGCTCTGCAGAAGTGTGTTCCTTGAACGAAACCGTTGGAACTCTGGTATTTTGTACCCGTACATGAAAAAAACGCACCACGTGTAAATATTCGATGTAAAGTGTTTATATGTGAAAGAGGTATATTGTACCTTGAACAAGCTGTAATAACTTGAGTCAGAGTAAAAGTGTACTAAAAGTGTCAGCAGTATTGTATTCAGTTGCAATAATTACCTGAAGTGATGTGTGTGTGTGTGTGTGTGTGTGTGTGTGTGCGCGCGCGCGCGCGGACAAACGTATGCATGAACACGTAGCGTTTTTTCCTGAAACGCGAACAATGCAAGGGACACAACTCACATTTCTCGCATTGTTTTTGACTAATACAAGTTATCGACCTTTAATTCACTTACGCCAAAGAGATCGCAGCTTGAATGAAATACAGCAAAAGCATTTTCCCTTTTACCGTGTGACAAACATATGTCACACATGCGCCTTTTCCAGTCGAAGTATGATTACATCAAACGCCATATTAAAAAGTTTCTTCAACTGCAAGAACCTATTGATGCACAAATACAGAATGAATGGAGAAAAAGAATAAAAGGAGTTGTATCAACTCACGTTGCGATGGTATTTAAAGGCACTGCTGCCACACAGCACATTAAGACCCAAGAACAAATACATACGTCACTGCCCGTGGAATTATTTTTAAAGATGCAGCGACCTTGGCTGTGTGTGAGCTGAGCCAATTAATGGCCAAGACTTCTCACATATATGAAAACCCTTCTCAAGTCCACAAAATCAGTCTCTACACAATCATAAAACATACACACAGATACATGCATACACACACACACACACACACACACAGATGCATACATACACAAACATCAAAAAAAATTTTTGAAGAAGCAGTCATTTTAATACAGCCCTTGATAAAAAAAAAAAAAAAAAAAAAGCAAGAAAAAAAAAAGCGTAAAAGTCTAGGACATGCTGGTATCATCGACCATTCTGTACATCTGTCCATACCAAGATAAAATTTAATTTAAAAAAAAGGCAAGGACAAAAACAACAGAAAAAAAAAAACTTCGAGCACTCTGAGCAGAACAAACTTGACTGCTCTCTGTGGTATTCTTAGCTTTGTTTGATATGGCAAAGCAAGATCCAGAATACCATTAGATATCAATCTATCTGATATGGCAAATAAGATACAGAATGTCATCTGGGATATCACTCAATCAATCCACCTTTCAAACTTGCCAGCACCACCAGACTTCCTAATTATAAATTTGTCAAAGTAATGGACCAACGCGTGTGTCACGGTGACATGTTAATTCACACCATCCTCTTTGCCTCTTTGCTCCCAGCACTGGATGCTTTCTCCGTCCTTGGGACTTCCCTTTTAGAATGTGCCTAGCACTGGAACAATGCTCTCTCACTGACCAGCAACACTGCCAACCAGAGGACACAAATGTCCCTTAAATACACACCATTCACACAAACCATACTGTGCACGGTGTTTAATATACATGGCCACCATACAATGTTTAAAGTGCAATGGACAAGAACCTAAAATATATATATATATAAAACTAGTAACTTGGAACAAGATTATATAGCTGGTTAGTTTTCGGAATTTAAAATCCTGTCAACTGCACACGTCACCTCAGGAGAAACATTATTAGAAAGTAAAATCACATACACTGCCAGCAAGAGGACACAAGTGCCCCTTAAATACGCACCAGTCACACAAACCATACAGATACTGTATATGCAGGGTTCATACAAAAAATCCTTTCACAAACATTTGCAGCATGTATATGGTGCAGAAAAGCAACACGAAAGTACACAACTCCTCTGCACATCCAGTAAAGGGGCGTAACCCTTACTATAGCTGATGGCCAATGCACTCTATGTCAAAACTGATAGGAAGTGTGTTCTTTGTGATTTTGCACAGCCATTTTTTTTAACAAAAATTTAAACTACTGTTTGGCCTTGGGAAATGCAGTTTCTGACTGGTAAGCTGACAATTTTTCCCTAGCTTTTTCTGAAGACCACAAATTCACAAACTTTCACAGTTTCAGACACCACCTAGTTTTCACAGACTTTCAAGGCCTTGAACAGCTTATCCCATTTTCCCCAAACTTTCAAAGACCTTCAAAGACCGTGTGAACGCTGCATATGGTATTTTGAATATACATGACCACCATACAATGTTTAAAGTGCAATGGACAAGAACCTAAAACACACACACACAAAACAACAACAAAATGGTAACTTGGAACAAAATTATATGGTTGGTTAGTTCTTGGAATATAAAATCCTATCAACTGCATTGGTCATCTCAGGACAAATGCTACCAGAAAGTAAAATCACATACACTTGTAACTGAGTGCATCTGCACACTGTTTGTGTTGTTGTACTCTGTAAGTCGCTCTTTCAATCTTCTTTTGTGTGTGGATGTCATTCAGTCTTTTACCTACGTTTTACATGTTATTTTGGACCTCACTAAAAGATGTGGTAAGACTAAGAGTGGGTGTGAGAGAAAGCGAGAAGCAATCCTGATGGCCTCTTGCAGATACCATCAAAAAAGAAAAGAATAAAACAGGAAATTCTGGCTGTGGCTCGTTTGTTGTTCCCTATTTCCAACCGGCTACTTCCATTAACCTTTTACATGTGGATGTAACTGAGTGCATTTGCACATTGTGTTTGTGCTGTTGTACTCTGTATGTCACTTTGTCAATGTTCTTTCATGTGTGGACATCATTCAATCTTTTATGTTTTACGTGCTGTTATTTTGGATGTCATTAAAAGACGAGGTGAGAGAGAGTGCAAGAGAAAGCGAGAGACAATACCAACGATCTCTCTCAGATAATTATCATCAAAAAAGAAAAGGAAGGTATAAAACAGGAACTTCTGGCTGTGGCTCGTTTGTGGTTATTTCCAACCTGCTACTTCCATCAACCGTTTACATACTGCCAGCAAGAGGACACAAGTGTCCCTTAAATACGCACTGGTCACACAAACCATACTGTACATAGTATTTTCACTATACATCACCACCATACACTGTTTAAAGTGCAATGGACAAGCACCTAAAATACACGCCAGAGATATCTGCTACAACAGTGTTGCTGCCACAAAGCGTCTCCACTCGTATCAAACTGTCTAT
The DNA here is from genome assembly GCA_963584105.1 of Alviniconcha strummeri. Lineage (NCBI taxonomy): Eukaryota > Metazoa > Mollusca > Gastropoda > Provannidae > Alviniconcha > Alviniconcha strummeri. The sequence continues at coordinate 17,468,653 of OY757550.1, read as the reverse complement.
CCCCATTGTTTATTGGATACCACTCAGAACTGTTCAACTGCCATGTGTTTTTATGCTGTTGGAAATGGCAACAACAAACATTCTCATTCCACCACACAGCATACTGCTCAGCAGGCCCCCAATGCATCTACCAGCACCACTGCTTCAGTGCCAACTGCTTAGGCAACCATCTAACATCACAGTGCCACAAGCCTCTCCAAAAGCCATACTCGGTTCTCAACAGATTTCAACAGGGCTAGGAATGACAGCAGTCCTTTTGCTCTTCACCCACAGCCTATGGTGCCACCGGACCAAGGCACCCGCCTCAGCACTTGGGCAACCGCCAACAAGCCCCCCTTGGGCGACAGCCACACACCACGGGAAAGGAGGCATTACTAGCCTGGTCCTCCCAACACCAATCAGAGCAGGGCAGCTCAGTGCACGGTTGGACGGTTCATGATGGCCGCCAAAAGACTGGTTTAGAAGGAAAGAAGAAAAAAGAGCTAAAAATGCTGGTAAAATGGTAATTTTGAACAAGTTATATAGCTGGTTAGTTCTTGGAATTTTAAATCCTGTCAACTGCATTGGTCATCTCAGGACATACACTACTAGAAAGTAAAATCACATAAACTCTTCCATTATAAATCACAAGTTAAAAATTCCTGACTGCTCCAGTCCCCATGCAGTCAAAGTGTACACATTTAAAAACTTAACTAAAAAGTATAACAGCTTGTGGGAGACATTCATCTCCTTCAGGCAGGCACAAATATCTTCCATGAAGATATTCACAAACAACACTTAGAGTGAATCCATCTGAAAATTTGTACCTTCATTACACACACCAATGCGAGTGAGATAAAAAACTGGTTTTTAATGCCCAGACAACCATAACAGTTATATCAGGGTAATATATTTTGGAAGTTATTTTTTTAAAGACAGGACTAACCGTGAATTTAAATCATGGCATGTCTGAACTTGGTTTGGCTTGGAGTTCCAAAGAACTGATGAGGACTGCCAATTTGGAGTGTCAGTCCCACATAATAAAAATGACATAGCAATTATATGAGTTGCACGTGCCATCAGCAAATTACGAAACAAGCAATGCAAAATGTACACTGCTTTGATAAAATGCACCATTGGAATCTGAACTTTTTTTATGGTCCCATATATAAATATAACTAATAACTAAGGTGAGAGAGACTACAGATCTATTTGAATCTTATTTTGCTGCAGATTCATCGCAGTAAAAGATTCACTACGTAGGTCCAGTCTCTCTTAAGCACCGTGTAACAGGTCTTTTATCTCAGGGAGGGAAGCTTTTTTGTTTTTGTTTTTAAATATTTTCAGATAATGGCTAGTGATGCCAGTCAGCGTTTTGCTTTGGGGATTGTTTCAGAAGTTGAGACTAGTAGCAGTAGTCAGATACCTGAACATTAGTTCATGTCTGCTTCCTGCCATCTGTAGCTTTCTCAAGGAGAAGCCTGCAAGTCCAGGAATGATGTGGATAACCTGCTGGAATACTGTTCTTCAAAGACAGACAAACTCTGAGTGCTCAAGACCCAGACAAGATAATACAGGATGTTCTCTGATGCAAAACATCTGCCACTATCAAATATGATGTGGATAACCTGCTGGAACAGTTCTTTAAAGACAGACAAACTCCAAGCACTCAAGACCCAGACAAGATACTATAGGATGTTCTTTGATGCAAAACGTCTGCCACTGTCAAATATGATGTGGATAACCTGCTGAACATTGTCCTTCAAAGACAGACACACTCCGAGCTACTCAAGACCCAGACAAGATACTACAGGATGTTCTTTAATGCAAAACGTTTGCCACTGTTAAATATGATGTGGATAACCTGCTGGAACACTGTTCTTCAAAGACAGACAAATTCCGAGCACTCAAGACCCAGACAAGATACTATGGGATGTTCTTTAATGCAAAACATCTGCCACTGTCAAATATGTCAGTACAACAGCTTGCCGAAAATCTCAGTGCCTTTCTGGAGGACAACTTTTCTGGACAAGATGCAGGAGAGGAAGATCAGGAACATGAAGAAGAGGATAAAATTCAAGGTGACAACAATTCTGTTGACCTACAAGTACCATTCCAGTTCACCACCCAGGGACAAACTGTCGCATTATGTTGTGATGATTGTTTTTATATCAGTCAAGTCCTCCTACCCATCAGATCAAATCTAGCTGGTCACTTTTATGGAACAGAGGGGGATGGCAAACACATTCAAATGGCCAGGATCTGATGTCACTGAACAGGTGGACTGCAGATTTGTGTTTTTCTGGGACTTCACCAGCATCCCAAAGAACAGAGTGTGGATCGTGGTAGAAGAAGACTGGGTGATGTTGAAACAGAAGTGGCAACAGCTGCAGAGACAATGAGAGCATGCTCACCAGGAAGTAGAATAACAGCTATTTGTTCCTTTTCAGTGAGTCTTACTTTTGTCACACATGACAGAAGAAATTAAACAAACTTCTAATGTGAACATGTGACCATGGATGCAAGTCTGCATCAGTCATCAGCAGTTTTCAACTTTTTTTCCTCATTCAAACTAGTCTACATTAGTAGTATATATATATCTCTCTCTCTCAAATTTGCCTAACTTTCCTTATGCTGTGCATTTCCCTTCTCTGATTAATGCTGAATCTGCAGATCATGGTACCATCAAAGACTGGTGATCGGACAATGTCAAAATTAGTGACTTTTCCATTTTTGGCATTCTGTATCCAATATTTCAGTAAGGATGACTACTGAAAAAATTATGTTAAGTCTGTGTAGTGCAAACACTGTGTAAAATGAGCTGAGTGGATGTGTGACCAATAATTTCTATGCTAGAGCCACAGAAAAATGACATTTTGTAAAATGTGCATAAAAAAAACAAAAAACAAAAACTGTCTGAATGGCGATATCCCCCAAATTTAATTCACAAAATTTGGCTTGTGTACTTGCCCTGTGACCCTCTTTAATATGACATATGAATGGATTGTACTGCTTGCTTTTCAAAATTTAGTTGGAGCTACCCAGATTCACTCAAAAGAATGTAAACAGAAATTTAGATTCAGTGCCAAGCTTGATTCAATTCCTAATCCATGAATGCAGAAACAGCTCAACAGATGGGTTTTTATGCACTGATTTCCATCAACACTGCCACTTAGGACCCAAAAGAAGGAAGAAAGCATAATCCCCAGGAAACCTTTGTTAGCTCCCTTGGCAAGTCATGTGACTGCTACTGCCATTGCTTAGAGCATACATAGCATGGGAAATACGTTCCAACCATAAGCAGCAAAAAGAGTCATAAGTCCTGTTATGCTACTTTGCTGCTGAGCACAACTTCCCTGCAAAAATAGCCGACCATTCCATTGACCTTGTACACAGAACGTTTCCTGACAGTAAGAATGCGGTAAACTTCTTGTGCAAGCCACAGTCTACAGAGGGAGCCTGGCTTCAGCATACACAAAGGCCATCACATAGAGGTGCAAAACTGACTAGGCAGAAGAACAAGAGAGAAGATAGGGACAGGAAACCAAATGACCACCAACAGATTCCAGACAGGAGGGCGGCATCAGTCATTCCTAGTTTCCCTTTGGGGAGCCTTCATCAAGTAAATGCCAAGTCTGATGTATGGCATCTTAAATCCTGAAGTGTGATTAGCACCAATCATTTGACCTTGAGCAGAAATTCATCCTCTTTAACCCTTTGTTTGTCTGTCATGACATAACTCTTGGCGCAATATCAGTGCTGATTGTATTGATAGTAAGTGTACTCGCGCTTGCCAATATACGTCTGTTTACTGGCTAGTAATACCATGTGCTCAGGCTATTGTTAGACACAAATATCTGGGACCGTTGTGAATCTGCAAACTACAACTTCTTGTTGCACATGGCTGCCTACATTTGGCTTTGCACAGTGGAGAAAGTTTTCTTCAGGCATTCAAAGTTAGGTTTCCACTACACATACAAAACTTGCACACACACAAACACCCACAAACAAACCCCAACATCACAGCTCCTCATGCAAGACTTGCACACACATGAACACCCAAACACCAACATCACAGTTCCTCATGGTCAAAGCGTCTGTGCTCAGATGTTTCACTCCGGTCCAGCTTCTTTTCTCCACTTGTCTTTTCTTCTGTCCGAGTTTTACACACACCACCATCAAGCTCAGTCCTCTCACCATTGCACAGATCTGAATCAGCATCACCTTCCCCTGCATCCTGAGCACTTTCCTGCTCAGCTCCTGCAGCACTGGGATGGAAGACGTTGGCATACAGAGGCATAACTTTGTCGATGTTAAATCCGTACAGCTCTTCCCAGGAAAGTAAGCCGTCTTCATCCCGATCGATTAACATGTACACCTGTAAACATAGGAACAATTTAAATGGAAGAAAAAAGAAAAAAAGAAAAACTGAAATGGAGTTGACTGTCAGCCTTCTGGAAAAAGATCAAAACATACAAAAGGTTAATTTTCATGGGACAATAACAATGCACATGTTATGTATTGTCCCATTTAATCAAGCATTCTTTTTAACCTTTTGACCTAGGCAAACCTGTGGGTAAAGTTTTTTAAATAAAAATAAAAGCTGGTTATGTCCCAGCAAATGCTTCACCAACCTGTAATCATAATAAATACACAAATAAATAAAGTGTATGAGAAACATCTATCCATTATTTTCTTTCAGACTAAACCATAACTTTCAAAACAGACAAGGTCCATTAAACTATTAGAATAGGTTGAGCTTACTGGACTGCTCAGAATGTCAAAAGGTTCCTCAGAAAAGCTTGTTATAAGTTTTTAATAGCGTAAAGGTAGTTATTTCTCCTCAATCAATGAAAAAAGGAATTGCTGTGTTTGAAATGATGTTGCCATATATGTCAACACTACAAGTCTACTATTGACCTTGAAATTTATTCAGGGTCACTGAAACTTGTCTGAAAGTGTGAACTTACAAGGAGATTATGATCATAAAAGACCTAACTTTTTAAATTAAAAGAAAATGTCTTAAACTCTATATAACAAAAGGCAAAAGCCAAACACTCATCATACAGACACACTTATTTCATTCTGAAACAGTCTCAATGAGCATGTCACAGACACCACTGAAAATACCTCAGGGCTGCCACTAGACAGAATAACTCTACGGGAAGACTTCAAAGCAAAACCTCTTCAGCTGTGGCTTGCTAATTTCAGACCTGTCTACACTCTATTACAGATAAGAGTACACATTAAAAAATAAAATAAAAAGTCACATTTTTTTAGCAATGTTTCTTTCAGCTTTTATGTTTTTGCAGCCATGGGCTGCTGAAAAGTCTGAGTGGCAATACTGGCTGTCTGCAGAAGATTTGGAAACAGAAGAGTCCACTATGCTGGGCTCAGATTTGTATCTCAACAGGAACACTTGTTCCCTCACTGCTTTGGCCCTTTGACCAACAGTTATTTTCCATTTCATTTTGTTCTCAGTGAAAAATATCTAAAAATAATTTAAGCCGGCTTCCAAAAAAATGAACACTCATACTTTGCAGCAGAAATACAAACCTAACTTTGAATTGCCTGAGAATTCAGTGCTGACACCACACAAAGGGCAATACAGAAACTGACACTATGGAAGTAAGAGGTTGCAAGACTAACACATGCGCCACCAAAAACCCAGAACTGTGCATATTCCCAACTGGAAAACAAAACCGAATCAAAAAACGTTTAGAAATATTTATGATTGCTTTTTTATCTTCATATTTTTGTATGCTGAAAATGTAGGTGTATAAGATACACCCAGACTGTATTATATCTATACATAAACAGGTCTTTAATTTCCTAAGACATCCTAAGATTCAGGGTAAACTTATAACTGCTTTGTTGCTTTAAAACATAACAAACTTTACCTTTTTTCTGTGTTCCTCAGTGCCTGAAGATACTCTCTTCAGGAACTCTTTCAGGTCTACATCGTCATCAGTCCCTTCAAATGCCTCCAGCCAGCGCGACCTAAACATCACAAAACTAATCAGGCTCACACCAGTGTTGATGTGTGGACAACATGCATGCAATATTATCTAGTACACAGAGGCTGTACGTACAGCAAGAAAGGATCTTGGGGTGTGCATCCTGAACATCGTGGTGAGGGTCAGAGGGTGGCGAGTTCTAACATCTGCAAAAATGTTGTTCTAACTTTTAACACAAATCCTATCCTAAATCTGCTCTTCACCCCCCCCCCCCCCCCCACCATAACTAAGAACCAACTGAGGTTATGACTATTATCAATTATAGTGTTGTAAGGGAATCCATACCTGACAGCCTCATTGGGTGAAGCAAAACCATAGACCTCCAATGGTTCAAACTTGGAGAAGCTTTGGAAGTTTGAGCATTCCTCATCATCAAACCACCAGATGTGTGAAAACCAGATGTTCATTGCCAGGCTGCGTTCACCAAATGTGGTCACCTGGTGATACCACCTGCAAATGACCAGAAAGGAATAAATAAATAAAAAACATTCAAATGCTGCTGCTACAACTACAAGCAGAAAGTACTTAAAGTAAAAATAATTATGCTTTAAATACCAGTTGCCATTCATTTTGAGTGGGTTGGGGGAGGGGGGGCAGCTCTGAGACAAACTTGTTATGGTCTGTTTAAATATAATCTAATGAGCACTCAGCACAAACAGGCCAATATCATAAACAGCAAAAAAACTAAGGGAAAATTTAACAAAAAGTTCAAACAAGATGTACATACCCATGAGCATAAACAGACAAAATACACATAAGCATGCTTGCATGCACACACTCTCGGACGGTTGGTTGATACTTCACAGTTAATGCCCAATCAATCATGAAGGTCGTATCACGGTGAAAAACAAGGCATCAAATCATCAGTAAAAACCACACTGAATTAAACTTTTGATGATGACTTCTTTTTGAAGCAGATAAGGGGGAAAAATGAACATGAATCAACTGGAATGACAAAAAGCGAAATTTCCAGGCAGTAGGCCGTGAACTGGAGTTTTACCCAAGAAACATTGATACACAAAACATTAGAAATGGACACAACAGCTCACCCCAAAGAAGTCTTGACTGGTGGTTAGTGGAGGTGCAAGGAATGGGGCGGGGGCGGGGGAGGGGGGGGGGGGGGGGAAGAAAAAAGAAACAGATCCCTAATTAGCTTGATGTGCCACTGGTAACTGACCTGTTCGGAATGTAGAGGCAGTCCCCACTGGTCAAATGTACACGGTACCAAGGGAGGTTCTGGAACTGTGGAAAGGAGTGCATATCTACAGACTTCATGTTGACCTTGCTGTAGTGTCCCTCCTGCTCGAAACCATGGGCCTCCACTTTGTCCTTGTAGAACTAAAGAATAAGATCAAAGGAGCCATTAAAAATAAAATGTTTCCCTTACACTTTCTTAATTCTGAAAGCTTTTCCTCACACTTACTGCGAAACAGCTTAACATGCAATTCAAACTATCAGGTAATTCACTAATTGCACATTCTGAAAGCTTTTCCTCACACTTAGTGTAAAACAGCTTAACATGCAATTCAAACTATCAGGTAATTCACTAACTGCACGGTTGCTTTGGAATAAATCAACCTACCACCACAAGATTAAGAACTTCTGATGTAACTCCAATCACCCATGTACTGCTGGCTCTTTTACAGCAATGCAGATTCGTTTTTGTTGTTATTACTCAGGCTATGCATGCATCTATTTTACATCAATTTACCAGTTGCAGTAGCAGCACTAGTAACTGTCTTTTCACTTTAAATTCTTTCATGTCTATTAAATATTTTCCTCTAATGTTCAAAATGACTGGTCCCAAAACCATGCCATGTATTAGTACTATTACTACAGTGCTGCAGAATGCTCTTTGCTCTGAGAGAAGATTAGTCGTGCATCATGTCCACGGTCAAAGCCAGACACCAACACAACGGGGTCAGTGTACCGACAGTACCAGGTCAATATGACACCAGTTGTCGTCATGGCAAAGAGCTCAGCTTGACACTACAGTGGGCAAAGAGTCATCCTGATGAGACTGACCATTAGAATGTGACAAGCTAATGGCTGTCATGGGCTCATGCAACATATTAAAGACAAGGACCCATGGCCATGCACCTACATCACATTTACAAGCTGTGAACTATACTGAAAGATGTTCAAGCAATCTGCCATTGATACACTGATTGTTATTAGACTTACCACAGAGGTTACCTGGTGTACTGAACAGAGCAAACCAACACCAATTTTAATAAGCACAGCTACTTGAACTACACACACTACTGAATTACCACAAACCTGGTATTATGCAACCCCCCTAAGTGGATTTACACTTATGTACGGTCTGTGTATGTCCACATCCTTTCTTCCTTTCACAAAGCATTTCATGCTAAACCTCCCACAGGTGCATTCCAGACAGATATACTTCAGTGCAATACAAAATCCCATACCCCACCCCACCCCATGAAGGCATACCCTGCAAAGATGGATAGGTGTAGCAGAGAAGACAAATAAAAAATTAAAATATCAGTGCCCAGTCAACCATGATGGCACAGTGATAGACCATTCTTAAGAATTCTTCATGAGGGAGGTTACTATTAGCCAATGTGGAGGTAGGAGACAATTCATAGATTCTTCCTGATAGTCTTGGAGAAGGGAAGCTGACATCAAATGACACAACCTAGAATTATTTTTCTTAAATGTGGTGAACAGATGGAAGGACTAGACAGGAAAAACTTGGAAACTAGGAAAGTTATACACCATCAATGGAAACAATGCCAAATGATGTGCCGCAAACCCAAGTTCTGTCTAAGTTGATGGAGCTTTAACACTAAAAGCAAGAGGTCAACTGAACTCTCTGTGGAGTCAACCTCTAACCAACACATACCTGATCTATTAGTATGACATCTTTGGTGCCATCAAAAACACAGAGCAGATTGTCCAGTTCATCGTAGTGGAGCACAGAATGAAGGGGTCCCTTTCCCATCCACAAAACAGCCTCCGTCAGACCATGCTGGAAACCCCCACATTGCAATGTTGTTGGTATATGAACCATATCTGAAACACCAAATGATGTGGTGAGTAGGTAAAGGTCATCTCTTATAGTTTACTTATACTAGGCATGTCAGCACTGTAAACTCTACATCACTTCATTGGATATTCAAAACCGTGCTATAAATAAAAGCTAGTCATGCACTGATATTGGGCGATTCGGCAAAGCCGGTTTACTAGAGTGAATGTGCTTTGTAAACTTTTGTGCAAGAAGTCACAGTGCACTTCTGGGCCAATTTCTGAGTAGGTGTTGCTTCATGCTGTGTATAAAAGTGGAAGTTGAACCTGGAATCGCGAAGCAGTACAAATGCCAATGCCCAATACTGTTGCAGTTGCAAAAATTAATGTGGAAAGGGGATGGAGGGTGAAAAAAAAAAGTGTCTTCGCATTGTTTTTTGGCTGACCAGAAGATCGTGAGTTCGTACAAAAAATGCGTTTTGGGGCATCCTACAGCACGAGCAACATGTTATTGCTTATTGCCAGACATGTTATGCATACAGGCATCCAAAAATTCCCTTAAAGTTGGCAGTGTAAAATTTGCAAATTCACTGTCACCACCTTCCATTGTGAAGAAAGTACGCACCGGAAGTAAAAGCAGCCACAGGACTTAAGCGATGCCAGGCAAAAGTCAAGGGAGTTAACAACCCTGCCTAAATCGCCCAATAGAATCACATGCAAGTGCAATGAGTCTGCTTGAGAGCAGAGAATAACTCTTATATATAAAAGTGATCAACAACAACTTTAAAGATGCCTGTTATCAAGACAAATTCATACTAACTATAGTCTCTAGCAAAGAACTCTGGGAATCACCAAGTATGCAGTAATTCAGCAAAGCCATTACTTTAAAAACTAGATCTGTCATTAAATATAATATACTGTCTAATACAGTAACATTAATTTACTCTAACATAGTAACAATGTTTACTAAACTTGTGATATTATCAACTTTACATTTCCTGTTCATAAAACCAAAACAGTGTGTAGTTTTGGGTCCTCTTCCCCTAAACAAGGAAGCTGTGGATCTGTCAAAAGAGCCAATCATCCATGTCTGTGCAAAACCTCATATACAACAAGGTTTCTACCTTAAATATGAATCATAATAGCTTGTGTGGCACTGCTGGCACAATTGCCAATAGGCATGTGAAAGAAATGCAGCAGTGAGGCATGCTCACATGAAACAAAAAGGGCCTCAAAAGCAGTGAAGCTGGCTGACTGGGTTAGTGCACAGCACAGGCACACAGTGACACACACTGAAGTGAAGGGGATCATTTCTCATTATCAAGCAGGTTTCTGATGTGCTAGCAGTTATACAACAAAGGCTTGCACATGTATACATGGATGAAGTGATCATCCTACCTGCTTTCAACATACCATTTACTGTTTTGTAAAAAAATCTTAAAGCATGTACTGTGCATAAACTTATAATTTATAATTCCACAACTTTTAATAACAACAAAAATTATAATTCCACAATTTTTAATAACAACAATTATAATTCCACAACTTTTAATAACAACAAAAAAGTATCTAAATTAGTAAAGTTCTACCCACACAAAAAGGAAGAAAAAGTGTATTACTATACTATTACTAGCTTATAAGTACAAATCTGTCCTGTTGATCTAGCCAAAGTGCACAACAGGGGCAGGGATAGCTCAGTGGTTAGAGTGCCAGACTCGTGATTGAAAGGTCGTGGGTTCAAATCCCTGCTGGAGTGGCGGGATAATTTTCTTCTCCCAGGTCGACTTTCTGTGCTGACTCTTATTTCGGTATCCGTTCCACCCCCGTGTTACCGCAGTAGCACGTAAAAGATCCCGGTCATTCTGCCAAAAGTGCAGGTGACAGGTTACAGCTAAACATGCATACACCTTACGTATGTGGCTTTGCTTGAAGTGACATGGTGCATGGTTGGATGGTGTACACAGGACTTGCACCAAGACGGCTGCAGTTTCATGTGGCACCAGCCATGCCATCGCTGTAAGTACACCACTTCGGTGGATAGTCAAAACAAAAATGTGCTACAAAGTTAGTCAGTAAGTCACTCATGTAGAACCACATGCGAGAGCAGCGAGTCTGCTCAAGAGAGTGGAGAATAGCACTATATAAGTGATCATCTATCTTAAAGTGTTGCAAACAGGTTGACTTATTTTTAACCCAGCATGTTAGTTTTGTTTGAATAGAAATATCACAACCCCTCCTGACCAATGCACACACACACACACACACAAGCAGGCAGTACCCTTCATGGATCCAGTAAGACTGTGCACCATGTAAAGATCACTGTGTGGATAGTCATCAAGGAATTTGCTCAGCCTCATCCACTGTGCTTTGCGACTGCGCACTTCCGTCTTGCCTACTTCAACTCGTACCATTTGTGTTCCATAATGATTCCTGTAATCAAATAAATATGTAGTCACTTAATACCTTACACTTGAATTTTATCAGTTTATGTGGACTGTTATCTGGGACCAGAACGGCTAATAATAAGTAATATTCGTAGTGCTAATAGGTAGTTTATATTATTGTATTAATTACTGTATTATTAAGAAAACAGTAATCAACCTAATATTTCATTAATGTATTTCAATAATAATCAATATTAATAAGTAATACACCAATTACTACTTTCTTTACAGGTAATGTAACATTGAACTTTTGGACATTTATACAACAATATGCAATATTTAGCCTTAGTAACTGGTATACTGCATACATTCTCAATTCTGTTAGTGATCCATCCTAGCCAAGCATCAGTAAAACAAATTCAACTTTTGTCAGCCAATGTAACTCACATCAAAGACATATTTTGGAAACACTACCCGAGCGAAATTACCTGAGGCTGGCAGTGCACATTTTTATGAAAGCAGGCTTTCAAGTTCACTTTCTACATGAGCCAACAGAGGGACAAACTGCTTTTTTTCTCTTCTTTTTAACAGTAGGTTCTATTATAATTATTGTCAACCAAAGTGTTTGGTCTCTGTTGCTAGAGAGAATTTTTTTTTAAAGGAATCTGTCCTAGTGTCCACCAAAATCACTGACAGGATAGAGGTAGGAGTGTGTGTGTGTGGTGTGTGTGTGTGTGTGTGGGGGGGGGGGGGGGGGGGGGGGCTCTTTTCACACAGAGCAGCTCAAGATTCTGTACTCATATTAATAATCCCAACCCCTGACAAAAGTGGAACATACTGCCTGTATCTGGATCAATTCAGGTCACTCAACATTGATGCCAGCAGTTTGCAACAGATTAACCTTATTCCAAATCAGTCAAGACTGACAGAAACATTGTCTGACTGGCCATTTTCCTGCTCTAAGACTAGAGTAAGACTTAGTCCCTGGCTCAGTGTTTTCATGTATGCAGAAGGATGTGAGATGGTGACAGATGAAAATGTGTTGTGGTGGAATGTTCTGTCCATCACAGTGATAATATTTAAGGCACAATTTTGTTTTAAATTTTAAAGAGCTAGTTTAACCACTAGTCAAAATATCGCTGTAAACATGCCACAGTATGTTAATCACTTAATGTTAATAATAATGGATGCAGAGACAATTAAGGAACAGGTATAATTTGTGTGCATGCTACTAGTATTGTACTACTACTAGTACTAACAACTAAGTATTACTGCCAGTTTGCCTAGTTGCAGTCTTTCAACTTTTGTTTTCCAGACTGTAGACAGTGCCCAACTGTTGAGTGCCACTGCCAGTTTACCATGTCAAGATGTCTATAGATGCTGAGCATTGTATTACTGACAGTATGTGAGTCAGTGTGTATGTTACCATTAACAACTGATACTGTATCAGTGTATACATGCACACATGTTTTGCTTTCAGTACTGTCTGAGTCAGTGAGTGTGTATTCTCTCCCTCTCTCTGCCCAGTGGCAGTGCTGTACATCAGCAACATAATACTTTAATAGTTTGATTACAATATTATAAGACATTCATTACAAGCATTCATTGCTATTATTAAAAGCCTAGCTAGTAGTACTAGTAGTATTACATAATGCTAATCAACACAGTGAATCATCACTAACAAAGTTTTAATCTGATTATAATTAATTCTGAAGTAAGATCAAAAGAAATGCATCAGAAATTTTGATTAATTTTTAATTAAAAAAACTTTATCGCAGAACAAACTTTATCGCAGATGTAAATCCATTATGGAAATTAACTGCTGCACAGACAAAGTCCTACATGCCACATGGTTTAAAAAGAAGACAATAAACACTTTACAAACCAATAAAAAAACTCTTTCTCTTGCACTAGTTGCTGTCTCAGGAAAGTGTACAGGAAGGTGGTTATCAGCTTCACAACAAATCATCTCTCTGGCTTGGATTAGTTGTTTGGCTGCACATGACTTTGTGAGTAGAAAATGTAGTCAAATCTATTTTCTTGTTTCCTCATTATATAAGATATATGTGATAATGATGTAGCTGGCATCAATTTAAGATGCAGTGGACAGGTGTGTAAATGTCCCATTTGGACCTCACTGAATTTCAAAGATTTTGGAAAGAAAAATTCATTTTTAGTATTTTACATTAGTGCTTACACTGCGTTACAGTTAGTGAGTTACACTTTCTACTCTGTTATAAAACTTGTATACATGTATCTATTTAGAAAACAATCCAACAAAGCAGACATCAAACACATTGAGGATGTACATGTAATGATGTATAGTAGTTTATTATCATCTTAATACTTGTAGTACACTGTATCACAACCTTTTGTCACAATCTCATGGCACAATAATGAATATGGCCACGGAAGTAAAACTAAAACAGAAAAAGAGTGGGTAAAGATAGCGACCTGCTGCATACTTTTACTGGCATGGCAAACTGGAATGTAGCCAACTAATGAACTGTCTACTAAAACTAACACAGCAAGTAACACTAACAGACTTAAGCACACACACAAAAATAATTATGTAATACAAACCATATCATTTGGTTTGGTTGCAAATTAGCATTTCCACAATTCCTGGCACTTAGTTAAAAAAGAAGAAACAGGAATATGAAACCTGCTGCCTTGAAGATGGAAAGAAAAGAAGAGAGAGGGAAAAAAAAATCTTCCAATAAAATAAACAGCCTAATGGCTAGTACTAGTACTGTTGTAGTAGTAGATAAATAACTTAGTACTAGTACTAGTAGAGTACTAGACTACTACTACAGTACTAGTACTACTGTACTAGTTACTAACTAACTAAGTAATAACAAATGAAAATCTTTCAATTATCAACACAGTATTGTCACTAGCACTGGTAGCAGCCTTTTGTAACATGTCCAACTAACAAAAGACATTTGCATGTACCTATACTATACGGTATAGTAGACACAATTATGTGCAAAATTAAATAACCCGCATGGTGATGGTACACAGTTTGATCAGACTATAAAATTAAAAAAGTATACCAACTGATGTTTAGTTTTCCAATCGTCTGAGACCACACCTTAAAAATTCATCTGTCCAGGCCAAACCAGGGTGATCTGCTTCTGTCAATGCCGATTTCATATGGATGGGCTTGCTGGCTTTGACAAAGTGACCGTAAAATACTTGTGGGGATGAAAATTTGCCGATGAGAGTCACCCCCATCGGTGCCATGTGCTCGCCAAATGGTTGACCATGGCCCGGTATTCGGCTTGTTGGAGCTGCAAGTTTGACTAAAAAGAGAAGTAAGGAAACACACAAAGCTAAAATATGCCCGCGTTTCTTCTGCATACTATCGTTTTAGCTCAAGTTTTCCAAAAGCATCAAAATGTCTCCCCCCAAAGTCTAAATAGCAAGATCAGCAGACGATAGTTTGAAGCCTGTCTCTCCCGCTATAGCCGCATCACCGTTTCCGCTCAAAATTTACACTTCCGCAGGTTTTACGGTTACGTCCCCTTACAGCAATGCCAGTTTTTCCGCTTTATATTTGGGAAAATGCATGGCTGAAAATCAATATCTCATGAACAAGACATCTAAGCAAATGTTTCTGATTATGTCTGCAAAATCTAATTCAAAGAAACAAGAAAATAATCCTGTGCAGGGGCGTCATGGGAAAGTTGGCCTCGCAACTTTTTTATTCATACACCATACTGGCTTGTGAACTGAAATACTAATGCTGAATGATTGAAAATCTTTCCATTGTATATCCTTGAACAAAGGTAATTTAAATTAACATTTCATGTAGTTTCCAAAGGTATTATGCATATGATACATACAATTAACTGCTACAAAGAGGTTGATAAGGCCATATGGCTCCCAGGGCTGACATAGAAGTATTCATCCATGATGGAAAAATAGCAACTGAAAGATTGCCAGTGAACTAACATGGGGATGAACTGGTTCTTTTGACAACAATGTGGTGAGCTAACACATAGTTTGCACAGTTGTTTATCTGCAAGATGATGCTTTGTTTGCAGTAATTCTGAAGCACACAAGAACTGGTACCAATGCTGTGCCAAGTGCTACCAATGTGGCAATGAATGTATGAATTGTAATTTATAAATTATGAATTTATCTTTTTATGGCTGAGTTAGTGAGTATGAGAATGCTTGTATGAGACTATATATAACAAAGCTAATAATTAGTATGTGCTAGCCCATTCATTACAGTTGTTATGATTAAGACAGTAACGGTTCTAACACTAAAAATTAAAATCATGTAATTGGTAGCATTCTAGCAATTCTTCAGAGAGGCCTGTGTCTCTAGTGTTGGGTGTAAGTTGCCAGTGGTGTGTGAGGCAACAGCTACCCCTATTACATCACCTCTTTCCAAAGGTGCCAGAGTAGGCCTGGAAAGACCATGCATTTAAATTAGTAATGACTAATAAATAGTAATATTATATATAGTAATAATGAAAATTGATAATGATATACATCTGTTTTCTGCATTGACTCATTGAACGCTTTCTACTCCATAAGCTGCTATTGCTAAGCAGCAGGTTACACTTACAGTTGTACTACTGGTAGAAGTTCTAGAAGTGGACAAGCCTTTTCAAAAAACTTGGTTGATCATTTCTGTGAGCATAGACTTGATCAACAGAGTGTGTGTATACATGGATGTCAACATGTATAGTATTAGTAATACTAATAGTGTATGAGTGGTGTGTGGTATTAATTACGCACTTCGGGAGTAAAGTGAGTTTTTGTTATTATGTGAAAAGCTTTGCACTGTATAACTATAACACTTTAAAAGTATAACTATAACAGTATAAGTGCTAACTGATAATGATACCCATTGTTGTTATTATTGTCACAAAAATGTTTTTTATAATGCATTAATGCATTTTTCAAAATCTGTCAGTGTTAAATACAGTTTACTGTGTGGAGGGGTATGATGAAAGAATGAATGACTAATTTATAAAATAATTAGTTGCATAAACAAACAAACAAAGAAAAAAAAAAGAAAAAATGCAGGACTATAACTTTCAATTTACTATAAGTATAACACTTAACAAATAACAGTATAAGTATAATGCATCTTTTTGCATGTTAACACTGTACATAACACTAACAGCATGGCAAGGTAAGTTGTTTTGTCTTTCTCACAGTTGTTTTGTCACATGAATCTAGTCCAAAATGTTTGATTTAAATCATAAACTGATAAAGTGCTCTCTCTCTCTCGCTCTCCCCCTCTCTCTGTGAATATGATATAAAATTATAATAAGAGCCTGTGCCTGAAGGTGCTCCTATCAAATCCACACAGTATTGAATGAAAGATTTGTTTTAAGTGCATTGATATTGCTGTTATAACTTATATATATATATAATTAATATTATTATTATTAATAATAGATATTGTATCTATATCATTATCAGTTAGCACTTATATGTTATACTGTTATACATTGCACATCTTTTTGTACAATAAAAACTCCCCTGCCATGGTTTTCTCAAAAGGCTTGTCTGAATCAGTGAACAGGAAAATCTTGAGCTGGGTTTAAAATCAGTGTAGGGAGATTTCACAGACTGGCAGGCAGTGATTAAGAGAAAAGATGTTGACCTAATTTGTGTACTTTGTAGTTGACCCTGTATACCTGTGCATGCCCTTCAAGCTTTGGAAGCTCTCTAGTTAATTGTTTGTAAACATTGTACTGATTTACATACAATTTACATCATGTATACATGTACATGTATCATATCATATGTATCTGTTCATTGATAGTCATGATGCACACCATGGATAATATTTTCAAGCACATGAGCTGTGTATCATGATCATGTACTGCAGCAAACAGAGCTCAGGAGCTGCATGAAAGTCGAGGTGGACGTCCTGGGCTCCCATCCCAAGTAAACCTACAGTTTCTGTGGACATAAAGCAATACTTCAAGTTCAGCAACAACAACTGCAGCAAACTGACAGAGCTGGCCGATAGCCTTTGTGGCTCTGGATATTACAGTTTTAGTCACAGTATTAATATTATGCAAGCTTTTTACCAGTCATATTCATGCACAGTTGATAGGGTGTCAGAAAATAGTTATCCACATTATCTTTAGAAGCAATCTGACTATTGTGAGTCAAATTCAGTAATATGATATTGTAAGCAAGTGCACAGACATTCAGTAAAAGTGTGGTGCTTGCCTAGTCTGGAAAGTGGAATACTATTTGATGATAGTGTGAGACTTCATTCCAGTGTAACTCTGTGACAGTTTTCAGCAACAGTAAAAAAAATTACAATCATAATTATTGCGGAGTCAAGATTTATCCATTATATTTAAGAAACACTTCTTTATTTTGCTTTCACCCTACTAAATTTTGTAACATCTGAACACTTTGCACCCTAACATTTTGCTAACTGGAACTGAAGTGGAATGTTGGCTTGTTTAGGTACTCCTAGAGGTAATCAGACATCACTAGTCTGCTATGCATGCATGTATGCATCAACATTGCACTTGGCAGTGCCAAAGAAATGACCAAACTGGTAAGTTTTGCCGTAGGTGGGAAGGTCAGAGGGGTCTGTTTAGAAGTTATGTAACAGAAACAGCCTGATGCTTTAGCACTTTTGGATGGTGGTTTGGCCCATTTGTCATTTGACTTGCTCTTCCCTTTAAGTTTACCCTTCTGACTATCTTTGTTTCTAGGAAAGCAGGCCACATTGTCAGTGTGTTAATAATTCATCCAATACATGTGTTGTCAGTATATTAATCAGTTTAATGATATATATTTATCCATTACCTGCAGAGCCATGGAGCACTCCTGTGAAAGCCCAGAGACTGATGCTGACCCCAGCAACAAGCCACATAACAGCAAGTTAGCTGCAGCAAACTCCATTGCTGACAGTTGCTCCACTTCCTCCTCCTCTCTGCCATCATCAGTGGCAGAATCCACTCTGAGCCCTGGTGAACCTCCATCAGTTCAGGCTTCTGTGTCTGCTGTTCAGATCAAAGAAGAAGAGGCTGAGATTTTTTGTCAGACAAATCATACTAGTACTAAAGCCAGAGGCAGTTCATTAGACTTGGACTTAGTGAGTTGTGGTTCAGTCAGTGCTGGGACAAAAACCAACACAAAGAATCATGGTCGTGACATTTCTCAAACAAGTTCAGCTGAAGTCCTCAGCCATGGTGATTATGCTGAAGATGTCTCTTCCCTTGTTGGAAGAAGTGTCTTTGCCACTGGGAAACAACAAATAAACCCAACTATTCCTGTTGAGAAAGGGGTAACATCGGCACTGTCCTGTAGCTTGACAGATGAGGGTTCACATGGTAGTAAAACTGAGGGCTGCAAGAAGTATTTGCCAGATATTTTGGTAAGCCGTGACACAAAACCACATGAGTCTTTGCAACCTCATGATGATGGCATTTCCATCCCGACCACATCCAACAGCAGTGACAAAATGATGACTGTCACTCACTATGAAAAAGAAAACACAAGCAATGACCAGTCAAATAATGCCGATACCATGTCGGAAGAAGACTCCGTGCCCAATCTGATCATCACAAATGTCTTTTCTATCAGAGAGGAGGATGCAAACTTCAGTGAAGATGTTGATGGGGGTGAGACTGGTAGTTCTAATTATGAAGCCAGCAGCCAGCCTAGATCAGTGTTGACAGAAAACTCATCCCTGCAACCAGGTGAATCTGCATCAGCCCCATCACAGGCCAGTGACAGTTATGCAAGCCATGCAGCTACTTCCATTCTAGATTCCACTTTCAGCATTCCGCTTAGTTCAGGATCTACAACCCCCTCTGCTGGGTCCCATGGCCACAAAAAATGTGAGACACTTGTGTTGGACTTCAATGAGCTGAAGCGAAGGTCAGCAGAAGAGGAATGTCTCGCAGGGCCACATGTGAGAAAGCAGCTGTGCACTGAGTCATCAGCAAGCGAACTGCTGCAGGCAGTCAGTGGCTTGGTCACTTCAAAGAGGACACCTGACAGTGAGGGTCTTCTGTCTACTGCCCCAGATGTTGCATCTCTCTCCTCGCCAGTTCCACCAGCTGTTGTCCCTTCACTCTCACATCCTCAGCCTGCTGGTAGTCTCTTGTCAGCCACTGTTGTAGCAGGTGTCACGGGTTTGGGTGCGCACGAAAATCATGGTACTGATTGTGCTGTTGTCAGCAGTGTACAAGACCCAGCAGGGCTCATCAGAGAACCTGTTCTGAGTAGTGATGGTGATGCCGATAGCCTGCAAGACTCAGTTGGAGCGTCAAGTGACCAGACTGGTCACAAGGTGCACCCTGTTGCAAGAACGGGTGAGCTACCTCATCACCCAGAAAAGAATATTCCAGAAACTTCTGAAACATTACCAGTTAAACCTGAGCCACCAGATGCAGGGTATGAAACTGGGCCTGGGGTTTCACCAGCTGCATCTTCGTGTTTGTCAACATCCAGCTCGTGTTCTTTGATCAGCACAGCCCCTGATGCTGGGAGACCAGCATCCAAATCCAATAGCTACAGAAAAAGAGTGCATTCAGAGACTGAAGAAGGGCAAGAATCATTAGTCAACAGCACTGACCAACAGAAAAGACAGAGAATGGCAGCACTGGCCAGGGCTTGCAGCTTGTCTGCCAAAGCGCAGCTGAAAGGAAAGCTTGATACGGCGTCAGCTGCAGTTAGTGGGGTCACTTCTAGCCAGTGCACCACAGCCACAGCCACCCGTGGTAGTGTGTACACTACATGTACTCGTGGGCCAGATACTGTGTGGTCAAACCCTGCAGGACTTAGTACAGTCAGCATGTCAAGCAAATCTCTGCTGGCACCTTCAGTTAGCCGCACATTGAAGAAACCTTCCACACAAGGACACAGTGTCCCAGCGAAAAGTGTCTTTCTCAATCTCCCACCCACATTGTCGCTTAGTCAAACTTCAGCTAGTCAGCTGACAACTTCTGGCCCCAAGGGGACAGAAAAGAACTGTCCTAGTTCACAGGTGGCAAATGCAGGAAATGGATCTGCCACCACTGTCACCTCCAGCAACCAGCAGCTCAATGAACAAATTGCAACACATTTGCGCCATGTGCAGGACAAACCTGGCTCACACCAGATGTTGATGATTCCAATGCCTGATGGGTCTACCCACAGTGTCAAGGTCATCTTTGCCCCTCGGCTGAAACCACAGACACCAGCTGTTACAACAAGTGCACCACAAGCCATGTCTTTAGCTGCCAGCTCCTCTGAAAGTGAAAGTGGGCCAGCAAAAGCTAGCACCAGCACCAGTGCCATTGCAACTGCAGTGACACCCAGCTCAGCCACCCCTGTCCCTGTGATCCAGACACAAGGTGCTAGACCAACTGTTGTGTCATCTATGCTTGTAAACTGCACCACATGGAAACCTGTCTCCACACAATCACCCACTCAGCCACTTAGTAGACAGGCTACGAGTACTACTAGTTTGCTGTCTCCCAGCACAAACCCAGCCCATACTTTAGGCAGCTCTGTTCCCTCTGCAACAGCAGTAGCATCTTCTTCCCAGCCTGTCCTGTCACATGCTTTGTTGGTGATGCCCATAACATCTTTGGTGGGCACGAAGCCCACACCACAGGCAGTTCAAGGTACTTTGCCCTCCGCATCCAGGGAATTGCAGAGCCAGGGGTCAAAACGAGATGTCCGCTTTGACCAGGTCAGCGCAGAGGCAAAGTTGTCAGCTGCTGACATGGCAGCTTTGATTCAAGGGAAAAACCTTGTGCCGCCTCTGGAGCCCAGGCGGAGACCAAAGAGCTTCAGCGCTACCAGCAAAGTGTATCGCTGCGTGGAATGTGGGATGATATGCTGGACATTGGTTGGCTACACTGCCCATGTGAAGCGCATGTCAATGGTGATTCGCTATGCTTGCATGGTGTGCAAAGCTGTCCTGGTTTTCTTTAACAAGTGCACTTTTCTGGCTCACCTTCGCAAACATACCACTGCTGACTCTGCCACAGGACAGGTACTGAACTTGAAGAGCTACACAATGTCTGTGTCGTCACTTCCTGATGAGCTGCTGCCCCCTATAGGTAGGATTTGTCAGTTTGTCCACAGATAATTGTTCTAGATACTGTTCTAGTCTTGAACCTTGGTACTGGTAGATATTAACTTGATTAAGTTCAGTGTATCTGCATCTCTGTTCTGTCTAGTTTCTGTTCTTTTGCTCTGTTTGGACCTGTGTAATAAGAAGGAGAAAATTACAGTGGAACTGCTATGACAGATTTACTTAAATTCTCTATCTGGTCACTGGTGGGGTGATGCATGAAAACATGTTCGTTCATCAAACGTCTCATGAGGGACCGCATGAGACTGAGATTGGTCTTCATTAGAGGTCATCTGAGGGTGGTCTTTATATTGGATGTCACATGAGGGCAGTCCTTTCTTGGGGGTCACATGAGGGTGGTCTTTCATCAGGGACTACATGAGGGTAGTCTTTCATTAGGGTTCATATGAGGATGGTCTCTTATCAGGGACCACATGAGGGTAATCATTTCTTGGAGAAAAATGAGGGTGGCCTTTGATCAAAGGTTACATGATGTCATGATCAGAAGAAGAATCATAATGTACTCTTTTGATAGTTTTATGCGCTATTTCTCCAAATTGGAGCACATAGCCCATGACGAAGCAAAGAACCAATGTGCAGTCAAAACAAAGAATGGAAGTATGAGAAGAAAAGTATAGCTGGTGGGTTGGTTTGTGAACCTTCATAGGGGTAGATTTTGGTTCGGATGCACAGGGGTGGTTTTTGGGTCAGGGATCATATGGGACTGGTCTTTTATCATGAGTTGCATCAGCATGGGACTTGAGAGTGATCTGTAGGGTTGTCTTGGGCTATGGCTTGTGTTAGGGTTTTGATTTTAGTCTGGTTGCGTGAGGATGGTCTTTAGTCTAAGGTGTGCTGGTTTGTATAGTCGGGAATTGCATGAGGGTGATCTTGCATTATGTTTTAGTTGGATGGTCTTTCATCAGGTCTTGTGAGGATGGTTTCCAACTCACATGAATTCATGAATAATGTGAGACTTTTCTGACTGGCTGACCATTTGGCATGGCAGAAACTTTAATGTTGTGCACAATGTTCTCAGACTTGCCCAAGTTTATGACTGTATGTGGGTTGCAGCTTTGATATAGTGTATTTACACAAGTTTAGTTTTGTATCAGTGGTTCCACTGTACCCATGCAATAATTCACATAGAATTATGTCACAGTTTTATAACCATACCTGAGTAAGCCTATTGTAAACTGATAAAAAATAGAAAATGCTGACTGCTTAAGCCTTAACTCGTAACTTTATAAGTACTGCTACTACTACTACTATATTTATAACTGTTATCCAAAAGCATTCCATTTAGATTTTCCGTTACTTTAATTTCATGTTACATTCAACTTCAACTTCAAGGCCATAAATTGTTCTGTGTGTGTGTGTGTGGTACCCTGTTTTGTTTAGTCTGTTTCTGTATAAATATATAACATGTACACTGTTCTTCAGATCAGCAGCACATGGACCCCTTGGTGATCAACCGCTATCAACCAGTCTTCTGCACAGAATGTCGGGAATCGTTCCCTGACTCTGCACTTCTGGCTTCTCACTTTGGCTTCGAAGTGGTGACATGTTCTTTCAAGTACACATGCACTCACTGCAACATGGAGTTACCCACCTCTTGTTCGCTGAAGGCTCATCTGCGTCTGCATGATGAGGAGTCCCACACCGTGTGTGCACAGCCCGACTTTGTTTGCCCAGAATGTGGTGCGTATACCTTTGAGTAAACCCTCTCTACAGTGAACACAGAACAGTTTGTGTGGCAATAATGAAAAGAAAGAGAAAAAAAAAGGTGTAATGTGGTTTTTACTGTCAGTAAGAAAGTTCTACCTCTCATTGACTGTCTTTTGTACAGTGAGATTATAACTCTCATTGTTTCAGCGGTTGTGTTATTGACATCTTGATATGTGCCTACACGAGCTACAGTTTTCAGTTTCTGATCATGCATTGTGTGTGTATGTGGGTTTTGCACCATAAATCTCACAGTTTATACACATTGTGACTCTGTTGCAGGTCTGTGCTTTCCAAACCAGGTGTCCCTGTACCAACACCTGTTTGCCACCTGCCTACACTTCAGTCGCTGTGTGACCCTGAAGTGTCCAATCTGCAGACAGTTCCACCCAACCTTGGATGTCCTTGAGGAGCACCTGACAACATTCCACCCCAACCAGAAGCGATACCAGTGCCTGCTTTGTAGACGCAAATACCACACTCACTTTTCCTTCCTGCACCATATTCCTCAAGTGCACAAAAACCTTGACAGTCGTGCTGCCGCAGAGGCAAGTATAGATGATCCAGAGCCACCAGATCTGTCATTTGAGTCTGAAAATCATAACCTACCCCAAAAATTTTAACAGTGCTAAAACCTGCATTTTACCGAACATAAGAATCTGGCCTTAAACAATGTGGAGGTCTTGCCAGTTGCTGCAGAACAGGTGTATCACATCAGAGGATTATGAAAGTGACAACAACAGCAACAAAATTCTTAACCACCAGTGCCTTTTTTAAATGAGGGTTGGCAGCAGGAAAGTAGGCAGGCGACTGCAACTGTGAAGAAATGAGTTTTAAAATAAGAATGACCTCATATTCATAATCCAGATGTATGGGGATGGTCTTTGTCAGAAATGTGCATTAGCTGCAATTGTGAGCCTAACCATATTGTGTAGTTTTTCATGGTAATCTGTGATTTGTCAGCAGAAGTCGTACGAGATGACGGGGTCATGTGCCGCTTGCAAGTCTGTGACACTGGAAGGAAAGGTATCCTTGGAATTAAAATTACTAATGCTGCAATATAAGCATGTAGCTGAAGAAACCTCTGTGATAGGTTGCTCCTGCTAGTTTTCTTGTCTGCAGTGATTGAAACTGTTCTTTGTTGTGTTGTTGGGGGGGGGGGGGGGGGGGGGGTTGCAGTCTAGATTTTAGTGAATAATGTTTGATTGCTTTTGACAGTTTTAGTACAAACTCCCTTTTTAATATAAAAAAATAATCTTCCCCCAGTTTTTGTCAGATTTAATGTGGCAGCAGATAGACTGAAGTAACATCAGCACTGACTTGCACATTTAATTTTTTGTGGTGGATGGAATATCTCCACCTGAGTCAGCAAAAAAGATGAACATGAATGAATGATTTTTAGCAGTTCTTTTATGAGAAATTGTGAGTATTGGTACATGATGATGAGTTGATGCTTAATGTCCTCAGATGTCATTTGACATATTAGGGACAAGTTGTGACCAATGCCGAAGCACGGTTCAATAAAATGCACATACGTAAGGTGTATGCGTGTTTAGCTGTAACCTGCCACCTGCACTTTTTGGCAGAATGACCGGGATTTTTTACGTGCTACTGTGGTAACAAGGGGGTGGAACGGATACCGAAATAAGAGTCAGCACAGAAAGTCGACCCTGGAGAAGAAAATTCTCCCGCCGTTCCAGCAGGGATTCGAACCCGCGACCTTTCAATCACGAGTCCGGTGCTCTAACCACTGAGCTATCCCCGCCCCCGTATTGGTACATTTATGCAACTTAATATATATAGGCCTGTGACTGCAGATAATATATGCCTATGGCTGCAGAAACATATGCACGAGAGAAAAAAAACAGGCACTGAACACTATACAGGGTTTCTGAGAACTTGTTAGGAGGGCTTTTGAGCACTCGCTGTGTTGCATGCAACTTTAAATGAGTGACTGTAGTTTTACTCAGTGCATTTTGAACATCCACTGAAGTGATGCACTTACAGCACTGTTTGGTTGATACATGGCTGGTGCTGTGTGAAAGTGCTGCCATCGCAGCACGCATTCTGTTTACACCATACAATCATGCGCCCATTTACAGTCTTTTTCGAGGCCACATCTGTTGGGTGCATGTGTGTTTACCTGTAATGAGCCACCTGCAATTTTTGGTGTAATGACCAGGGTCTTATACCTGCTACTGCAGTAAGAGGGTGGTGGAATGGACACCAAAGTAAGAGTCAGCACAGAAAGATGACTCCAGAGAAAAAAATATCCCACTGTTAGTGCCAGGACTTGAACCCACAACCTTTTGATCCCAAGTCCAGTGCTCTAGCACTGAGCTATCCCCATCCCCTGTTCCCATTTGTTCTGCATGTCACCCATTTGCCTCTTTCAAAAGTGTGTATTTGCCCTGCTTCTCTCCAGATCTTAAACAACCTATCTGCGCATGTGATTTGCAGACTTCCCCATGAAACTGGCTGTGTAGCTAATATAACACACTGTTTGTTTGCAGGAGCATGCCCAGAAACATGTGCAGATGGTGAAGTCTAGTGCCAGGTTTGGTTATGCTTGCCTCTTCTGCCAGGAGGCACCTGTGATTTTTGAAGGCCGAAACCGGCTAGTTCAACACCTGAACAAGAGTCACGATGCTTACAGGTGAGACCTTGGATAGAGCCAGCTGCAGCTCAGGTACAGTGCAGATGAGTAGAAAAGAGCATGTTACCAGGTTCAACACTTGGCCAGAAAGCCTAATGCATACAGGTGAGACCTTAGATGGTAGCTGCAGCTACACAAGGTATATATATATACAGTTCACCCTTCAGAGTAGTGGAAATAGACCATGATCTAGTTCAACACCTGGCCTGGAAACATGATGCTTAGAGATGAGACCTTGGGCAGTGGCAGCTATGCAAGGTACATACAGTTCAACCTTCAGAGCAGTGGAATAGACCACGATATAGTTCAACACCTGGCCAGGAAACACAAGGACGAGAGGTAAGACCATGGGTAGTGGCAGCTGCACAAGGTACATATGGTTACTCCGTCAGGGCGGTGGAATAGAACATGGTCTAGTTCAACACCTGGCCAGCAAACATGACGTTTAGAGGTGTGGCCTTGACCAACAGATGAGGCAAAGTGCAGGGCACTGGAATAGTCTGTGTTAATAGTTTAACAGCTGGCCAGCAAATGTGATGCTTATAGGTGGGTCCCCTGGCTGGGCCTGAGTGAAGCAGATGTTGCTCTTGCGCACATTCCATCATTCTGTTAGGTGTAACCTGCTGAATCTGGTTTTACAACCTCCCCCCCCCCTCCCCCTCCCCATGAAATGTGCATTGTCCACAATGCAGGGCAGTGGAATAGACCATGATCTAGTTCAGCACCTGGCCAGGAAACATGATGCTTAGAGGTGAGGCTTTGCCTCGCAGCAGCAATGGATGAGGCACAATGCAGGGCTGTGGAATAGAACGTGGGAATTACTGTATCAGCACCTGGCCAGGAAGGCAGGATCTGAAATGCTTTCAGGTGAGACATGAACTGTTGGCTATCTATAGACAGGAGTGCAAAGCAGTGGAGTACACCATTTGAAGTGGTTCAACATCTGTGATGCTCTCAGGTAAGGTGTCAAAAAGTGGCATCCTTACAGTGAAGGTAGAGATAAAAGTGCATGGCAATAAACAGAACATGCAAATTGGTTCAGTACCTGGCCAGGGGTCATCACACATAGAGATGTGATCTTGGTAAGATCTCAGGATCTCATCTATGCAAGATCTCATCTCATCACTTACAGTGTAAGCATTTAACCTTCTGAACATTCAGTGTTTCTGGAAAGAAAAAGTATGTGTGTATTATAATGTTCAAAAGACCAGATGAACAGAGCCATTGTTGTCTCTAACATCCCTAAGCATCATGTGCCAAAGCTTTGTCATGGTTGTTGGGAGTAGTGATGGATGCTGACCCAGTTTTTGATGGTGGTGGCCAGGTGATGGCGAGGCGTGACCCACTCTCACAAGGCTGAATGCTTCCTCCCCAGCTTCGTGTGCTCCTTGTGCGAGCAAGGCTTTGTCACACTGTCTCTGCTGCGCTCCCACGTGCCTTTGGCACATGGCGCCCTGCAGAAACAGCAGAAGAAGAACGAGCAGCAGATGTGCCTCAAATGCAGCGCCTGCCTGCTTGGTCCAGAGTCTGTGGTGCCTCACGTCATGTGGCATGTCGTGAAGAGGATGACCGACTCGGCCAACCAGACAGAATCGTCCCAGTTCCATGTCAACAAGCAGTCCTTGGAACTGATCGCGCCAGCTGTGCATGTGAGTGGTAGGCTTGTGTGCGCTTGAGCCCATTTGCG
Source organism: Alviniconcha strummeri (assembly GCA_963584105.1). NCBI lineage: Eukaryota > Metazoa > Mollusca > Gastropoda > Provannidae > Alviniconcha > Alviniconcha strummeri. Next base: position 17,441,146 of record OY757550.1, on the reverse strand, counting down.
TGTGTTTATTGTGTGTGTAATAATAATAATGTAGCATGTGAGCGTGTGTGTAGTGGTTGTGTGCGTGCCGCTTTGCACATGTGCGTGTGAACAGGGCTAAGTATGAGACACCAGTGTTGTTATAATCAACTTTATATCATGCATGTCATGAGAGGGTGGATGTGTGTAAATCTGTGCACAAACTTTAGATGCTGAACACCCTGAATATCAAAACTAAAAAGGAGTTTTCAAATTTAGGGGATATTAATGAGGCACTCCATTTTATAGAAATAGACCAGATTATTAAATTATGTTCTCATAGGTGAGTGATGCTCCATTATCATTGCCATCGTACTGTAACTGTCACCTTATTCACTTTGCCCTGATATAAACTGTAATGGCTGACTGGGCGTTAAACACCCAGTTACTTATTTACTTACTTTACCTCATACCCCTTCAGCTCCCAACTCCCTGCAGCAAAGTTGCATGGGGAAGGGAGGGGGGGTGGGAGGGGGGTGTAAAACCAGATTCAACAGGGTACGCCCAACAGAATGGTGAAATATGCACAAGGGCAACACCTGCTTTACTCAGGCCCGGCCAGGGGACCCACAGAAACGCATGCTGATGTGCCGTAGCTGCGGACACCTGTCGTCCACACGCTTCTCCCTTCAGCGCCACATCTCCAAAGCAGAGCACCATTTCTGCCGGTACTACGCTGTCTGCCCCTTCTGTCAGCGCCATGACTTTCTCAACAAGCAGAGGTTTGAGGTGCACAAGGAGCGGTGCCTGACTGATAGCGGTGTCCACACTGCCATCGTTATCGATGACTCTGTAGAGGATGAGCAGAGTGGTGCAAGGTGAGGAGTTATGTTTGACATGTTTATTTTTGTGGTTACTTTTACTTTCGGTGATTTTTTGACTATGCTTAGTTGTTAAGTTTAGTTCATTTTTTTTTCTTCTCTTTTTTTCTGTTTGCTTGTTTTGTGTTCTGGTTTTTTGTTTGTTTATTGTGTGTTTTTTGGTGGGGGAGTTGTTTTGTTTTTTGTTGGTTGTTATAAAACACTGGGAATTTGCAAAGTGCATGCCATTGGTTGACAAGGAAGTCTGTGTTTCAGTCATTCAAGTGTCCAGCATGAGATGCTGTTTTAAAGCAAGATCTTTGAAACTTTGAATGGGGATAGCCTTTGTGAAGTGTTACATTCATGTGGATTTGGTGACTTTGGTCCACTTTCATATTCAAGAAACTTGGTTGATTTAAAAAATATAAAATCCTGAGCATTTTACGCTTTTGGTAGACAATACTTTCTGACAGGTGAGCATTTGGGTGAGTGTGCAAGAGACCAGATGATAAGTGTGACTTGTGGTTAATATGGTATAAAATCAAACACAGTAAAACTAATAAGAACTACTCTAAGATAAAACTCAAATTCAGAATAAAAGAGGTTTTAAAATTGCTGCTGTGCATGGTCCTATTTTTAGTTGTCTATGAACACATTTAAAGTAATTTTTGCCTGAAGAAATCTTGAGATGTGACTGAACTGTTTTGTTGTGAAGAGGGTTCCACCTTACCTCCTAAAGTAGAACAACAGTGATGCAGGCTAGGGAAACCTCTGTTCACTGCTGAACAGGTTTCCACCTCATGTCAGTTACTTGTAGCTGTGTTCTCTACATACTGGCCATTCATTGTTCATTTGTTGGACTTGTTTAACCCTGAGTTGTCTCCTGGGAGGACCAAGATCCTGGGAGGCGTGGGGAGAAAGAGAGAACAATATGCCTGATGCTACGCTGTCACCACCAGAATGACTCCTGTGTTACGATGGGTGGTGGTGCGAGCCATTTTAACATTTCATTCATTGTCAGTCACAGTCAATGCCCGTGAACCACAACCTTTGAACAGAGAGGAGAGCTGAAACAGAATTGAACTGATATCTATCTGTCTACCAGCCTAACAACATGCCGCTAGGCCAAACTGGCTCATGGCCAATCATGTGTGACCCACACTTTTGTTTAGAGAACCAACCCCCACCCTCCAGTCCCCTTCCGCAATGTGTGTAATCCCCACACAGTGAGTTACCTGCTTTGAACACATTTCACTGCACTGTTCAGTTTTAGTTGATGTGAGAGAGTGGGAGAGGACCACTTTGAGCCAGGCTGGTTGTGGGAGTTGCTCATATCCTTTAGGAAGTCAAGGATGTCCTCCATAGAGTTAGATATCTCCTGCAACCAGCTTGCTTCAGAATGCCCCCCCCCCCCCCCCCCCCCCATGCATCAGTCGCCAAAAATCATGCAGATGTTTACACACATGCATGATCACTTTTGATTGTTGGGACTTTATTGAAGTTTCAGTTGGCACTTAATTGTTTCCTGCTTTTGGGAGTTGTGTTTGATAATTGTGTGTGGTAAATATCACCTAGATAATAATAAATCTGGCACAGTTGATTGGCATTTAAATCAGCTTGTTTACTCTGCCACTTGTTTACTTACATGCGTTGAGCAGGCCACCACAGTGTGATGAAAGAAGTGAGAACAGCAGCAGCACTGGCGCAGGGGTGCAGCCTTTGCCTGCTAGTGGCACCAGCTGTCTGGGAAACGGCGCCACTCCTGCCCAGTCACAGTCTTCATTCACCACAGTCATCCGAAAGGGACACGTAGCTACGCTTCAGAAAAAGGTGTTTGTGAATGGGATGCTTGGGGTTTGTTCTGTCCAGACATCACTTGGGTTGTGGTGTATTGGATGGATAGTAATGTCACAGGCAGCAACATTATGAACTGAACTAGGCTGAGAAGTGTGATGCATGGAGACAGCGACCCATGTTGTTTTTTTTCCTTGCAAAAGTTTCAGAGAGGTGTAATTTGCAAAACAGAGGAACAAAAAAGAAATGGATGATTAAATAGTCATGGCTAGCATGGAAGGGGGGGGGGGGGGGGTGCTGTTCAACACACAGACTTAGTTTTCAGAAAAATGCATCCATCCACTCTAACTAGTCTCATAACTCAACCACCAGGTTAGTTTTCTCCGTAATCACCTCGCAGCTGGACTACTGTCATTCTGTTCTCAAGGGGCTACTGGCTGAACAGATTGCATGCTTGCAGAAAGTCCAGAACTCTGCTGCTGGACTTGTCATGTGGAAATCTGAGTGAGAACATATTACTCCATTGCTGAAAGAATTGCACAGGTGTCTGGTGAAATTCCAAATTCAGTACAAGATTGCCACCTTTTCATACCAACACTTCGAAGGATCATTTCCTGTACATCTGTCTGCATCTCTTAGTATCTGTCAGCCATCTGATGCTCTGCGATCCTCTCACAAAAAGCTTTTCAGACTCCCCCAAACCAGTCTGAAAACGTATGTTGGCACTCATTTACATTCTTGGCCCATAGTGTCTGGGACTTGCTGCCTGCTGATCTGAGAAAGGCCCCTTTGCTTGCCTGCTTTAGATCACACCTGAAAATTCATCTCTTCCGTCAGGTTTTCAGTTAATCTATGCAGTGATTACCACAAGAATCTAGTAGGCTACTCTTTTAAATAATAGGTGACATGTTTGTGTATAATATAGGTAGTTGAGTGTGGAAAGGTAGAGTATGGATAGAGAGTGAGGTGGGGGGGGGGGGGGGGGAGGCGGAGTAGGAGAGAGCCAGTCATGGGGGGGGGGGGAGGGGGGGAGGAGAGACTTAGAGGGAGTTTTTGAGAGAATATTGGTCATTCACTAATTATTGTGCATAACTGAGTGGCTTATGGGAGACTGGTGTGCTTGGGTGTGAGAGTGTGGTTGTGTATGTATGATATGTATCAGTAGTTATTGTTTGCTTAGGTGATTATGTTTATGGTAGAATACTATTCTTAAGGTTCTGTCTGTTGAAATGTCCACAAAATGTGGTTTTTGTCAAGTTGTTTGTACAATGCAGCGAGTTTGACTTGTGTTGGAGAATGGCACTGCATGAGAATTATCTGTTATAATGTATTTGTGACTCAGTCATACCATTCTTGTTTGTTGCTTCACAGCACACCATCATCATAAGCCCTGTATGAGAATTAGCTATTATTATTATTATGTTTGTGACTCGGTCATACCATTCTTGTTTGTTGTTTCACAGCACATCATCATCATAAGCCCTTCGTCAGCTCTGAAGCGACCAGCCAGCAACAAGCCAGCGATCAAGGGCAAGCACTGCCGGCTTTCTGCTGGACCCCCTGCACCAGACGCCACTAAGGCTGCCGCCAGTCAAGCAGCTTCCAGGTCCAGTGGCACCATAAGGGCAAAGACTTCACCGGCTCCCCGGTCAGACAGCAGTGAGCGCAGAAAGACAGGGGAAGGGGAAGGCAGCGGTGAATCTGCAGTTGGTGGTGTCACTGAGGTCAGTGTGGCGGACCTCGCATGAGAAGATCTTTGAGCTGTGAAGACTTTCTTGCTAAGTTTGATTCTTTAACTCACCCTGATGTAACTGCAATGGTTGACTGGGTGTAGAACACCAAGTTACTTGACTCTTTAAGCTCATTCTTCAGGTGCATTTCCAGCTGTTTAGCTAGGTAGCCTGAAAGTCCATGTTCAGAACTGTCGGTGTCACTGCAGGTGATAATGTTCATTCACTATAGTCACTTCATTGCTATATTCATATTCAGCTCTCAGAATTAGATTGTATTGAAAAGTTCCATTCATTTTATATCGTCATTGTTTTATGCCAGATTTACTAACCATAGGCTAGTTTGTGTAAAATGATGCCCAGCCAATGTCAGCAGCGCACCTCGAAGCCATGGTTCCATTGCCACTGCTGTGTCGGCCCAAAGTGCACGCCAGGTTAAGATCAGACTTTTGTGTGGCTGTGTGGTTCAGGTCAACATGACTGCGGCGATGGGTATGGAAAGAGCAGAGTCACCTCCCCCTGTGGTATTTCACCCGTGCCACCTGTGTGGCTTGACCTACACCTCGGCCATCATGCTGTCCAACCACCTGGCCAGCATGCACGGTGGAGAGAAGAACGTCCTGTGTTGCAAGGTACAGTCTGTAGGAATGGGAGGAAAGTACAGGGATGTCGGGTACCAGTGTTAAAGCATTGTGTTAGTTTTTAGCGTAGTGATGATGTTGGTAATGCTGCCCTTGCCTGTTCTGTGCAGGGCAGGTCTCTGTATAGCAGGGACATTTCATTTGAGAATAAGAAGTCGTTACTTTCTACTAGCAGACCGTTCCATGTAACGCAATTCAGACAGATGTACTGTAGGGCAAAGGCTGAATGTTTGTAACGGGTTTGCAGAATCTGGTTTGCTCTGTCTTACCCATTTGCAGGGGTGGAACAGCTAGCAATGAAACAATTTCAAGGGGTTCATTTGCGATGAACTATAATGTTTTAACTTTATTATTGGGTTAAAAAAAAACTAAAACTTTATAGATAGAAATCTCACATCAGGGTTTTTCCTGTGGCCAACATTAGGCTGGATCACTTCTCTCTTGACCATTTGATATTCAGATGCATACATAATTTGACATTTTTCCACTATTTTGTTTTTTCCCCAGCTGTGTCTGAAGAAGGGCAAGGAGGTTTTGCTGTCCAAGATGAACCTGAAGAAGCACCTGACACGCAGACACAATGTGGCCAAGCCTGCGGCTGATGCCATGATCAGAGACATGTGCAAAAGCAGGCCCAGCTTCACTGAGGTGAGGAGGGTTGTGCAGCAGGCACCGCACTGCAGAAGGGGTCAGGCATCGTACAAGTTGGGCAACATGGAACTAGGCTATTCTCAAGCTGGGCAACATGGAACTAGGCTATTCTCAAGCTGGGCAACATGGAACTAGGCTATTGGACGGGCATCGTACAAGTTGGGCAACATGGAACTAGGCTATTCTCAAGCTGGGCAACATGGAACTAGGCTATTGGACGGGCATCATACAAGTTGGGCAACATGGAACTAGGCTATTCTCGAGCTGGGCAACATGGAACTAGGCTATTCTCAAGTTGGGCAACATGGAACTTGGCTATTCTCAAGCTGGGCAACATGGAACTAGGCTATTCTCAAGCTGGGCAACATGGAACTAGGCTATTGGACGGGCATCATACAAGTTGGGCAACATGGAACTAGGCTATTCTCAAGCTGGGCAACATGGAACTAGGCTATTCTCAAGTTGGGCAACATGGAACTAGGCTATTCTCAAGCTGGGCAACATGGAACTAGGCTATTCTCAAGCTGGGCAACATGGAACTAGGCTATTGGACGGGCATTGTACAAGTTGGGCAACATGGAACTAGGCTATTCTCAAGCTGGGCAACATGGAACTAGGCTATTGGACGGGCATCATACAAGTTGGGCAACATGGAACTAGGCTATTCTCGAGCTGGGCAACATGGAACTAGGCTATTCTCAAGTTGGGCAACATGGAACTTGGCTATTCTCAAGCTGGGCAACATGGAACTAGGCTATTCTCAAGCTGGGCAACATGGAACTAGGCTATTGGACGGGCATCATACAAGTTGGGCAACATGGAACTAGGCTATTCTCAAGCTGGGCAACATGGAACTAGGCTATTCTCAAGTTGGGCAACATGGAACTAGGCTATTCTCAAGCTGGGCAACATGGAACTAGGCTATTCTCAAGCTGGGCAACATGGAACTAGGCTATTGGATGGGCATCGTACAAGTTGGGCAACATGGAACTAGGATATTCTCAAGCTGGGCAACATAGAACTAGGCTATTCTCAAGTTGGGCAACATGGAACTAGGCTATTCTCAAGCTGGGCAACTTGGAACTAGGTATTCTCAAGTTGGGCAATGTGGAACTAGGCTATTCTCAAGCTGGGCAACTTGGAACTAGGTATTCTCAAGTTGGGCAATGTGGAACTAGGCTATTCTCAAGCTGGGCAGCATGGAACTAGGCTATTCTCAAGCTGGGCAACATGAAACTATTCTCAAATAGGGCAACATGGAACTAGGCTATTCTGCCCAAGTTAAAATTAAATGGAACCACTCAGATTTCATTCAACCCAGAGGAGCAGCGGGTACATGCTTTATGAATGTCTGTGGAAATTGTTTCGTTTGACTCTCAGAGTGTTTGGGGAATGGGGGCAGAGAGTGTGGAGAATTTCTGCAACAGGTGCAGAGCTTTAGGGGATGGGGGAAGAGGGTGTGTGGGCTTTCCCTAAGACTGCCCCACAGGACATGCAGAGTGTTAGAGGATAGGGACAGAGGGTGTGGGGGCTTTCCCTAAGACTGCCCCACAGGACATGCAGAGTGTTAGAGGATAGGGACAGAGGGTGTGGGGGCTTTCCCTAAGACTGCCCCACAGCACATGCAGAGTGTTAGAGGATAGGGACAGAGGGTGTGGGGGCTTTCCCTAAGACTGCCCCACAGCACATGCCCGGTACACATTCATACCTCACTGTTCCTCTCTCTCTGCTTTAGCAAATCCCTGTTCCTGAGGATTTCACACTGTAAACCTTTTTGACCTGTCAGGAGTACTGGCACGCCAAAGTGTGGCTTCTCCTTTCTCAGTGTTAGCAAGTTGATTGACCATGTCACAGCCTGTGTGATGACTTCTTCATTTCACAGTCATATTTTTTTTCTGGCTGGATGACAAAAATTGGTAGTTTTGTGTCATGTATGTGTTTCAGCTCTAAAGATACTTTCTGTCTCAATCGTCAGGCCCCTGATGCTGCGGAGACACAGAGGATTTCTACAGCCTCCGAGAGCTCCACCTCGTCCTCCAGCGACAAGAGCCCTGTCAAGCGCCTGCGAATTGCCGGGGGCGACCAGGAGTACATGTGCGCCAAGTGCAGCTTCTCCTCCCCCAGCAGGGGCCAGTTCCATCAGCACATTGCCAGCCATGCTGTGGAGAACTGTGTGCAGTGTCTGGAGTGCGGGCTGTGCTTCAGCGCGGTCTCCTCCCTGAAGAAGCACCTCTTCATGGTGCACAAGGTCAAAGAGCCAGCCAGCTATGTTGAGCAGCACGACATCAAGCTGGAGGAGTTGCCCACGGATCTGGCCTCCCACATGGACACGCTCACTCCCTTGGGAGAGCCGGAGGTTGTGATCAAGACGGCGGGGGCCTACCATGATGCCTTGCACACGGCCAAGCCGTACAGGGAAAGCTGGAAAGAGAAGAGGCCCCGGAAGGGTGAGCAGGAGGGGGACAGCAGTTTGCTGGAGTGCAACGTTTGCTACAAGGAGTTTGAAAACGATGCTGCGCTCAGGTCTCACATGAGAACGCATGGCATGGCGTTCATCCGCTCACGCAGAATCACTCGTCAGTTGGAAGGGCAGAAAAACAACCAGTCTGGGGAAGAATTGGAAGATTCGGAGAATCAGAAAAAAAACTCTGAAGCAAGCGCAGAATAATTTTTTTTTTTTTTTATATCTGTGTGAGTGTGTGTGAAGAGAGTAATTTTGTTGGACGTCATGGTGGATTTTAAGGGTTTGTACAGGTCCTGGCAACTTGCAACAGTCCTGGACCTTTAGATTAAATGAAAAGATCCAGGCCTGGAAGGGCCCCCAAAGTTTTAAGTCATTACAGTCACAGAAAAGTCCTGACATTTTTAATTGCATGTCTCATAAAAACATTGTGTGTGTGTCTGGGATTTTTTTTGTTTTTTGTTTTTAAATCAAATAAATGGTTCACTGGCAGCATGCCAACATAGTTTAGAACATCCACCTGGGTAACTGAGTTAGCCAAACTTCCAATTCAATCCCTCAGGAATAAAGCGCCCCTCCTAATAAAGAATGTGTTCCTGATACACTAAGATGCTTGCAAACAATTTTGCCATAATAAAAAAAAAAAACTTGAATTTTGTAACAATGTTGTATGAACAGGGTGGGTATACAATGAGCACTATCTGAAATGAACAAGTGAAAAATGCCCAGACCATCTGTGACAATTTTTGATGATGTAAAAATAGAAATATAGTTAGTGGGTCAAAGATCCAGTTCCTACAATAGCACAAGGATCATATTTAAAAGTTGCTTTGTTTGTTTTGGCTAAAATTTTAAAGGTCCTGACAATGAAAACATTTTTATCCATTAATGTATTATTAATTCTGGGTCTAGAAAATATTAGCAACCACATCATCTCCAAAAGCATTATCTGTTGATGTGTCCTGTTCTATCCAGTGTGAATGACCCTGACCTATTTTCAAGGTCACAATAGTGCTAACTGTCATGGGAAAGTTGTATTTTTCCATTTTGGATAGGAGCCGATCAAGCATTTGTGTTGTAATGAGTGTAAGTCACTAAATGTAACTTGTAATTTGACCTCATAGTTGACTTGAAATTGTACATAATACTTTGATATTCTTTCTGTGTCCATTTTGACTGTTTGAATGATGCAGACTTCAATTAAAAGTATATTCATCATCTTGTTTTTGTCTCCATTTCATGGTCTTCCACACACCCTTGGTTTTGACTTGTTTTCTGTTAGAAAAACAAATGCAAACAAAACAAAAAACAAAAAAGCACATATCACCAAGTACTGGAAAATGAAGGAAACTGATTGCCTGCACAGGTTAGACAGAGCCTCTAGAAGAAAGCATCAAGCTGTTTGGGTGAGGGGGGTGGGGGGTATATATTGAGGGAAAATAGCTGGGTTTGCATTACAGTTTACAGCAGTTGACAGTTTGGGTGTCCATGTGCTGCTTTTGACCGTCTGGTTGCCTGCAGCACAGTTTGGGTGTCCATGTGCTGCTTTTGACCGTCTGGTTGCCTGCAGCACAGTCTGGGTGTCCATGTGCTGCTTTTGACCGTCTGGTTGCCTGCAGCACAGTTTGGGTGTCCATGTGCTGGTTTTGACCGTCTGGTTGCCTGCAGCACAGTTTGGGTGTCCATGTGCTGGTTTTGACCGTCTGGTTGCCTGCAGCACAGTTTGGGTGTACATGTGCTGCTTTTGACCGTCTGGTTGCCTGCAGTCATCTTTTGGGGGTCAGACACGCGCATGCTCAAAATCCAACGCTTCAACCGCAAAAACCCATGGCTTTTGCACTTCCTCACACTTTGGCCCCCACCTCTGGAACAATCTCCCCCAAGACATCAGGCAGGCACTCTGCTACTCTCTCTTCCTTCAAAAGTCAGCTCAAGACATTTCTCTTCTCAGAATATTTCAGTTAAACCACATTGTTCTTCACTCCCATCAGTCTGTACAGTGTGTGTGTGTGTGTGTGTGCATCTTTTGCATAATTATGCTTGAACACTTGTCGATGAATACTTCTTCTTTTTTTTGATAATATTTTCCATCTCTATGCACATTATGTGTGTATGCTTGTTCAGCGCTTTGAGCCGCAGGGTAGGCGCTTTACAAGTTTCCATAATTATTATTACAGTACAATGTTACAGTATGAACGAATGTTCTGTGCCTGTTTTACCAGCCTAGTTGTGCTGAGTAACATCCACCATGACACCCAACATAAGTATTTGACCAGGTAAATTAGGCACAGAACATTTGTTGATACCTGGGTGTTGCTCTCCTACAACACAGTAAACCAACCTTGTGATGGGGGCCATGGTAGCCATAGTAAATTGGTTATTCCCTAACATAAGCTGCAGCTGTGCTCAAAGTCTGCAAGTACTGGAAAAGAGAAGGGAAAAAAAGGAAAAAAAATCTGACATATTTTGCAAAAATGTACCAGCATTTTTTTTTTAAATGAACGAGGTTTTTAACAATTTCACTTGAGGGTGAAATTTCAGGAGCAACAGTAATGGCAATGCACCACGGATAGATTAACACTTGGATATGGTATTTAGATTGATACTTGGTTATGGTATTTTATGGCAATGCACCACGGATAGATTAACACTTGGATATGGTATTTAGATTGATACTTGGTTACGGTATTTTAATGTCTGATCAACCATTAAGGTCATTTAAGGCAAAACAGTGCATCCAACCACGAGTATGTTTCATTGATACTGCACAGGTTTTATGTTGGCAGGGAATTAAGGAGAGAAAAAAACATTTGAATGATGTCAAAAGGCAGGATTTAGAATAATGATGACAACAGGTTATTTATGCCAGCAGGCATTCTGTCTCATAAGAGCCCAGAGCACTTACAAAGACGTAAGGATACGCTCATTTCATCACACACACAAACAGGAACATTTTGTGCACAGAGGGAGAGAGGAGGAATTCGAGTTTTAATGCCCAGTCAACTGTGATCCCAGTAAACGTGCCAAATCCAATTCGGGTCTGATCTGGATCAGCTCAGAGGCAGGCTGGATGATTCTTGCACACTGGCTTGCTTCTGGACAGGATCCGTTTGACCAGAACCTGACACAGTCAGCCAGAATGAAACTGGATCTGGCCTGGTTTTGCACAATGTGATCTGGATGGCCTGTGGAAGAATACAACCGAGTCTAAAAGTGAGAAACTGGTAGCGGGCTGGTTGCTTTCTGCCAGAAACCGAGCCCAATGGTTCTTGCACACCGGCTTGCTTCATGCATTTGGCCCAAACCTGACTAGGCTATCCAGATCAGATCCAGGTCGGTTTTGCACAATATTGTCCAGGTCTTCTTTGGAAAAACGGAACCGTATCAGATGTGGGAAGTTGGATCCAGCATATATGATCTGGGCCAATTCTGGCTGTACGGTGTATAACTGGCTGTAACAAAAACATGAACTGCATCCAGCGTGTTTACTGGGATTATTATATCAGGGCCCAGGGGCAGAGAGAGAGAGAAGGAGAGAGAGAATGGTACAAAAAACACATTGCTCTTTTTTTCCTTTCCTTTTATTTATTTTTGAGTACCTGGTTTGTACTTGTATTAAAAAACAAATCTGCATATTTCAGATTTTAAAACATCATGCATGTAAGCTTTAAACACAAGTTACTGAAAGAAACTGATATAAAGTGATTTTCCCTCAAGTCTGCTTTTTTGGGGTTTATTTTTAAATGTTGTTGATGAAAAGCAACAGTCTTCAGCTCCAGTCAGTGCATACTCTCTGAGGGAGACAATTCATTTCCAGCTAAATGGGAAGGGGGGCAGGGGGCACAAATCCTCTCTGATAATACTTGTAGTTGTATCCAAATACTGAACTTCTCACATGTCTTTCAACTCTTCTGCTATGCCACTCAGCACAATGAAATAGTTGTTGAGATCACTGCGCCAAGCACACAAGGTTTTTGCACTGTAGTCCATCCGATGCATAAAATATGTGAGTAAAACACATTTACCTGTGAGAAACCGAGACAAAATCACTTTATACATTTTCTCCACAACAGTAGCAGTTTACCCCCTACAAAGTCCACGTTCAGGCATATTCATTGCATAGGATAAATATCACCAGCCATGCAATAACATTATACTACATCATTAAAAATACCAAAGCCACATTTTTTCCCCTCACACACTGGCATCATTCAAACCTCAATACTTCAACACCAAAATTCAGTTGCACTTTGTTTCAGCTTGGCATTCTTTTCTCTCCGCTAATTGACGAGTATACAGCAAGCTGAACCCCATCTTCACCAAATTCAAACAATTTGACCTTTCTTAAAACAGGTGAAACTTAGCTTAAAGTCTCACTATTGCTATTACTGTATTAGTGGAGCCATTTACATTGAAGGTGAATGGAACCAAAGAAACCTCACAGGTCCTATCAAAAGGACTGAAATTTGAAGAGAGAAAAAAAGAAGAAAAAAAGAGAGATTCATAGCAGTTATTCACTCACTTTTCCATCCTGCTTTTTGAAAATCAGTGTTTAAAAATCATCCAAACATGGCCATGAATGCTGCCATTCTGTGCCCAGGAGTCTGTATCAGTGACGAGCCTGGATATCGGTGTGGCAACAGTGCCCCATGTAACACCAGCCAATCATTTTCTGCTCTTCAGTGGTAAAGCAAGAACAAACAAAACAAAAAAGAGATTCATAGCAGTTAAAGTTAAACACTCACTTTTTCATCCTGCTTTTTAAAAATCAATGTTTAAAAATCATCCAAACATGGCTATGAATGCTGCCATTCTGTGCCCAGTGACGTCACTAACAAGGCCAGGATATTAGTGTGGCAACAGTGCCCCATGCATCACCAGACAATCACTTTCTGTTCTTCAATGGTAAAGCCAGAACCAAAAAAAAAAAAAAAAAAAAAAGAGATTCACAGCATTTGTTCACTCACTTTTTCATCCTGGTTTTTAAAAATCAATGTTTAAAAGTCATCCAAACATGGCCATGAATGCTGCCATTCTGTGCCCAGGAGTCTGTATCAGTGACATCACTAACAAGGCCAGGATGTGTGGCAACAGTGCCCCATGCATCACAACCAACCATTTTCTGTTCTTCATTTGTAAAACGAGAACCATCATGGCTGCACCCAAACAGCTCAAATTTAAAGCCGAAAAAGTGCTTCTTTTGCATAAATACTAATAAAACAATCAAATGTGTTCAGATGGAATACTTGCACAGTTTCTGTTTCAGGCCAAGCAGTGGATTCGATTTGGTCCCCCTTTATCTAGTTTAAGCTCAAGACCCAGAACTGTCCCAAGACTGGCATGGCACTGTTGGGTGTGTGCTGCTGTAGTCTGGACCCATGCTGAATCTGCTACCAGACCTAATTAAGACTAGATTAATTCATGCATAAATCTGCTGCCACAACTAAGCTGACCATGAACACTGCCTGGAGACAGTCCCAGCAGAGTGGATGCTAATGAAATGTACTCGTTTTAAAATATTACTGGTATGTGAAGATGAACCCAACTTGTTCTCCATGTTCTCATCTGCCCACAGGTTAGATCTCATCACTGCCCCAAATGTGCCTGTTTGCCCTGCTTCCTGATACTGGGCAGAGGAACACAAACTATGGTTAGCCTGAACTCTACAGTTGAGCAAGGAAAGCAAACATTATGCTGCTGTGAATTTCAAGGACTGATACTAGATTTCATTCCTTGGTTTACAACATTATCTTTGAATATGAAATATCAAAATGAAGTGTTTTGTGCATTATCATCTCACTGGGGTAAAGCTGAAAAAATAAATGGCTGACGCATTTCTGAAATCAGCTGCCAATGTTCTCTCTCTCTCTCTCTCTCTCTCTCTCTCTCTCTCTCTCTCTCTCTCTCTCTCACACACACACACACACACACATATATACACATGCACACACTCTGCATGCAAAAACTTACTACTGTGCTTATACAAGGTTACATGAGTAGCATACACTGTTACACATAGCATCTACAGTACAAAGCAGTGTAATATGTAATGGTACATATACTGGCATTGCTTGCTTACATTAAAAATGGTTGTTAAAATACTGCATAGGATTTCACCATGAAAGAACATTTGTGTATATATAAATAAATGGTAATCATGAAATGCCTCTTGCCAGTACGAAGAGTTACAGACGTATGAACTTTTGCATATGAAGTCGATGTAAATTACAATGGTGAGTTGGGGTTGGGTTAACAACTGTGTCAAATATTGCAGCAATAATTGCAGGAGTACATGCAATCAAATGCATCAGGTTCACAAGTCTCCACATCTGTCTCCATCTTCTCTCTTATACACACTTTACATCACAAACACACACACACACACACACACACACACACACACACACACACACACACACACACACCAATGGTCAAAATCTCTTTAACCACCTGCTAAATTTGTACTTCCAGCATGTTGACACAGTAAAACTCAACAAACTCGTTTCATTTTTTTGTTGTTGTTGTAAAAACATGTAGTTTCCATTACTCCACTAAAAAAGAAGGTTGTTGCGTAACTACCCCAATCCACCCGAAGGTTGATCATAAAGCTTTCAGCAGGAAAAAGCCTGGTGTAAAATCATTTCTTTGGATTTCAGTCCATGAGACAGGCACAGCTTATAAACTAAAAGAGTAAAAATGAACGAAAAAAAACAAGAAAAAATTTGAAAAAAAAAAGAAAAGAAAAAAAAGGGGGGGGGGGGGGAAGAAGAAGGACAGAAAATAAAGTAGACAATGTCATAGGGATAGGAGACATGCCTTTGGTGTTCCAATGAGATCAGATTATCAAAACAAACGAAGGATGAGTATGCAATGTGCTCTGTTAATTCAGTGCGATCTTCTGAAACTCCATCAAAGGAATAGCCCTCTCAGTTTCAGCCAAAAACAACAGAAATATTGTATGAATTTTTGTTATTTCAGCCTCCTTTTTTTTCCATAGTGTTATTTTTATCATTATTTTTGTCCATCTCTACTGGCCAATAGACGATCTATGGAAATCCAGGGGACTGCACTTGGTAAGTGCCTACAGGCATGGCCTGTATATACAGGTCCAGGCCTGCAGGTGTAGCGCAGAGTAGTCACGCTTTTGTTGGGGGTACCCTGAGCACGTGGGCAAGATGACGGATACCCGTAAACAAAGGCAGAAAAGGCATCAGAAATGCCGATCAAGTGCTCACTGTTCGTGGGGAACATGCAGATCGGATTGCAGGTTCCCCCAGCTGGTAGTCTAGTATAAATTATAATAGGTCCATGCCTGAAGATCTAAAACTGTTGCAGATCGGCTCTTCTCAGCTGCCGCCTCCATTCAGGGGACTTCACTCTCCTGGAGTAAGAAAACACTGTCAAATTATCTTTGCCTGTTATTTCCGGAAATCGTCTATTTGACCCCAAAATGACCAATAGTCAGCTAAAAAAAGCTTGGTGTTACTCCAATAGATCACTTTTTCCAGCAGCTGCCATATGTTCCTTGTTTCAGAATACCAGCAGTCATCCTTGTTTCAGATTTAAACTCCAAAAAATTGTGTCCTCAAAAGTTCACATCACAGAGAAAAACACCAATTTGTTTCTTATAAAAAGGTTACAAAAACCATTTTCATTTCTTCTGCGACCTTCATGTAGAAGTGAAAGCTTCTGGTTTCTGATGCCAAAGATGCTAGAACACAGCAAACAACACAAACAGCGAGAAAGCGCACGAAAAAAGCATCCCTAATGCTGCCAACTTACAAAATAAATATTAAATCAACTGTACGTTCAACTGCAAAATTCTTCAACTGCAAAATTCTTTCTGTGGATCATGCTCTTTTCACTTGTTCTGAGCGCTCAAGGAGTTATTTTCAATTCACATCTGAGAAGGCTAGTTCTTTCACAGAGAGATTTTAAAATCCCAGCTCTATTCCTGTGCATTAAATATCCTATGGCAACTTCTGTTTGGGGAGGGAAGAAGGGGGTGGGGGCGCGGGGAGGGGAGGGGGGGGAGAGGGGAATCTGATGCTGCTAGCTGCTTTGTCTTGGAGCAGCTCAACCGTTTTGGGATCCGTTAAATTTGAAAGTACATAAGCACCCGATGTATCTTAATTGCCAGTCCCATATATGTGTGTGCTGGACTCTTCCAAA
The DNA here is from genome assembly GCA_963584105.1 of Alviniconcha strummeri. Lineage (NCBI taxonomy): Eukaryota > Metazoa > Mollusca > Gastropoda > Provannidae > Alviniconcha > Alviniconcha strummeri. Next base: position 17,424,879 of record OY757550.1, on the reverse strand, counting down.
CCCTATGTTCTGTGGGCAAGGGTCATTCCCATTCTTGTCACTGCAAAGAGTAGGGGGGACAGGTTCTGTTCAGAGAGATCACTCTAATCCAAGAGCATATCCTAATTGCTATTCCCATGTGTGTGCACTGGACTCTTAAAGTAAACATGGTGCTTAAGGTCCACAGAAACCATAAGGCTTATTAGGGACAGGGGGGGGGGGGGGGGTATCGAGGTGGGGGAAGAGGGATATACCACCGGAATGACTCCTGCATTAAGATGGGCAGCGATGACCCTACCGCCTGTATTTTCCACTGTAAAGAGTGGGGGGGTGGGGGGTGGGGGGGTGACAGGTTCTGTTCAGAGAGGTCATTCACAATGAGAACATCAAAACTGCTCATCCCACCCATGTGTGCACTGAACTCTTCCAGACCCTATCTTTTGAAGGTAAGGGTCATTCTCATTCTTTTCATAGCAAAGAGTGGGGGGTGACAGGTTCTGTTCAGAGACGTCATTCTCCATGAGAAAATCACAACTGTATGTGCAATGAACTCTACCAGACCCTATGTTTTGCAGATCAGGGTTATTCCCATTCTTTTGAGAGGTAGCTCTAATCTAAGAAATAGATACACAGGCTAAAAAAATGAGTTGCTCAGCGGTTATGATGGGTCATGCATGGCAGCTTCAGAGTCTATATATTCTCTTGCAAAATATGGATGAAAACACATAGGCACACGTGTGCACCCACGTACGTAGGGCAGGAGACACAACTGCATGCACAAATACTGCACTAATTGCGTCTACAGCTTAGTTTCATCTGATCTGAATAGCACTGATTTTTAAATGACATGCCAACTACTAAATAGCACTGATTTTTAGATGACATGCCCACTACTAAATAGCACTGATTTTTAGATGACATGCCCACTACTAAATAGCAGTGATTTTTTAGATGACATGCCAACTACTAAATAGCACTGATTTTTAGATGACATGCCAACTACTAAATAGCACTGATTTTCAGATGACATGCCAACTACTAAATAGCACTGATTTTCAGATGACATGCCAACTACTAAATAGCACTGATTTTCAGATGACATGCCAACTACTAAATAGCACTGATTTTCAGATGACATGCCAACGACTATGTTACAGTGAGGACAATACTGTTGCAGCAACAGCAACAAAAAGGATTCAGTTTCTAATGACTGATGTCTCAGTAGTTGCATACAGATCAAATGTGACATTTTAATACAAAGCTACACTCCAGCAGTAATAAATATAGGATAAAAAAAAAAATCAAAGTCTCAATTTATTGCTCAAAGGAAAATGCACCAGCTGATTAATATGGCATTCTTTAACTGAAAAACAAAACAAACAACAAGAAACACATGTGACGAAACAAAGCAGAAGAAAAAAACACTTCTTTTTTTTCTAATGAAGTAATTTTAAAAAAAGTTTTTACCTTCAAACATTTAAAACCATGAGTTCTTTCATTCTCGTCCAAGCATAAACTGCTGGTCACAACCATCATGAAAAGACCTAGTAAAAGATTTGTCCTCCAACTTATAAATTCACATCTCCACCTCTGCCATGGGACTGGTTCAAATATCTTAATTCACAACACTTTACACAGCTGTTCAACACACACATATGTACACAACATGGACATGCTCAGGCACTTGTTTGAGCTGAATCACATTTACACAAACTTTTCTGAGATGCTTAAGTCCAGAAGTCCCAAGCATCTGTCTCTTAGAAACACAGATCTATTAAATTAGAGGTATGCATAATGCCACAAATGTACAGGTTTAGCTGGTACCATGCCTACATACATCACTCCCATATCAAGGTACGTGTGTTTGTGCATACATGCGCATGTGCATGCACATAGGTACATGCTTGTATGTGTGTGCACGCATGCATGCGTCTGCGCATTTCCGGCTGGTTGGTTTCTGCAGTCAGAACACTGTGTCCTTTTGCTGCGTGCTTTTCTTCGAAGCGCTTGTTGCTTTTGGTAATGTCTATCAGTCACTTGGACTGACTGATAGTGCGGAAGTGTTTTACCACAACTGCACTGGGGACTCGCCCATTGTGGCTTGGTGGTGCTCTCATGAGCCCTTTTAAATGAAGTCATCAAAGCCTTCAGCATTCGTACAGCTACACACACTCAGGTTGCAAGCTCTCAGTCTCAGCCTGCACTCTTTCGCAAGCGTTTATGAAAGTCTGTGAAGACTTCAGTGTTCTTACTGCCACATATGTTCAAGTGTATAACACTGCAAGTTCCTGAGTTGATCCAGCAGCTCTCTCACAAGTCTACTCACAAATCAGTCGGCGAAGAATTCAGCCTCGTTACTGCCAAGCACACTGTTGGCCCCTCCTCTCACTTCTTGTGATACTTTCACAACTCGGTGCACAAATCCGGGTTATAGTTTGGAGACCTCAGAAGCTGCCGCGTCTGTTCGGATGTCAGGCTGTTGCCAAGGTTGCGGCTACCTGAGCGATCGGAGCCACTGTGAGCCGGAGAGGGGCGGGGAGACCTGTGATAATTACCTCCCCCTAGCACTGATGCCTGACTGCTGCTTCCTTCAGACTGTGGAAAGAGATAAAAATGAAACAGAACGAGGCCCAGAGCGCTCGTGCAGAATCAACACAAAAAGGAGTTAATCAGTGCTTAGAGGCTGTACCTCTGTGGAGTTTGTGTACCTTTTATTTACACGCATGCCAGGTGAGAGTTACCCTAGGCGAATCAGGTCTTTGTTGTTGTACTTGTATTACGTATTTCAAGCACTGATTAACTCCCCTGTGTTCATTCTGTGGAAAGAGATGATGCCAGAGAGACGGACGAAAACAAGACAATACTGGAATGCCTTAGAATTTGGTTTTTCTTTTTCCTTCTTCTTCTAAATCTGTATCAAACACAATGGTTCAAAGATAACAATAAAACTTTTCACCTGATTCCCATGTGAAGTCACTATTTCTCTGCTCCACAAGACAATACAACCAAAGCAGTAACTGTTAGTCAAACATGTCACTGGATCACTTGCCTAATCAGCACCATGATCATGAAACAACAAACGTGGGGAAATCTTGAACAGAGATTGGCCACTAACATTCCCACATAAAAAATATTTAAAAAAAGCAAAATGCACAAAAGGATAAATTTGAAACTTAAATGTTTTTTCCAAAAAATCTATAAAAAAAAAGAAAAAGGGCAATAATCTGGAAATGGAATGTCTTTATGAAAAAGAGATATTGCACACGAGTAAATATAAAGTGGTTTTCACTATATAAAAACAGGAGAAAAAAGCCTGGGCTGATGCAGCACTCTGACACCAGTAAGAACACCAAGACTACATTAAAATGTTTGATGTACATTACGACTACATTAAAATGTGTTTATGTACACCAAGACTACATTAAGTTCAGCAAATTTAAAGGTATGGTGGATTCTTGTGAGACTACAGGGGAGTATCATGTTTGTGAAGAACTACCCTGGGTACCTAGGTTGCTGTGTGAATCTGTACACCTCAGACGCACAAATGAAGTCTGAAACAAAACTACCGAGCACGCAGATAAAATAACAACAAAAATTAAACCTGTTCTCGAGCATGCATGGACACAAGGCCCTGGGAGTATCTTGGGTCCATGCTTTGCCTTGGAGGTGTGCTGAAAACAGGTTGCCTGGGTGGTGTCCCTTGCTGCCTGGGTGGCGTCCCTTGCTGCCTAGGTGGCGTCCCTTGGTGCCTGGGTGGTGTCCCTTGGTGCCTGGCAGGAGCACCCTGATACTGTGATTGTGGGGATTGCTGCTGGTACTGGCGGGGTGGCGGCTGGTAGTTGGATGTGTTGTGCTGGTACCTGCACACACAAAGCCACCATAGCATCAACGAACCTGAATACAATGCCACCACCAAGCAAGTGCATGCATCACATCAAGCCCAGAAGGCCTGCAGTGACAAGTCAAAGAGTCTGGAGAAGAAGGCAGTGGTTTCAGTGGGAAAGGTCCACTCAGAATGTTTTGACCCATCAGAAAACAAACAATAAACAAACCAAGCTGAAACAGATCATTAAGCAAATAATATCAAGGTAGTAGCAGTAGTAACCTGGTATTTTACGCCCAGTCAACCGATACACGTATATCAGGGTGATACAATTCAAAAACTTTAATCATCCCATAAGGGGCAATTTTGTTGTGGTCATGGTGGGCTTGTAAAAACACCAAAACAACAACAACACACACACACATAAAGTTAAGAGAACAATACAACAAACACAACACCACCAACAAAGAGTCTTACTTTAACCACATTATACTTATAGAACAATTGTGACTTCATCATAAAAAAGTAATGAAGTTAAGATCACATACTTGTAAAACAATTAATTAAAGTATCCCACACAGCAACTAAAACAATATCACACATGCACACACGCACACACACACACACACACACACACACACACACACACACACACACACACACACACACACACACACACACACACAATATCAAGGCCCAGGTTAAAGGAGATGAGATGTACACATACATGCCTAAAACTGTCACACAACCACGTCATGCAGTTACAGTATACTGGTGAAAGTGTTACTGGTACAGCGGTTGCCACATAAGAACATGGTGGTTAAGGGCGCACTCTGGATTGCAGCACACCTAGTTTCATTCAGAACGGGCTTTCTGCCCTGGAGAAGAATCTGATGAGAGCAGGCCACATCAGACAACAGCAACAAGGACTGAACATGGTCTTACGTAATCTCAATCAGGTGGTCCATTTCTCCCATTTTCATGTTGATTGTGAAGATTTGTCATGAAACTGTTTGGCTGACAGTTTTGCGTCTGTGACTGACACACTTTCTACAATTCATTCACAAAATGCCTACTATCACACTAATTCAGTCTGAAAGTAGATGCAAGTCAAGCCTTGAAAGCAACAGCAGAAGACCCATCCTGTGTTTTTTTTTCTTACCCTGATGGACAAAATCTGAAACAAGACTGCTACTGTTCTAACATGAGAGCAAAAACTCATATAAGCATGTTGTGTTTTGTCCTAATAAATATCATCTTGTTAACCTTTTATGTGTTTGGAGCTTACCCTGATGGACTTCGATGGTCATGCTGGTTTCGTTGTGGCTCCCCCTGATATGGTGGTCTTGGTGGTCGCGCCAGGTGCTCTTCGTGAAATGACGACCTGGGCCGGTCACTGTCATCTCTGTACCTAGACCTTTGACCCTTTTCCTGGCTGTACCCCCTTGACCAGTCCCCTTCACGCTCCCTCAGCTTGTGACCTTCATCGTGGTACAACTTTGACCTCCCATCATCATCCTGGCCATACGACCTTGGCCTTTGACCCTGGTCATAATGACCATGTGGGGCCACTGAGTTGTACGGTGAAACACGACCAGAATTGTGATAGTTCTGTGATGGTGGGTTTGCGTAGGGGGAGAGAGTGCTGGCAGGCCGACGAGGTGGTTGTTGTGGTGGCTGCTGCTGATGGTGGTGATGGTGATGGTAGTAGTTCTGTGGGGGAGAGGTGAAGCTGCTGTAGCTGACGTTGGAAGACTGGTGCACCTGGTATGGCGGTGGGGCACCTTGTGATGCAGGGGGTGGAGCCATGTAGTGGGTTTGTTCGGAAGATCCATCCCTGAAAATGACGCTGGTTTAAGCCGGATCTACTCTTAAACCAACAAAATAGCAGGTTTGTTGGGACAATTCATCCGTGAAAATGACTTGGTTTAAGCCAGATTTATTCACAGTATATCAACATATTCATAATAGTAATACAGAACAGTTCAGCCAAGCAGCCAAAGCAAATGGATTACTTTCACACAGCTCTGTACATTGCACAAACAAATCAGATCATGCACACAGGCACAGAAAGAACTGTTGTGGCAGTGTGCAAACCTCCAGTAGTCGCCAATGAATTCAAAAGTGAAACATCAAAGGAAATGATTAAAATTAAAGAAAGTTAAAAAGTCATGATGCTGAACATAATTATGTAGAGCTTTCTATTTTCATCCCCAAAATAAATGAACCCGTCAGTTTGATTTGTTTAACCTTTTATAATCATAATAGTATTGATCATTTCTAAAGCACAAATTCTGAAAAAGCCCTCAGCACACTTTACAAAGAATATCTGCCTGCCCCCCCCCCCCCCCCCCCTTTTTTCAATCAGTCAATCAATATTTTATTTTATATCTGTTCACAATGAGGTGATATTAGACACACACACACACACAAAACCATATAATTATTATTTACACTAATTTTCCCACAATCGATTTGACAATATCAGTGATAACATTGGGTTTTTGTTTTGTTTTTCATTTCTTTTTTTTAATCCCCACTTTTTCTTCTCACAAAATAAAACCATTCCATACCTGTACTGATAGCCACTGTAACTCTCCGCAACCTGCTGACTTTCATCTCTGACCTGACCCGGCCTTGAAGCGGAGCCGTCCATCCTGGAATCTGGCACCGGCTGCTGCTGCAAGCGTTCGTACTCAGCCTCCATTCTGCCGTCCTGCTCCGACTGGTCCTGTTCCTGCAGGTGGCCGCGACTCTGCCGACCGCTGTTTCTGTAGGAGTTGTTGCGTGCGGTGTCACTGTTTTGATCTTGTCGGCGGTCCTTTCTCCGCCGGGCAGTGTTGTTGTTGTTGTCGCTGTCGTAGGGACCCTGCAGGCAGGAGTGTGTGAAGAGTTATGACTGCTGGTTATTGTGTGCTGTGATGATATCACATGCCTTAGTGACAGGAGGTTATGGAGATATATATATATATATCAAGAGTGCACAAAACATTTGTAATTTTATCAGTTGGCATGCCATGCATCATCGTTCTCGAAGCACATGCACACACACACACACACACACACACACACACACACACACACGCATACGTGCACATACACACACACACATCCATACACACTCACACACACACACACTTGCATACACACTCACACACACACACACACACACACACACACACACACACACACACACACACACACACACACACACACACGCACACTTGCATGTGCACACTCACACACACACACACACACACACACACACACACACACACACACACACACACACACACACACACACACACACACACACACACACACACACAGAAGCACTGCAGTTAATATCATATCAGTGCAGCTGGTAACAGAATCAGTAACACTAACATAGTCATCATTACACACGCACTGACACTGACAGTGACATAGTACTGGTTTTCACCACTTCATCCCAGTGCAAAGGTTGGCCTAAAAAGAGCTAGATCTGCTGGGAACAAAACACAGCTTGTCCCACAGCAGTAGAGACAGCAGGAGGGAGAAAAGCAAAGCAACAAACTCCAAAGCCAAGGAAAGGGAATACACTGGGGAAGCCTCCTGGAGTTTTGAAAGATGAGAGAAGAAAAACAGACAGAAGAAAAAATAACATAAAAAAATCCCCACTTTTCTCAGAAAAGCTGGATTTTTGAAATGTAAGTCTGGGTCAACTGTGCAAGCTGTACCACTACTGGGGCTGAACACCAAACATCAAGTCATGAATCAAAGTCTTGGCAAAGCTACTTCTTCTCCCAAGAAACTGTGAAAGTCTGACTACCTGGGACCATGCATCATGCCCATCATTTCATCTTTACAGAAGATTTGGGGGGAAAAATCAAGTTGAATGAACCCAGAGGGCAAAAATTTGCAACTTTTCCCAGCAGCAGGCACAGCATACAGAGCTATATTCTGGCCCACTCCATGGAGGCTTTAAAGAGAAACCTTTGATAGCTCAAGGTTCTCTGCACAGGGGACCTACATTTCTGCATCCTCTGTACCCACTCAGCAAAGAAAGAAGACAATAAGAATGCTACCAATGGGTCAGACAGAAGTGAGACTGAAACTCAAGGAAGTGGGACAGTTAGATATGGAGGGGGTTGGGGTGATGGTGCGGGGTGGAGGGGGAAGTGGGGGGGGGGGGGGGGCTTGGAAGAATTCAGAATAAACTGCTTGACACCAGTAGTGGTTGAGATCAAGTGAACACATAGTAAACAGCACCCAAGAAGACTAAACACTACCAAAAAAACATGTCATCAGGAGAATGCATACAGGCAAAATATAAAGGCTTCTTATTAAAGCGGATTTTTTCTTTTTCTTTTCTAACAAACAAAAGCGTTTCTCTGCCAAAGAAAAAACCAACAAAAAACCCCACGTCTTATCAAAGGAGCAAAAAGGGTTTTCAATAAACAGTCACAAATATCTCTGTCAAAAGCAAATAAAGGCTTCCCATCAAAGGACATGAAGGCTTCTCATTGAAGGGACACACCCAAAGGCTTCCAAAGACACGAAACATTTTCCCCATTAAAAGGTTATAAAGGCTTCTTATGAAGAAAATCCTGAAGCTTCACACTAAAGGGAATAAAAGTATGTTACCAAGAAAAGAAACAAAGGTTTCACTAAACAGAATAAAGACTATTAAAGGACATAAAGGCTTTTCACCAGGCTTCCCAAAAGGCTTCCCAAATGAAATAAAGGCTTCTCACAAAAGACATACAGGGTTCTAAAATGGACAAAAGGTTTCTCACCAAAGACACGAAGGCTTCTCAAATGGCACAAATGCTTCTTACCAAAGGACACAATAGCTTCCCAAAGGGACAAAATGCATCTTGCCAAAAGGACATAAAGGCTTCTTATCAAAACACATAAAGGTTTCTCATCACAGGGCATAAAGGCTTATCCAAGGGGAATAACAGCTGCTCACCAATGGACATAAAGGCTCCCCCCCACCCACCCACCCACCCACACACACACCAAAAAGGTTCTCATCAAAAGGACATGGTTTCCCATCAAAGGACACAAACATTTCTCATTAAGGGACGCAACAGTTTCTCAGTCAACCTATAAAACACAAGGACAGAAATGTTTCACAGTAAGGGACATAACAGCTTCTCAGTCGACACACAAAATACTAGATTTTTCTCATCAAAGGACAAAAAGATCTTGCACTAAATGACCTGAAGGCTTCTAAACGACCCTGCACAGGGACAGCAGAGGGAAGAGAACAACCAACACAGCACTCTTGGGGGAAAGAGTGTAGTCAGCACAACGGCATACTTGCGAGCGAGGATGAGCAGGATGAGCATGGCTGACATTATCACGATGATGCGAGCGGTGAGAGCGATATGAAGAATTGGACGCAGCGCTACGTGACCTGGGCGCCTCATAATCAGGGTGATATGGCTTTGAGTTTTCATGAGAAGGCCTGGAACTTTGGGGCACGGCATATTTGTCATGAGGTGACCTGGAGTGCTGCGGAGCGGCTGATACGCTGTAAGGTGACCTGGAGCTTTCAGGCTTTGCATCGTACGGAGACCTCACACTCTGAGGCTCTGCATAATTGTCATGAGGGGACTTTGAACTTTGGGGAGGAGGAGCAAATCCGTCCCAAGGCAGTCTGGAAGGAGGATGTGATGGGTCTGTGGACTGCAACACCCGATACGAACGTTCAGATGGCACCTGAGAATAGCTGTCTGTCACACCAGAATTTGCTTTTGCATGAGAGTCTGCAATCGCATCAGAGTTTGAGTTCTGATAGCGATGGCTGGAAGGCTCAAGGGGTGGTTGAATGGAACTATGAGGTAGTGTGTTACTGTCAGATCGAACATTTCGAGGTTGCAACTGATGGTAGGAGTGAGGTCGCTGCGGTACCCTGGAGTTCCCAACCTGAGGATGAAGCGAAAGGTGGTGTGGTTACCATGGCTACATAGCAGAAACAAACATGCTTCATAAGGGAGATTATATTCATCTACAAAACCATATTGCATCACGCAAACAAAGAGCAGACGTAAGACTAAGAGAGAACTCAGACATGTTAAAACTGCAGTCTACCCCCCCCCCCACACACACACACACACACACCAAAAGATTCCCTTCCAAACCACCAGTCTGGCTTTCACTGTCTCAAAATTGTCTGATTTGAAACAGCAGAGGGTTCCAGACCGCAAATCATCCAAGCAGCTTCATCAGCCAATCAGGCTGTCATATGGTATTCTGTGCCGCAAGGCTGAAGAGTGGTTGGTTCTTGCTATTCGACACCCCCTGAGTTACAAGGGGTCATCATCTCAGGGAAACCCACACAGTGGCTGCCACGTCTGGACCACGAGTGAAAGCACAGCAACAGAGTGAAAGAAAGACTGGCAGACTCCACACAAAAACCTACAAAGAAACAACAGAGCACCTTCACTGATGGTGGGAAATATATCAGCTTATGCATTTCAGGCTCATATTAGGCGTAAGTGCCTTACATATAGTGATATACTCTTCTGCATTCCATTCCATAAAAAATCCATTCCATTCAACTGAGACATATTTCTACTAAAACTAGAATCTGACTCAAATCACCAATCACCACTGTCCAACACAGTCGTCAGACTGAAAGCTTATGGGACCCTAAATATGGGAGGTGGGACTTGAAGCTCAGCCTGGAACCCTCTACTGTCCTCAGTCTCACGCCTGCCACTGTTCCAATGAAAATGTCAAAAGAAACCATACTAAGTATGTTCATAAATATTATACAAATCATCCCAGCATGGTCAAATTCTGTAGCCTCATGAATATGACGTCAAAATCTAAGAATGTTAAGCTTGCTAAATTTATAAGTTCTACCTTTGAGTTATTTTCATTAAGCCAATAGTGAAACACAATGAAAAAAGAAATATTTAATTTTTGCGCCTTAGCCTTACATATTTATAACAACTTTGAGTTATGTTTAAGCATTTATTTTTGTCTTATGTATATATATATAAAGTGTGGCAGTTTTTGTCAGTAGTACTCGTGTACTTGTTCATAAGGAATGTTGTGTGTGAATTAACTTCACTTTCTAGCCCCCAAGGGCAAAAAGCTCAACGAAACCTTGAAACCACTGTTAGAAAAAAAGAAGACAGGTATTTTATTATCATTAATAATATAACCCTTTACTGTCCTCAGAATCTTACACCTGCAACTGTTAGAAAAAAGACCCAAAAAAGACAAGTATTGCATTACATTGTAACATTAATAACAGACTGAACGGTTGAATAGAATGGGTTACCACAGGTGAGTACATTTTTCACCTGACAGAGGATTAAAGTTAGCTGATACAGTGATAATACCTGGACTCAAGTGAGTACCATGTACTCTCAATACATACATAGCACATGTCGCCAAACATATCCAATTCATGTAAATTTTCATCTTCGGAATCTGCAGTCTCACTCTATTTCACAAAGAGAGAGAAAAAAAAAAAAAAAACGTGAACAACAACAACAAAAAATCTTGAACAACGGACCTAAATTCAAAGAGCAGAAATTCAATGGACATGAGCAGAAATTCAACCTGAATTCACTCCCAAAAATAGGCTTGATTCACAGAACAGGACATGATCATGGACAAGTACAATCCCAGAAAATATTTGTGACAAGACTCACCACTAGCACATACTGGTATCATCATCCATAAAATACAAGCACATCTAAACACAGCTCTAAGGATAAGGACATGCACACACTGAGTGTTGAAAATGCTAATGACAAGGATGATAATTACGGTGATGATGATATCAATGAAGTAGGATCTGTAGCATGCAGTGCTAGCCATGTGTACAAGTATACACCATGCTCAGAATTAGGCCAAAAGAAGACTAAATATTAATAAACTAGAAGCAGTAAGAAGTTCATAGGTGTCCAAGTCTCACTGTAACTGAAATGCTGTTCCGTAATAAGTGAAAAAGGAACAAGCGTCAAGTGTGATTCATTTTCTAAGAAAAAATGAGAATGGTGCTTCATTCAAGATATATTCTGCCAAACTACTCTACATAAACAAGAAAGTAACAAGGAATCATTCGGTCATGCGGTAGTATATCCAGGCATGTTATAACGTTAAAATGGGGGAATCAACAAGTTGTTACTGTATACGGTAATTGTAGCCGTGTTGTAATATATACAATGTTTTGCACATAGCAGGGGCCCAAACTACTTCCCACCATGCAGAGTGCATGAAACCCACTTGAGGTCAGTGATGCCAGATTTCGGTAAAAACTGAAGGCATGAATGCTGGCACAAATAATGCCACCTTAATTCGTAGTTTCATTGCCAATACAGTCTCCCGTTCACTCATCAAATAACAGTTTGCCTCGCAGTTAGTCACACCACGAAGCTATAACAGCATCAGACTTCAAGTGCAATGCTATACTTATCAAGAACTTGAGGTCATTGCCAACACAGTTTCCTCTTCACTCATTAACTAACACTCTGCCTACCAGTTGGTCAAACCACAAAGATATCATGTCAGTCTTCCAAGGGCAATGCTATGCCTATCAAGAACTCATGGTCAACACTATGCCTATCCAGAACTCGTGGTCAACACTACGCCTGTCGAGAACTCATGGTCATAATGCCCACTCTAGAATGCATGCACAGAAAGCAACCATAAAATTAAGACAAGGCTGTATGGGGGTTCTCCTGTCAATTCAAAACTCTGAAGGGATGGGATGTGAGCACTGATGGGGGCAGCAGGAAAAAGGGGAATATTATTTTTAAAAATTGTTAAAAATTGTTACCCCGCTCTGAGTGTAGCTTGTGGAGTCTCTGTCTTCTGGATCCTTTCTTGAGATCGGCTGAGAACTGAAACAGATGTCATTTACTGTTCATGTGTGTGTGTGTGCACATGTGGGCTTGCATGCGTGTGTGCATGTGTGTGCATGCACATGTTATCTTATGTTGTAATCAACTGGTATTTAGCTGTAACTGAAAGTTGTTTAAACAGTTGTTATTTTTTATTACATAACTACCAGTATTTTTTATGTTGAATTATCATTTGTTTAACTTAAATTTCATTTATTTTACATGTTAACTTGATGGTATGTTTCAAAGCAAATTTCCTTTTACAGGTCAGTTAACTATTATTTCTCTCATCACAACTGTAATCATCATGCTTCATTACCTGGTAATGTTGCACAGATACAGACTGTGCCCGATGGTAATAATGATAATGCATATAATTATAAAATGTTAATTAGCACCATGAGTGCTTTGAGAATACACAGTAACACAAAGACAACACTCTCTATCGGGCGGTTCAGTGAAGCTGGTTTGCATGAGTGAATACCCTTCATAATCTTTCGTGCAAGAAGTTGCGAAAGGTCACAGCTGTCACTTCCGGGCTGATTTTTGAGTCGGTGTTGCTTCACACTGTGCCTAACAATGGAAGTTGAACCTACAACTGCCAAGCATCACAAATGCTACCAATGTTGCAGTTGCAAAAAATTACTGGGGAAAGGTGATGGAGGATGGAATAAAGTGTCTTTGCTTCGGTTTTTGGCTGACAGAAGATCAAGAGTTCTTGGAAAGAATGTGGTTTTGGGCATCCTATTGCACAAGCAACAAGTTATTGTTTGTTGCCAGACACATTCTAACTACGGGCCATCAAAAATGCCTTTAAAGTTGGCAGTATAAACTTCGCAAGTTCACTGTCACCGCCTTCCATTCTGAAGAAAGTATGCACCAGAAGTAAAAGCGGCCAAGGGGCTTAAGCGATGGCTAGGTAAAGTAAAGGGAGTTAACAACCTCGCCTGAACCGTCCAATACCTTCAAACATTCCTACTTACAACAGAGCCAGAGACAGGTTGACCATAAAAAAACTGTGGAAAGGGCAAAGAACAGAAGAAACCTAATTTGCTCACTTACTGCAGACACACAGCTGGGGCAAAGAACAAAAGAAATAATTTGCTTACTGTACAGACGCAGCTCGGTCCATCTCGTCATCAAGTGGGGCAGATGTCTGTCTCTTCATTACCTGTTTACGATTCTGATCCAGGTCTCTGCGGAGCAGAAAACTGGTGTGCATACATCACTGCAGCTGCTGGGTGTGTTAGCTATGACATGCCACAGGAACAGTAACACATCAGAATCATACACAATACAAGCCACAAACAATTAAGGTGGCATAAAAGAATATTCAATATGGGGACAAATAGGACTGTAAAGCGTATGAAATGCAAAGCAAAAACAGAAAGCTTCTGCCAAGAGCAAGCCAAGATATTGAACATCCAATTGTTGCTGTGAAAGAATCAGATTGCATGAACACACACACACATGCACACACGCACGCATGCACACACAACACACGCAAGGCATGCACACACACACACACTACAAACACACACCAGCAGAATTTAATCACATCCATTCCAAAAAGGCATTATTATTATTGTACTACTATTATTCTGCAATTACAGCCAGAAATTAGCTGCCAGTGCTGTGGCTGTCATCATCTCGAACCTGCATCTTGGCAATTATCTACACCATGAACAACCCACGTTACACTATGAAGGGTCAAACAATGCTGACCACTATAATCGGGGGGGGGGGGGGGGGGGGGGGGGGGGGGGGTGGGGGGGAGAGGAAAATCATGTTAACAAAAACACTTCAATTGCAACTGAGGCAGGGTAATTGGAGCCACTCTTTATTTTCAGAAAGAGAATTAAGCTTACCCAAGACTCTTCTGCTTCGCAGCCTTGACCTTCTGGCGTAGCTTCGGTGAGTACTTCAACTTGAACAGACTGGCCTTGGTCCTGCAAGACGAGCCAACATGCGTCAACTCTTCTCAAGACTTGTACGTGGAACATCAAAGCTGACAAATCTAAGAAAGGTGAAGCATCAGTGCAGTAAGGCCTTACTGTTCGTGCACAGTTTGCGTTCTCACGGACACATTCAAAGTGACTGTGCCATTGCGACACTGGCACCTGTTCAGTGACTATTTCCTAAACTTTTTCACAGCCATGCCTATCACCCTGTCTGATGTTGTGTGTGTGTGTGTGTGTGTGTGTGTGTGTGTGTGTGTGTGTGTGTGTGTGTGTGTTTGTGTGTGTGTTGTGTGTGTTTTGTGTGTGTGTTTGTCTGTACATGTGTGTGCGTGTGTGTGTGTCTGTGTTATTGTAAAGTGCCCTGTGGTCCATCTTCTGCGGTAGATGGGTGCTCTAGAAATCCTCTTTATCATTATCATTATTATTAAGCTTCCCGCAATGAACACTTGCAAGTCCTTAAGGAGAGAGCTTACCCAAAACTCACTGCAAAACAACACGCAGAAATAAATTTCAAAACAATCTGAAAGTCTGGTTGACACTGCTGCCAGTTACACAGACTTCAGCTGGATTTGCAGCTCGTCTCAGGCCAGGCACACATGGCTACGTTTATACCTGCAGTCTAGACCAGACTTCAGTGAAGAGTCTGGCATCGCTGCTCCTCCAAACACACCACCTGTCTGCCAGACGATGGAGGACATACAGTGGAATGCAAGCCAAACTCTGCCTTACTCTAGATCTGAGCCATTAAGGATTGCTTCCATCCTCAGGAAGGCCTGGTGTGGCTGCAAGTATCGTGCACCCAACCTGAAAATGCTTGCTAATGGCCCCGCTGCTGAGCAGTGAATTTTGCTCAGCTTATTTCAACAGACAACAAGTTTTCTACTATGATTAGCACCAAAAGCAACTGTTTCCACCAACTCCAAAAATGAGTGCTAGCCATTCTGCACAATGGACAGCTTGATCAATATCAGTGAAAACATGGTTTGACTGCTGCAGAAGACATGTCTGTTTTCAGACACCTGCGTAATGCAGTCATGACAAAAAGCAGTTGGAATTCATTGCTGTTTGTACAGCTTGAAAATGACAAAATACAGATACAATAATCACAGGAAACAAAAGCGTCACTCACTCAATGTTAACAAAAGGAATCTCTTCAGTTCCTCTGTGGACAGGCCCTCTGTGTCTTTCAGGCCATACCTGACAGAACAACAACAAAGTCAATCAATCAGTCATGAGTCAGCCAATCAGGCCATACCTGACAGAACAACAACAAAGTCAATCAATCAGTCATGAGTCAGCCAATCAGGCCATACCTGACAGAAACAACAACAAAGTCAATCAATCAGTCATGAGTCAGCCAATCAGGCCATACCTGACAGAACAACAACAAAGTCAATCAATCAGTCATGAGTCAGCCAATCAGGCCATACCTGACAGAACAACAACAAAGTCAATCAATCAGTCATGAGTCAGCCAATCAGACCATACCAGACAGAACAATAACAACCAATGAGTCAATCAATGAGTCATGAGTCAACCAATCAGACCATACTTGACAGAACTACAACAATCAATGAGTCAATCAATTAGTCATCAGTCAACCAATCATACCATACCTGACAGAACAATAACAGTCAGTCAATCGGTCATGAGTCAACCAATCAGACCATGTCTGACAGAACTACAACAAATCAATCAGTCATGAGTCAACCATTCAACCAATCAGACCATATCTGACAGAAAAACAACAATCACTCAGTCATGAGTCAACCAATCACACCATACCTGACAGAAAAATCACATAATGACAAAGTCAATTAATCAGTCAGTCAACTAGTCAGACCATATCTGACAGAACAGTCAACTAGTCAGACCATATCTGACAGAACAACAAAGTCAATCAGTATGCAATGAGTCAACCAATCAGACCATATCTGACAGAACAATCACAAAGTCAATCACCTGACAGAACAACAAAGTCAATCAATAAACATGTAACGAGTCAACCAATCAGATCATATCTGACAGAACAATCACAAAGTCAATCAATCAGTCATTCCGTCAGCCATGAGTCAACAATATTAATTCCACCTCCTTCTGTCCCCCATCTCCCTTCTATACCCCCCCCCCCCCCCCCAAAAAAAAACCCCTCTGGTCCCCAACTTCATTTCCATTTACTCATAAGCCCTCATAAGTCATGTAAGTATTTTACTGACTAGCAGTCAGCAAGCCAAAAGGCCTCGCTACTCTCTGCCAATGAAGCTGAACGCTATAAGCACAGTGAGCTTGTGGCTGTCGATACGGAGCGAAACTGCGCAGTACAAGTGGACGCTGACGCTGACACAAGGGGACTCACTCAAAGTGCTGCTTCAGCTCCTCCGGGGGCCGCTTGCCTGGGGACTTGCTTCTCCTGAAGGACGGAAAAACAGTCAGGTTAAATGCAATGTGTGTGCGTGTGTGTGTGTGTAATGAAGATGTGAGAATATGTCATGAAAATGTGTGTGTGTGTGTGTGTAATGACGATGTGAAAATATGTCATAAAAATGTGTTGCGCGAGTGTGTGTGTGCGTGCACGCACACGAGCATGTTTGCATGCATGCGTGTGTATATGTGTGTGTAATGAAGATGTGAAAATATGTCCACGAAAAGGTGTGTGTGTGTGTGTGTAATGATGATGTGAAAATATGTCATGAAAATGTGTGAGTGCGTGTCAGAAAATGTGTGTGTGTAATGACGATGTGAAAATATGTCATGAAAATGTGCGAGTGCGTGTGCGTGCACGCACACGTGCATGTTTGCATGCATGCGTATGTATGTGTGTGGAATAAAGATGTGAGAATATGTCATAAAATGTGTGTGTGAGTGAGTGTGTGTGTGTGTGTGTGTGTGTGTGTGTGTGTGTGTGTGTGTGTGTGTGTGTAATGAGGCTGTGTATATTTCATAAAAATGTGTGTAATAAAGTTGTGTGTATTTTTCATAAAAACATGTGTGTGTGTGTGTGTGGTGTGTGTGTGTGTGTGTGTGTGTGTGTGTGTGTGTGTGTGTGTGTGTGTGTGTGATGAAAATGTGTATGTGTGCGTGTGCGTGTGTGTGCAAGCATGCATGCCATCCAGTGTGTCAGCACCAGTGTGTCTTGGTCTGTGTGCACACACATGTGGGTGTGGGTGTGGGTGTGTGGTGGGTGCATAGGTGTGGAGGTGGGATGATGGTAATAAATAACTGCATATCTCAAAACTGTTGATGGCTTTGATGTTTCCTTTTTTCTTTACTTATTTATCAAAAATGTATGCTCCGAGAGCTCATATGAAAAATGATGCTCAAAATCTGATTATTATCATTATTACCTCCTTCGACGCCCTCTGCTTGCTCTCTCCAGCGGGGGCGGAATGCAGCGAGGGTATCGACCTGTGGTATCAGTCAAACACATGAGCACGTTGACAAAGGCAAGAAACCACCAAAGCCTAGCATCCTCCCATCAAACATCCAGTTTCTGGACTGAGCATTTTCCTGTTGAGGTGCCAGTCTTCTTCTGCCTGTTCCTCATAATGTCGATACCCTGACTGTCATGGAACAGTTTCTACAGTCAGGCTGGGTTTGATGTGAGCAAGGACTGAATCCTGCTGTTAGAAATTCTATTGTTGCTCCTGCTGCTGAGACCACTATGAAGCAAGCAAACACACACACATACACGCACCACAACACACATGCCCCTGCCCCCCCTCCCCCCCCAACACAGAGCATACACACACTACACATGCCCCCCGCCCCCCCCCCACCAACACACACAGCATACACACACAGTCACGGTGACACACGCACACACACGCACACATACACACACACACGCACACTCAGAGTCTGGCTATACTAAAAAATAAAAATAAGCAATTCTGAGAGCAGAAAAATGTTCCCAAAAAGTAATCTTATAATTTTTCTTTCTACCATATAATTAATTTGCTGAAATACACTGGCCAACCACTCCCCCACCCCACCCCCAACTGTTATAATAAACATTTCCGCATACCATTAAACAATTAGAGGCACACAATCAGCTTACCCATTCGGTCGATTTTCCTTGTCATGGAAGGGGTACAGTCTGAAAAAAAAGCACCAATGTGAACACATGTAGAGCAAAACAAAAAACAAAACATAACAATACAGACCAAACAAAAATCTACCAAATCCCCCACAAGAACAGCAAGTCTGAATGACTTCAATATTCGTTCATCTGTCAATCCCCCCACACCCACCTCCCTGCCACAAGAGTATTAGTCTGAATGAGTATCACTTTATCTGTCAATGCCCCCCCCCCCCCCACCCACCCACCCACAAAGACAGCAATAGTCCAGATGAGTTCAATATCAGTTCATCTGTTAACACCCCCTCCTCCCCTAAACACACACATACAATTCAAAAGGCAGTTGAACACTCACAATAAAAGTGCCAACGTACAAAATTTACATCTCAATTCACACCACAACTGTCGCCCCTCAGACAGAAGACGACAAGCGATTTCTAGAACTGAATGCATGCTGTATTTCACAGACAACTATAATAATAATAACCATAATAACAAATGCATTTCTAAAATGCTGAATCTTTCTATGTTACGTGTGTGAGGCTCAAAGCACTATACATGAAACACTACAACAGCACACGACCTAATTTAATAACGCACTACATCACTCACTCTATTTCTCACTCCCCCCCTCCCCCCATGCACAAATGCACATGTACACACACACACACTCACTTCTCTCTCTCTCTCTCCCAGTTTCTCCCCCCATCCCCTCTGCAAATAATCACCAGTGAAGACATCAGCAGCAACAACAAAATCTAACCCCCCCCCCCCCCCCCCCCCAATTCTTTTAACCCCTTCACTGTCCCAGCCTGTAAAATTTCCGGGCCGAATGATGCAAGGACACTCATGTAAACAGTATATTTTCTAGTCCTGTAACATCTGTTTTCAATGCGATGCGTTTTTATGAAAACCCTTTCACATGCCAGTGCAAAAAAAAGAAGAGAAAAATGCTTAAGGGTTTCAGATTTCACACTTTTATGGGTCCTTTTCAAATGACATCCTGATGAAGAAGGGGTTAAACTTTTTTTTTTTTTATATATATAATCACCCCCCAAAATTTGTTTTAAACAAAAAAAAAATTAAAAATCTGAAACAAATGACGAAATGCGTTTTAAACTTACACAGGGAAGGCGGACTTGTGGCTGTGACTGGCAGGGTATCGGGAGGAAATGTCCGATGCGCTGTCACTGTCAATGTCTCGCCTGAAACAGCACAAACAGGAAGGAACTAAATCAGGTTAAACACCCAGCCAACCATGACAGTTACACCAGGGTGACAGCGCACACAGAAATACACTGAAAACAAATGTGAGGCAGAATGCTCCCGAGGACCTGGCTCTTCTGTAAAATGTCATTCCTTCAACTACACAGTACCAAAAAAACAGAGCACTCAGCTAAACTATACACCTGGAGCATGTAATTTTGGTTTAAGCAGATCAAATCAAAAAGAGGTGCATGGTCTAGGCAGAGGCGGTCTCAAGGGTAGCATGCACAGACAGGTCACAATAGATTCACAATGTCTGCAAAGCATGTGCCGGGGGGGTGGGGGGGGGGGTGCCAGGGGAGTGGGGGGAATTTAGAGGATGCCATCATGTCACTGAATGAAATATTTTCAGCATTCAGTGTTACTAATTTTGTCCAACAAATATGTGAGACACATGTAACATACTCGAAAATCAAAATTCTGGTAAAGTTTTCTGCCAGTTAACACAACATTAAAAACCTAAACACATCTTTTTACTTAATGAACTCATTTAGTGCATTTCAGATGCAGTAGCAGCCACATCATTGCACTTTATCATGAAAAATACCAAGTGCATCAAACGACTCATACCTCCGTCGCCGAGTCACAGAAACGTCACTGTCATTGTCGGATCCACGGCGGTTTGGAAAATACCTGAAAAAGCGCCAATACATCAAGATAAACACAAAACCTGAACTTTATCTTTAAATTAAAAAGAAATCAACACTATAACAAGCCACAATCTGGTAACTTTTAAAGACTGGACGCAAATACATCAAGAAAAACACAAAACCTGAACTTCATCTTTAAAAAGAAATAAACACTATAACAAGCCATTATCTGGCAACCTTTAAGGAAAAGATTGGATAGCCAATCACTTGGCAGGTCATTAATTATACACTATTGTAATTCATACTTCATCCATTGAATTCACATATTTTTGTGGCTGCAAGATTTCAGCATAAAATTAGGTCACCTCTTCCACACCCACCTGATTTTACTACACTGATATATAGACAATGGAAACTTTGATTTTCTGTTGTGTCTGATAGTTTTGTTTCCGTTTTATTTTAATGTTTGCTACTGGCACTTTCAGATGGTGTATATCACATTAGTCCTCTGTTGCTGCTTCAGTGTTCTACCTTGCCTTTCTGTAGCACACTCACAACACAAAGAAAACATGCACACACACACACACACACACACACACACACACACACACACACACACACACACACACACACACACTCAGGGGCAAACACAAATGCTCATGCGAGCAAGTACACACACACACAGACAGGGGCAAACACACATGCACATGTGAATGCGCGCACACACACACACACAAACACACACACACACACGCACACACAGGGGCAAACACACATGTACATGTGAGCACACACACACACACACACACACACACACACACACACACACACACACACACACACGAGCGCGCCCACACACAGAACAATGATCTCACTTTCTTCGCTGACTGATTCCACTCTCGCTGTCACTGCCGGTCATGGCTCGGTTTCTCTGCTCTCTCATTTTGTTGCTTCGCTCTGACACCGGCGAGTCCTTTCCGTGTGTGTACAAACCACTGCAACAAAAGAACACCGCACTTCTGACAAATTGTATGTATCCATCTGAAGACAGAATGAAAATAATCAGCTGGTCCATCTGATTGTGACTCAGATAATCAGAAACTGATCAGAATCCATGGACTCAAATAATCAGAAACTGATCAGAATCCATAGACTCAAATAATCAGAAGCTGATCAGAATCCATGGACTCAAATAATCAGAAGCTGATCAGAATCCATGGACTCAAATAATCAGAAGCTGATCAGAATCCATGGACTCAAATAATCGGAAACTGATCAGAATCCATGGACTCAAATAATCAGAAGCTGATCAGAATCCATGGACTCAAATAATCAGAAGCTGATTAGAATCCATGGACTCAAATAATCAGAAACTGATCAGAATCCATAGACTCAAATAATCAGAAGCTGATCAGAATCCATGGACTCAAATAATCAGAAGCTGATCAGAATCCATGGACTCAAATAATCAGAAACTGATCAGAATCCATGAAAACACAATCCTTCTCTGCACTTGTCTTGCTGTTGATGGTTCTTTAAAAGAAACATATATATATTCTGAATCTTATTCTGAATCCTATCAAGTATTATTATTGCTCCTGTTGACTGAAGCAGTTAATTTGAAATATCTCCAATCTTCAATATGATGAATGAAAGAGAAAGACAAAAATACACACTTCTCAGCATAAAAGTTGAAAACATTCTTCCAAGCGGTGGACAGGAAAACAACAGCTCAACCAAAAACAATAAGTTATTTCACTTCTCATCTCATTTTTCACTGTTTAACTTCTGTTTACATGTCATTTTGCAGCTTGACAAAGGGAATTACCCCCAAAATTACCCTAGATAAGTTATTTCACTTCTCATCTCATTTTTCACTGTTTAACTTCTGTTTACATGTCATTTTGCAGCTTGACAAAGGGAATTACCCCCAAAATTACCCTAGATAAGTTATTTCACTTCTCATGTCATTTTTCACTGTTTAACTTCTGTTTACATGTCATTTTGCAGCTTGACAAAGGGAATTACCCCAAAAATTACCCTAGATAAGTTATTTCACTTCTCATCTCATTTTTCACTGTTCAACTTCTGTTTACATGTCATTTTGTAGCTTGACAAAGGGAATTACCCCAAAAATTACCCTAGATAAGTTATTTCACTTCTCATCTCATTTTTCACTGTTTAACTTCTGTTTACATGTCATTTTGTAGCTTGACAAAGGGAATTACCCCAAAAATTACCCTAGATAAGTTATTTCACTTCTCATCTCATTTTTCACTGTTTAACTTCTGTTTACATGTCATTTTGCAGCTTGACAAAGGGAATTACCCCCAAAATTACCCTAGATAAGTTATTTCACTTCTCATGTCATTTTTCACTGTTTAACTTCTGTTTACATGTCATTTTGCAGCTTGACAAAGGGAATTACCCCAAAAATTACCCTAGATAAGTTATTTCACTTCTCATCTCATTTTTCACTGTTCAACTTCTGTTTACATGTCATTTTGTAGCTTGACAAAGGGAATTACCCCAAAAATTACCCTAGATAAGTTATTTCACTTCTCATCTCATTTTTCACTGTTTAACTTCTGTTTACATGTCATTTTGTAGCTTGACAAAGGGAATTACCCCAAAAATTACCCTAGATAAGTTATTTCACTTCTCATCTCATTTTTCACTGTTCAACTTCTGTTTACATGTCATTTTGTAGCTTGACAAAGGGAATTACCCCAAAAATTACCCTAGATAAGTTATTTCACTTCTCATCTCATTTTTCACTGTTTAACTTCTGTTTACATGTCATTTTGTAGCTTGACAAAGGGAATTACCCCAAAAATTACCCTAGATAAGTTATTTCACTTCTCATCTCATTTTTCACTGTTCAACTTCTGTTTACATGTCATTTTGTAGCTTGACAAAGGGAATTACCCCAAAAATTACCCTAGATAAGTTATTTCACTTCTCATCTCATTTTTCACTGTTTAACTTCTGTTTACATGTCATTTTGTAGCTTGACAAAGGGAATTACCCCAAAAATTACCCTAGATAAGTTATTTCACTTCTCATCTCATTTTTCACTGTTTAACTTCTGTTTACATGTCATTTTGTAGCTTGACAAAGGGAATTACCCCAAAAATTACCCTAGATAAGTTATTTCACTTCTCATCTCATTTTTCACTGTTTAACTTCTGTTTACATGTCATTTTGTAGCTTGACAAAGGGAATTACCCCAAAAATTACCCTAGATAAGTTATTTCACTTCTCATCTCATTTTTCACTGTTCAACTTCTGTTTACATGTCATTTTGTAGCTTGACAAAGGGAATTACCCCAAAAATTACCCTAGATAAGTTATTTCACTTCTCATCTCATTTTTCACTGTTTAACTTCTGTTTACATGTCATTTTGTAGCTTGACAAAGGGAATTACCCCAAAAATTACCCTAGATAAGTTATTTCACTTCTCATCTCATTTTTCACTGTTCAACTTCTGTTTACATGTCATTTTGTAGCTTGACAAAGGGAATTACCCCAAAAATTACCCTAGATAAGTTATTTCACTTCTCATCTCATTTTTCACTGTTTAACTTCTGTTTACATGTCATTTTGTAGCTTGACAAAGGGAATTACCCCAAAAATTTGCAGACTGTTTGTGTCCCAATAAATAAGCGTGTTTTTTTTATCAACATTTTACATGTTTGGATAAAAGTTTACTGTTTTCATGTGTATGGACACTAAGTAATGTTTGGATAAAAGTTTACTGTTTTCATGTGTATGGACACTAAGTATATAATAATACTGGAGAGAGTTAACATGCTTAATACTGGAGAGAGTTAACATGCTTTTGTGTGAAGCGTAACCAGTCAAAGCTGACATGTTTTTCTGCATAACTGTTCAACACATACTAGTCAAAGTTGGTTTCCCAGGGGGCTGACTTGGTGCTGCGTGGTGACTCGTGACCTTGCAGCTCAGGGAGAGAGTGATGACGAGGGCTGTGACACAAAACAAAAAATACTTTCAATAATGGAACATCCAGCCAAACAACAGGCAAATTCAAGTTAAAAAAATAAATTTAAAAAAAATCATGAAAGAATTCACACATCACACATTAATGCTTTCCGAATGAAACACAAGAGACAGCGTCACTACTCAGAATGTTTGTTTTGATGAAATGTGTCCCCCCAAAGACAGACCATGGGGCTCAAACACGTATACAAGGTACACAAACATACCCACTTGGTAAAGCTGAAAGGTTACAACAGCACTCTCATTGTACAGTGCCATGTTGGATTAGTGCCTACAAGATCCCAGTCATTCTGCCAAAAGTGCAGGTGGCAGGTTACATCTAAACACACATGCACCATACATAGATCTTAACTGTGGCCTGAAATGAAGTGACATTGTAAACTTGTGCCAAAATGGCAGTAGTTTTAGTAGAAAACTCAACTGCCATCAACCAATAGCACTGTCAGTACACCACTTCACTGGGTTTTTTGTAAAATGCGCCACAAAAGGATAGTCACTCATTCAGAAACACATGTGACATGAGTGTAGTAAGTCTGCTTAAAAGCAGCGAATAGTGTTATATAAAAGCAATCAATAATAATTATAATAACGTTATATGTA
Source organism: Alviniconcha strummeri (assembly GCA_963584105.1). Classification (NCBI taxonomy): domain Eukaryota; kingdom Metazoa; phylum Mollusca; class Gastropoda; family Provannidae; genus Alviniconcha; species Alviniconcha strummeri. Next base: position 17,399,706 of record OY757550.1, on the reverse strand, counting down.
ACTAGCTTTTTTAATTAAAATAGACTTAACAAAAAATTCAACTCACGCTCTGACCGGCTCTGGTCTCATCAGCATGGTGACCATGCCTGTGTCATGGTCATACTGGCTCTCATAGTTCTCTGGGGCTGGACAATGTAGCAACAAAACATTCATTTTTTCAATCCCATACTTTTCCTGGGCTGGACGATGTAGCAACAAAACATTCATTTTTCAATCCCATACTTTTCCTGGGCTGGACGATGTAGCAACAAAACATTCATTTTTCAATCCCATACTTTTCCTGGGCTGGACAATGTAGCAACAAAACATTCATTTTTCAATCCCCTACTTTTCCTGGGCTGGACAATGTAGCAACAAAACATTCATTTTCAAGACCTACTGTTTACTGGATCTCATACTTTTCCTGGGCTTGACAATGTAGCAACAAAACATTTTAATATGTGGTTTTTAACTCTTACATACCACAATTTTCCATGTATTTTTAGCCAAACACACACACACAAAAAGGTGAAGTCCCTTTTTTTTTTACTTTGCATAATGACCATAGGTATTACCTCATTTCATTGTGATGATTTTCTATGATTTATTAATAATATTAATACTAATTAAAAAGTATTTATAAAGCACAAAATCTTGCCCACAGACTATTCTAAGTGCGCGCGCGCGCACACACACACACACACACACACACACACACACACAGAACTCACAATTCAGCTTGGAATCAGAATTTATGCGTCGGGGTTGTCTTCGGCTCGGGAGGCGGACAACATTGGACGGATGTCGAGACAAGTTGTCACTGACGGCCTGACGCTCAGAGCGGCCACTGCGTATACAGGCGACACACGCATTGTGGTAAACTTTAAACAAAACTGATCTTCATCCCAATATCATGTACCTGAAGCTACAAAGTTGTAAAAGCCATGTTTGTTTCACACATACAGCCACCATACCCCCCCCCCTCCCCCCCAACCCAAGTCTTCCAAGTAACTTGGTGCTTTGCGCCCAGTCAACCAGTACGGGTATATCAGGGTGACAGAATCGTCCAAGACTAATGAAACCGTATCTATATTCAAGTCGAACTGCAGTATGAACAAAAACAGCAACTGTGCAAGACAAGTACCACACTGCGGTCTTCTTAAAATAAAAATAAAAATGTAAATGTTCCACAAGTTTGAGAAAATGCAATGGTAAGATCAAAATGGAGGGGGATGGGGTTGCTTCTTAGGAAGAAAAGCTTTTAGAATCACAAGGAGGAATATTGTGCATGAAAAATACATCTAGCACTAAGGCAATGACAAAAGTAATTGTAAAATCAAGCAAAACAATGCGGCAACAATACACAAGTACAGATCTACTACCGGTACAGGGAAAGAGAGTAAATGGCTCGTAGGAACAAGATAAAAATAATAGCACTGGTTACACAGTACACTGTGTGAAATTGGATACATGCAGAAAGGTGCAAACTTACAGGTCAATGTGCTTGTCAGAACAAAGAGACGTTCCATATTTATGACACCCAGCTCCAGCTGAGAGTGGATGCCCTCCAAAACTGAAAGCTGTGGTCACCAACCACACTTGACTTTACTGTGGATCCAGATGACTTTCATCTCCCCTGCCCTCCACCCCCTTTTTGAAAAGAACCTTTACATCTCTACATGCAAACTGTTAGTTTAACAATTCCATGTTTGTGTCATTCCAAATTCAACTGCAAGAAACACATCCCCCAACTCCCAAAAAGAATCTTTACATCTCTAGGTGCAAACTGGTAGTTTAAAATTCCGTGTCTGAGTCATTCCAAATTCAACTGCAAGAAACGCTACAGAAATCATTAAAATCAAAGCTGGGTTTCATTTCTTCTCCCATTTCCACATCTTGCTTAGCAAGATAACCCAAATTTCCAACCACAAAATCAAAAATCAAATAAATCGAAATAATAACATAAATAAAAGACCGTTTTAAAAACACTGCTCTGTGAAGACCTATATACTGCAGTTGAAGACTAAAACCAACTCCATTCCCAAAATCCACTAAAAACAACAACACCAAGCCAGCCAAGGCCTGGTGTGCTTCACCACGGCTTCCACTTCAAGACAAGGCTGTGGTCGGTGACAGCATCTTTCCAGCTCAGGCGGCAGAGGGTGGAGAGCTCACCTGCGTCGGTTAGTGGACACTGAGCGCAAAACTCGCCTCCCCCTAGAGCTTCGCTCCTGAGTCTGGTTTAGTCTGATGAGATGAGTTAGCATGAGAGGTGATTCGTCAACATTACAGGCAATGGGAGTACGTACACACAGCACAGGGACTGGATCCCAACACTGTGGAACCCCTGAGAAAAGACCTCTGGGTTGGCCTAATGCACCCAAAAGGCTCTTCACGGAGGGAGCAGGCCTTTCTTCTTTCTACACTTCAACCTAAACACGTGTTTGTCTGACAAAACACGTCTTTTGCTGCAACAAAAGTATGCTTGTCGCAAAAGAAGTTTTAGTTTTGTCACAACAAAAATATTTTGTCATGACAAACATAATTTTGTTAGGACAAGACTTTTGTCACAGTAAGCATACTTTTGTCGCGACAGAAAACTTTTTTGTCGCAACAAACATGTATTTGTCATGACAAAAGTATGCTTGTCGTAACAAAAATGATACTTGTGGGAGCCACCAATGATACTCTATTTCAAGACAACTTTGGCTTGATTTCTGTTTACTATTTCAGGTCTTAGGATGGCCTTTAATGAGGGGTTCCACTGTTGCACAGACCCTCTGAAGGACCAACACCTTAAAAACCAACCCAAAAAATTATTTTAGAAGTTGGTAAGGGACTAACTTGGAACATATATCGTGGCAATCATTTTCTTATGATGAGCAAGGTAACAGGTTTTCAGAGAAGTGGTCTTAAAATACTGATGTCTCTCACGTGGGTGGTTTTCAAACAGGGGTTCTGAACTTTCACAGTACACACACAGTTGAATTCAATTATAACATTCTAGATGGGAAATAGTGTGGTTTTAGTTTTTTAATCCCTAGGTATTTGTAACTCTAAGAAGACCGGGGGATGTTTCCCTGGACTGTCTTCACAACAGGTAAGTGCTAGGACTGATCTTGCTGCTTCTGTAGCCTTACTCAGGAGAGGACACCCAAGTTTAATGCCAAGGATTAACCAGAGTTTATCCTTCACCTTTTTCTTCTTCTTTTTTTACAGCTGGTGGTGGTGGTGGGGGGGGGGGGGGGGGGGGGGTTCTACCAAACAACTGGCTTCCAGCAATGCATCATTTTTACATTAAGTACTGAAGAGACTTGAGACACTTTTGTGAAGAGAGCTTCTAGCAAATCAGCAAACTGAGCTACATTAAAGATACAAGATACTTCTGACTACAAATTTTCCTCATTTTTTTTTTTTTTTCCTTCTGTCTCTTCTTCTAACCCTTCTTGTATTAACTGACAGCAGAAAAGATGGAAGCTGGGTCTTCCTATTCCAGCATGTTGCTCTGCAGCCCTTTGGCACAGGTATTTTGTCAGCATGGAAAAAAGGGATGCATAACTAGCCAAATCGTATTGTATCGGGTCATGTTATAATGAGGTTCACATGTAATTTTAAAGCCAAAGTGAAACTGAAAATCTTCCTCTTCTCACAGTATTTTCACTCCAACTAATATCAATACCCAGTTTCTGCTACAGTCAGTGTGTGTGTATGTGTGTGTGTGCGTGCACACACATGCGCTTGTGCATCCAGACCAGTGTCTTGCATGTTTGAATTACAGTTGTTGTTGTTGTTTTTGTTTTTGTGTGTGTGTGCTAGTTTTACCCACATAATACTTTATCTAAATTGTTTTGCTAGGACTGTGCTCTATGTGTGTAAAGAATATCATATTTAGGTTAATTGTATCATGTGAGTGCTCAGGGCGTTGATGAGCGACAGAATATCCTTACAAGGGAGATTACTATGATGACAGACCTGACTGCCTGTTGCTCTTTCAAGGCTCCCCTATTCCAAAGAACGCTGACTCACGTTATTTTCAGTTTCATCCACTATCCTCTGAACTAGGTTATGCTGTTGACAGGCTCTTCTGTAATAAAAATTACTAGGAATTTACTGTTCATATTCTAGTGGCACGATGAATTTGAAAATCCTATTTCACTACCTTTACATTAAACATTTTGCGAAACAAATTTTCTCTGTGTGTCAGACACTTTGTGCTCCATAAGCAATAACACTTTAAAGCAAAACACAATCACTTTGGGAAATGAAATCTCAATCTAACATCACTTTATGTATGTTAGATTTATGCATATAATATATCATGTATCAAACTAGATATCGTCTTTTCAGTGCATGTCATTATTATTATGACTTTGAAACGTTCCTAGCATATTAATCATCACATAACTGAATCAAGGACATAAAAGGTTCAGATTTATTCAGACAAAACACAAAAAGTATTTTGTCCGAATAAATCACATAACAAAATATGCAAAATACCTTATTGGCTATGAATGTGTAAGGGCCCATAGCCACTTCCCAAACACTGCAGGTTGTGCAGTTAAATCCTTACAATTGCCATGGTGTTGTTTTCTTCTGCTTCTCCTTTTTTAAATATTTTTTTTACAGGGCGCTATATCAATAGTTGGCTTGTCTTGACCTGAACCAAATCATCAACGCGCAAGACAGTGGAGCCTTGGCTGCCTTAAAATGTTATTTCTGCACATTGGTCTCTGCCAAATGAAGATCAAATTTTAGGAAATGGCATGCTTCCCCCCCCCCCCCCCCCCCCCCCCCCAATTTGCCTTATGTATAATCTCATCCTCATCAGAATGCATGTGGAATGAAAGAAAGAAGAGGTGAGTGGCATAGTACATGAGGCACTCTGCACAGAGTGTAAGGGAAAAACAAACCCAGCAAACCACACTTGGACATACAGAAAATTACTGTTAATCATTTCACAGCACGCACGTTTTTTGGGCAAGTGGATCTGGGCCTCAAACAGCATGGTGTGATTACAAGATAAATAATCAGAGTGAACAGTCTAACCAGGCATGTATACATATATATATATATATACACATACATATATATACAGGTACCCATACAGATAACCAACTAGAGCTACATGCACAAGTAGTGGAACTGGGCCTTAAACAGCATGGTGTGACTATGAGACAAATAATCAGAATGAACAGACTAACCAGGAATACAATTATATGCATAAATATATATATATACATAATACAGGTACCCATATACAACCAACCAGAGCTACATGTGGATGTAGATACATATACAGCAGAGCCTGTGTCTGAGACTAGTCTGATCAGTTGTAGTTCCTGCGAGTAAAGCTTCTGAACAAAGAGGGCAAAGGGGCCAACAGGTGCTTTCCCTGCCATTCATCACCTACTGTTCTGCACAGCAGGAGGCCCTGGGTTCGATCCTGACTCAACTCAGGAACAACACTGTGCTTTGTTTTCTAGTCTGGTGTGGATACCAGAATCTGTGCCTGGTCCCTCATGTGAGGACAAAAAGCGTGTCAAACCTGTGTGCTTCTGGCTGTCCATGTCAAAGATTCTGAGGGAGTCGGAAATCAAAGAACAGTATGGGATGTTTCTTTGGCAGCCTTTGCAAAATTAACAGATAATCCCCATGGCACTAAAACAGGTCAAAACTAAAACACCACTCACACTCGTTGGAATGGGTAGCACTCATCTTACAATTGCTATGGCCTTACCCATGTATGGCAATCAGAATTTCATACAAGGGATTAAGGAAGTGTTCAATAAATTTAATTAGAAAAATATTTAAAACAACAGAATGCCAGCTGGAGCCTGGTAAAAGGCAATTAATTAGAGGAAATGAGCGACCATTCAGTCTGAACAGTGAAACAGAGTGATGCTTTCTCTGTCTGAATTACCAGACTGGTTTTTTACCATTAGTTTTTGCTGCAATGCCTCTGCAAACACACCCACTGTATACTCTGTACATGTGTGTGTGTGTGTGTGTGTGTGTGTGTGTGTGTGTGTGTGTGTGTGTGTGTGAATGTGCCTGCATGCATGAACATGTGCTTGTCATAACTGAAGTCAACTGAACTTTCCTCCATAAAGTGGCAAAATAATCAACACAATGATTGTGGTTGCTTCACAGGAAGAAGAAGAAGTCTCTGGCATGGTTGTGAAAAGTTGCACAGGGACCCTCAGGGACTTCAGCAACCAAGCTTGCACACCAGGTCTGACCCCCTAAACCTCAGTCAGTGTGATTAACCCCTTCCCTGCTGGGGTTTGCGCATGCCATGTGGCAAGGAAATTTTGAGCAGTTTATGTACTTTTAATATATCTCTCTCACACATGATGGTTGTACTACAACCCTGAATGAATAAAATTATGTAATTTATATCAACACTGTCAGATATAAATAAAGATCACTACTTTCACTGTCTGAAGGAGTGTGAGAGTCACTGTCATTCCCCATGATCGCTTCATTCACCACATTTGGAAAAGTGTCAGCAACTTCTTCTTCCCAACTACCACCCTGACTTTCATGACTGTTGTACAAGTCTCCATTACCACTGTCAGCATCATTCAAAACCTCAAGTGCAGTAAGATGTGGACAAAATCTTCAATCGGTAGGCATGATGCAGAAATGATAACAGGCAAAACACTTACAAAAAAACAAAAATCGGAAACGGAATGACTGCTAGCATTCTAAAACAAGATCCAAACACAAAAAGGTTCAAATGAATGCTTATTTATTTTGAGACGGACACACAATATGCAAATTTTTTGGGAAATCCCCTTTATCATTTTAATGCAAAAATTTGCATACTGTGCGTCTGTGTCAAACAAGCATTTGTTTGAACCTTTTTGTGTTTGGATTTTACAAAAAACAAAAAACGCTTTCAAGACACCATAAAGGAAGACGATATGAGGGAGACAAATACCTCCCTGCAAGTCATTTCCCTTTAACTACAAAACTGAAAGTACACTTGAGAACAGCCCAATTTTTTTCCAGGCTTGGGCATAATTATACCATACACTGTGTGGCCTGAATGACTGCAAGCCAGGCAGTGAAGGGGTTAACACTGATGCATGCACCTCTGGCTACTGATAGCATACTTCCTGTCAGACCACTGCCCAGCTGTACAGATTCCACTGTATACGTATCTCAGCATACACATTTAGGACACCCATCACCAAAAGTTTAGAGGAAAAACAAACAAACAAAAAAACACCCCATCCTATCAAGAAAGAAGAAATGGATGGCTTGATCAATAGGAGATTAACAAAGAATATGAAACCCTGTACTTAAAACCACAGACCAATACAATGATGATGTAGCTGGCTGTCTAATGTCTGAATGGAAAAAAACTATTCAAGTGATCTGCTATATTTCATGCATGTACACACAGCCATAACATGCAGGCAACACACACACACACACACACACACACACACACACACACACACACACACACACACACACACACACATATATATCTAAACATGTCACTCCAACTCACTTTCACAAACCAACATGCATGCACAACACATGCATACACACTGACTGACAGACAAAAGTACATACATACATACACACACACAATACACATGAACAGGTACACATGCATGCACGCGCGCATGCACACACACACACACATCCAATTAAACAAGTCTAACACATTCAAGTAGAATGCTTGCCAAAACAGAAAACACAAAAACTTTGGTAACAAATGAATAACATTCACAATCACTGAATCAGGGCAATTCTCAATATGATGTTTCTAATGGCAAGTTGTTCATCAAATACGAAATATTCTGACCACTGAAAAACATAACAGTTAACACTACACACCAAGACATGTATTAAGAGTTAAAAAAATAGAAGAAAAAAAGAGACAGACAGAAAAAAGAATTCAACAAAACAAAACAAAAGAACAACAACAAAAGCAGATATCCTTGTGGAATACCTAAAGAAGGCATGATGTTCCACACAACATTTCCACAAGTGTTTGCAGGCCGTCTTTCTCGGCAGCTCAAAGGCGTAAGCATGCTCTTCGTTCTTCAAAACAAAAACAAAAACAAAACAAACACACAAAATCCAAGCAGTCATCACAAACTACAGAGCAGCAATCACAAAAGCAATGTCATTCTCCAAACAGAAGGCTATTCTTCAAAAAACAAAACATTCACAAACCCATTCTCGAAACAATGCAAACATGGACTTGATAATGAAGCTTTTCTTTTTCTTCTTTTGGCTTTAACTTTTACAAACTCATCAAGGTGTCATGCGGTTCATTTTGCTAGTCAGGGGCAGGAACCCACCAAAGCAAAGGAAAAGAGAAACACATAAGTGGGAAAGCCACAAAGGCACAACTTCCAGTGGTTCAGTGGGAGTAATGAGGCATAACCTCCCCCCTCTGCCTCCCCCCCAACTCTAGAAGTACTTTCAAACCTTATTTGAATCCTTTTTGTGCAATCTCACTTTTTATTTGAGAAAGGTAGTACTAGTAGCAAACATTCTGTGCATATCAAAACGCGGCCAAAGTGTGGGTTGCAGAATTCCAAATTAAGTCCTTCACACAAAAATGAACACTCTTGTACGTGGAGTCTGAACTTCATGTCCACTGAAACTGATGAAATCTGGGAATGATTTCAGCCCCTAATAAACTCAAATGAAAGGAATGCTTGCTCTCCGCAACACAAAATGAAACACAGACACACAGACGGTAGTCAATGACTCAGGTGCAGAAAGATAACCCCAGTAACCTTTTAAGTTTAACCCACCCACCTCTTCTCAACAAAATAAAAGAACCTAGTGACCTTTAGCCCCCCCCCACCCCCACCCCATCCCTCCAATCTACCCACCCACATTCTCAAAATAGCCTTTCAAATCCCAGCTCATTTTTCTCCAAAAGGACTGCTATAAGTTAGTCAGCTGACTGCATACATGCAGAAGGTGCTCAAAGTTCAGTCTCACAAGCAAAAGAATCAAGATGCAAATATAAAAGAGACTCTCTTTATAAAGGCAGATAAAAACAATTCACAAAGGCAGTGGAACCCTCTTATAAACAGCTCCCTTAAACTTAAAGGAGGATCCGAAAAGGAGACACAAGGTGGTCAGGGAAACAAAAAATTTGGAACCAACCGCCTTGCACGCTTTGTACAGTTGTTCTATCACGCTATCAGTAGCTACATAATAATATGTAAAGCCCGTTCTTAGCTGGGCGAAGTGTTTGTTTGCCAAACATACTTCAGACAGTTTGACAAACTATGATTCATTTCTTAATTGAGCTTTTAGTTTGCTGAACACTGTCATTGTTTGGACAGTTTGATGAACTATACTTCATTCTTCACTGGCTTATAATGAGATGCAAGCTTCGGCCCGAACTTGCAGCAGACAGCATGATCCAAAATGTAGGCTCAAGTCAATATACTTTAATCATCCCTCACAGAGTAATTAAATTAACTACTATGTCATTCTGGGTCCCAGAGACAAGGCTGCGCCTCCCACAAGTCAACAAATAAAAAAAATCCCTCCAAAGCGAGTGAAGTATCTAGTGACACCATCATCCATTTTTTATTTTCATTCTTCCTCATCCACAGGAGAGTCCTCTGCTCTCAGCCAATCAGAGATAATGTTCATCGAACTGGGTGAATGTTCCCAGAACACATTGAGCAAAGCTTTTTGGACCCCGAATACTCCAAACTATACTCATGAAGCAAAAGTTTGCCCAATTAAGAACCAACTATATTCACCGAATACTCCCAACTATGTTCAGGAATAAATGTTCGCCCAGTTAAGAACGGGCTTAAAGTATTTAATTTCTGCTTCAAATATATGAGTTTCTCAGGGTGCAGCCGTGTTGGCTCTCTCTTTACCAGTGAAGCATGGTAAAACTAAAAGTGAGGAATGGAAAGAGGAAGCACTCAACAATCTTCCATGAAAGGATGAGAGAGAGCCAGAATCAATCAAATTAATCAATCAATAAATGTTCTATTTCATGTCTGTTCACAGCAAGGTGATATTAGACCCAAAATATCAATCAGATGAACACTGAAACTGTTTTACAGGCAAATTGGGGAAACTTCTAAGAGACGTGTGGAGCACATATGGGCTTTCCCATGCACATAGATACCATCTTGAACTGCGTGGAAAAGAGTTAGCTCATGATGTAACAGACACTTGCACCATAAGAGGGTTCCACTGTACTTTGTGCAACATTCAGGTTTCAGATCTCTTTCCCATGTAGCAATGGGAGGTGAGACAAGACACACTCAATGCTGAAAATGCAATACATGCCCACACATGCACTCAAAATACTGAAGATCCCCCTCCCACCCCCACCCCCCTTCACTCCCACACTCAAAATTTGAAACCTCACAGTATGCCCATTATTAAGACAGTCACCCATTACTGAGACAGTGAGTCACCCCATTACTGAGACATTTACCCCATTACTGAGACATTTACCCCATTACTGAGACATTTACCCCATTACTGAGACAGTCATCTCCATTACTGAGACAGTCAGGCCCATTACTGATACAATCTTCCCTTAATGAGACAGTCATTCCATTAATTATGGAGCCAGTCACAGCCATTACTGAGACAATCATCCTATTATGGGCAGAGTCACATACCCCATAACAGTCACCTCCATTACTAAGACAGTCAACCCATTACTGAGTCAGTCATCCCAGTATGTGAGACAGTCACCCCCATAGCTGAGACAGTCACCCCATAGCTGAGACAGTCACCCCATTACTGAGACTGTCACACCCATTACTGAGACAGTCATCCCATTACTGAGACAATCACCCACATTACTGAGACAGTCACCCCATTACTGAGACTGTCACCCACATTACTTAGACAGTCACCCCATTACTGAGACAGTCACCCCATTACAGGGACAATCACCACATTACTGAGACAGTCACCCCATTACTAAGACAATCACCCACATTACTGAGACAGTCACCCCAACTAGTGTCCTTCCATCTAATCACAGCAACATAACCACTTTGCAAACAGTTTTCACAATCACAATGTTTGGGCACGTACAACACCATGCACAAACACAACATACACTGAAACAGCTTAACTACATTGGGCGCTGCACTCACATTTTTGTCCTTCACTTTCACGATGAAGATCTTGCCCTTGAAGGTCACTTTGTTGATTCTTGGCCTAAAAGTGAAAATGAAACAAACGTTACTCAGAAAACAAGCAATTATACAGACACTCACCATCACTACAAGAATGCACGTGATGTCAACTGCAAACCCCCAGACCTTTCCAGCAGCTATGCAAAGAGTATTTACCTTCTTGCAAAACAGTCTCAGTTCAATTCAGTTCAAGACAGTATTCAAGCAGTTGGAAAAGCCCTGCATTTCACCCTGTCTCTCAGAAGTTTCTCCAGTGTTGCCCTTGAACCAGTTCCAATGTTTGTCTGAGTGATGATGGTTGTTTCTAGTCCTCACAAGGAAGACTGTCAAGCACTTCCTCTTTTTACGCTGTTTCTATTCCAGGCATGATGGTGTAATATTCTTGGCTTTGTGCCTGCAGGTAGTGTCTCAAGCTCCTCAACACTTCAGACCTTCCAAGACACAAGCCAATGATTGCAAACAGATTCAGCAATCCTCTCTTAATACTAACACACACACACACACACACACACACACACACACACACACACACACACAAAAGCCAAAACAGATACAGAAAAACTCCACACTAGACACTAAGTCAGTAAGTAAGTAACTTGTTTGCTTTATACCCAGTCAGACTCCAAGTCAAGTGTACAAAAGAAAACCACAAAATAATGGTGCAGAAACACCAAAGCTTAGCCTGACCAGAAGTAGTTGCCAACTTTGTTCTTGTTCTTGTAGACCACAATGCCAGTGGGTGTCAGACCCAGGAAGTACTCCACGTTGCCTTCCCCCTGCAAAACAACATTTTAAACGGATGAAGTGAGGCACAGTTCTGCTTGTATGATAATATTTAACATGCAAAAACACAACTTTATTTTGAATAAAGCATAACTAATATACATGATAACATTTAACATGCCAAAACAACTTTATTTTGAATAAAGCATAAATAACATGATAATGACTTTCCTGCAAATCAGTGCTGTTTGTTGTCAGGGTTGTTGTCAATCTGCTGAATGACCTCTACTTCTCTCAGAATTTGCAGTGGAGTATGACTGCAATAACTTTGTATACATGTATGCATATGCCACACACACACACACACACCCCTGCACAAGTATAAACACATAAAGTACTTTGTTCTTGTGTCCTTAAGTACACCATTCAATGGGTATTTAAAAAATGCGCTATGAAAAGCTATCCACTCACGTAGAATTGACAGGCGAGTGCAGTGAGTCTACTTGGGAGTGGAGAATAGCGCTATATAAAAGCGATCGATAACAAGTACGCACACTCACACACAAAAAGCAACAACAACAAAAACCCAACTCACCATTACAGGATGCAGATCCACGCCATACATGTCTAACCATTTCACCTTGTCCAAGTATCGGTACTCGGCCATCATAGGGACCATACCCCTGTGAGCAAAGAAAACAAGAGTGAATAATAACCTTTCTTTCCAATGCTTTCTTGCCAGTATGGTAAACGACCTTTCCTGGTTCCTCCTGTTCCTCTTTCCACCCCTCCAAAAGGCATCTCAGAAGAGGCACTGTGATTGACAGCATGTGTCTGTAGGTCTGCATGTGTGTGCATGTTGACTCTTCAAATTATCTTATTTCAATAATTTCTTTAAATGTTTTCCGTGAAAATATTAGCTGTGATTTTTTGATTTTTTTTACAGCAGAAACTGAGAAAGGCATGAAAGTAAATATAATTCTTTCCTCAAAAAAGAACACAATGACTGTCACATTTTGTTCACCACATAAGCAACAGGACTATACTAAAGACAAACAGGAAAAGACTTAAACTTGTGTATTGTCTGTAATAATACTAATATAATATATACATATGTGTGTGTGTGCATGAGTGTGCACCTTTGTGTGTGTGTGTGTGTGTGTGTGTGTGTGTGTGTGTGTGCATGTGTGTGTGTGTGTGTGTGTGCATGTATAAGAGTGTGTATGTGTGTGTGTGTGTGTGTATGTGTGTTTAATTAAGTGTGTTAGTATACATGTGTGTATGTGTTTGTATAAGTGTGTGTGTGTGGGTGTGGGTGTGTGGTTACCCTCACCCCAGCCTGCGGTGTATGGCAGCAATGCGACGCTCCAGTTCTTCCGTCTGGTTGGGAACGAAGCAGAACTCTGACACATAGCCCGCTGTGTTTTGATGAGGGTCGAAGTCACCAAGCTCCGCTGTGAGCAAATGAGATGCATCAAACACCAAGTACTTCAAAATACCTGTTTGGGAAATTTGTGTCTGCATAATGGGGCTTTTAGTGTTACAGCCACTGGCACTGGCAGAAAAGGCTAGTATGACTCTGAGTTTGAATAGGTCAAGTGAACTAACTTCTGTCTTCATACAATGTGTTATTTCAGAATCATTTATAGAAACTGATTAATGAAACTGATTAGCTACTACAAACAAATCAACACAAACTCCATGGACAGAATGTGGAATTTAAACAGCTTCACAGTCTTTATACTACTAGTAGTACTACTACTACTTAGCAATAGTTAGATGACAATGATGTGGGGTGTAATGTCCGCAGATCCTCATAAGTTGGGCTGACATATTAGGGACACACAGTAGTTTGATGATGATATGGGGCTTCATGTCCTTGGAGGTCGGGTCGACATATTAGGGACAAATTGTAATGCAGTAGTTAGCAACACAACAGAAGGTTTACACTGCCCGTTCACAGCATAATAATTCGGTGTAGAAACAGTAAACAGTAACAACCAAATTATAAACAGACACAGTTCAAAATTTCAGAACAGTAGTTTTGAATAATTCAATCCATCAATTAGCCCATCAATCATCGACTAATCAAGATCTAAAAAGCTTCTTAACATGAAAATGAGTAAACTTACACTGAACAGCATAGGCACACAACTCTGCAGCTTCATCAAAGGTGACTGGTAACCTCCCCTGAAGAATATCTTGCTTGACTTGCAAGAAGAACAAGTACCTGCAGCAGAGGAAAGCCCTGGTCAACATGTGCTTGTAAAGTGTTCTATGCAGCTCTCAAGTCAAGTCCAGCACAAACTGATTGGCCGATGCCATAATTTCTGATCTCCAACAAAGCACAAGTTAAATAGAAATCCATGATAAATTCTCAGTCTCGCACGACTGTAATTAAATAATTACTGATCATGTGAAATGATGTATCATCTCTACGCAGTTTGATTTCCAGCTCATCTCTTCTTTAAAAAAATGATCCTACACAAAAAATTAATGACAGCTTTAATTTCCTGCCGGGATGAATAAAATATATTGCTGTTATTATATTGCCATTGTTCTCTATACCCTCTGTACAGAAAGCCACTTACTGCCTAAGTCTACAGCCACTGCTGTTGCACAACAGTCAGAACAGGTGGAATTGCACAGCTGTCAACCCCTTTCGGGAGTAAACCTTAGTCCAGAGTTGGTGAACCTGTATTTCCCTTATGCAGGCTGGGTCTTTTGTTTTTTCGCTGGTGGCAGCGGCATTCTGAATTCCAACCAGCACGTGTGGCAGTCAAAGGAAGATGCAATGCTGTGCGAAATACACGTGTGCGACCTCAAATCCAACTTCTGAGGAGTATTCTTAGCCTATTGCACTAGGCCAGTCAGTGTGCATTTGGCAATGGCATGTGTTGGCTGCTCATTTGACAGTCTTTGAATCTTTTTCTCAGTTTAAACCAACAACACAATCTCATGAAAATTATGTTTTTCTATATCCATTTTCCAAACATGGCCTATCCCCAAAAAATAATGGAAAAAAATAAAAAATAAATGAAAAAGATATACTGGTAAACTGTATGGGTTGACAGGTATGGAACTGCCCCAAAATGAGCAGAAATGTACCACAATCCTTTAAATTGGAATACTGCTGCAAAGTTTCCCTTCAAGTTCAAAGCAATCACATAAAGTTTTTTAAGACCCTGTCCATCTCTCTCATTTTACTGCAACTGCTTTGAAAAGGAAATCTGCCAAACTATAGCCAAATTAAAAGACAAAGCTGACCACCAAACATTTGACCTTGAATTAAACAAAAACTGTTAATAATTCTCACTTATAACTTATATCCCCCCCCCCCCCCCCCCCCCCTTTACCTCCACTATAAGCTACATCACTGGAAGCCACTTATTCAATTTTACAGCATTTGTAACAATATAAACATCAGTAACAACTCCCAAACCACCCCACCTTCGTCCCCTAAAATTGTCAAACAAAAGTAAACTAAAAATAAAATCAAGCTCTAGGCTTCATTCTGTTTTAACTAATTAAGATTGTGACAATTCACCCTGAGGCTAACATGTAAATGTGTGTATCTGTGTGTTTATGTGTTGAGCCAGTTTTGAGATCAAAGGACTACGGTCATGAATAAAAACTGGTTCTGTCTTGTGCCTGTGCACACCTATGTTGCTGAGTGTGCCTAAAATGGAGGGTATAATTAATATTATATGCCACTGGGGGAAAGCTTTTTTGAGGATATATATATACATATACCTATGGTGGAGTTTATGTACCTTGTATTCACTCACATGCCAAGTGAGAGTTACCATAGGAGACTCAGGTCTTTGTTGTTTGTGTTTGTGAGACATCTTTTGAGTGGTAATTAAATCCCTTGTGTGTTAAAATCAAAGTAATTCAACGTTGTGAGTCTGTCCCAATATTCCCATTCCCTGTTCAAACAAAAAACTTCACATAGATACCACAACACAGTTTTAATGAAAACACAACACACTAGGCAGGGCCATTTCCATTAATACATAATCGAACAAAACTGGCAGGGAACCTTACTTACTAAGTTAGTGGCCTGACCTGTGACAGACGATCATGCAAGCTATCTTTCTCTATACCTCCCCTGGCATATTTCATCTTGTTTCTTCAAAACCAAAGCTACATGTAAACTAAGGTTTACTTTTAATCACAGAAATTAAAAGTGAAAAAAGAAAAGAAAAAAAGTTCCAGCCACTCTGGCTCAAAGTCAAAAGCACCACAATCTGCAAGAATGGTAGCATTTAACCTTGTTCCTTGTGCTGGCATTGGAATGAAATCAACCAAACATGCAGTTATCATAACTTCAGCTAAAGCAGACATGACAGCTATTACTGTACATATATACAGTATTGCTTATTAATATAGCCAGCTATTTCCCCACCCTGCTCACCAACAAAACATGCAAAGTCAGGCCATACTGGCTCCAGTCATGCATGATGGCATTAAACAACACAGTGTGTGTCCCTGTGATTTTCTCAAAGACTATGAAAATATGTCAATGAACCATGAAATTGTTAGTCACAGATTCGCATTACTACAATGCAAGCTACTTAGCTAGCCAGGTCACATGAATCACTTGCTTCTGAGCTATGCTTGGTGTCAGAGAACTCTGTGTGTGTGTGTGTGTGTGTGTGATGTAATATATCTGTGTGTGTGTGTGTGTGTGTGTGTGTGTGTGTGTGTGTGTGTGTGTGTGTGTGTGTGTGTGTGTGTGTGTGTGTATATATATATTATATATGTGTGTATGTGTGATGTATATGTGTGTGTGTGTGTGTGTGTGTGTGTGTGTGTGTGTATGTATGTGTGATGTATATATATATATGTGTGTGCGTGTGTGTGTAAGAGAAAGTGAGAGGGAGAAAGAGAGAAACTCAGAGTGTGCAAAGGAGTGAGAGAGCGAGCAAGCAAGCGAGCAAGAGAGAGAGAGCAAGAGAGAGAGAGAGAGAGAGAGAGAGAGAGAGAGAGAGTGTGTGTGTGTGTGTGTGTGTGTGTGTGTGTGTGTGTGTGTGTGTGATGTATATGACTTAGTGCCAAAAGGTGTGCATGCAAGGGGTTATGCACTTCAGTTGAAAATAAAACATTGTTGAAAACTGTTTTTATTTGAAATGTTGTGTTGTGTACTTGCATGAATGAATGAATATATAGTACAGATAATTTCAGCAACCAGGCTGTGGTTGATTTCAAGATACAGTCATCACACACTGAAAAAGCGCCGAAAAATGACCGCCAAAAACGGACATCCATGTACCAAGTGATTTTCGTCACTTTGCTTACAAACTAATCGCAAGCACATGGAGAACCAATCACTGATTTGTACGCAGAAAACATCATTTTATATGAAAAACGACAGCAATGCTTCGGAATCACCGGAAACGTCGCATGTGTTCTGATCCATGCATTCGCACTACCCAGCGATACTCGTTTTTTTTTCAGCAAAGTTTTGCACGAAATCTGATGAATATTTCCCCGATCATTTGATATTGTTGTAATATACGACGTCCCTACAAGATATCTAATATTTTGTACAAAACAAACGAGAAAGCAGTCTCTTTTTTATTGACAACATCCAGAACGTCACGTGACCTCTCCCGAGTGCCTTCATTTTCCCGGCCGCATGGCGTGTCTTTATCCGGAAACACTGAAAGGTGTGTTGTAGTCTCCTTCAGTGGTGCAACATCGGTACAGTGGTCTGATGTAGAACATGTACAGTGCACTTTTTCAGGAGTTTGTTGAGATTATTTTCAAGTTTTCCGCCGATTTGGGTGTGCGAAATGAAAGTACTCTGAAAAGTGGCATCTTCCTGCGCCAAAGATTTGAAACCCGTTTTTTTATACTTAGTCGAGTACAGCCTGAAGGATTTCATTACGACAAGGCAATATCTTGTAAATGTTATGTGCAACTGTTGATTCAGGATGTGTACTCAATTTCATCAAAAACTTGTCAGTTATAAGTGCATGCTTTTTGTAGACTGTTCAGTGGTGTTGCGATAATATTTTGTTAACTGAGCGAGAGTGACGAAGTTACAGTTTTTCTTCTTCTTCTGGAAGTAATTTCCGTCCTGAAAGTTATGTCAGACGTCGTGTTTGCCACATAACTGTGGTTGTAATATGACGTAAAACATTAAACTTTTAAAGTTTAATTGAGCCCAGCAGATGATAGTAATACTAATAACGGTTCTGAGAACTGAGTACTGATTTGTGTAGAGGTCATGGTGTGTAGGTTTGACATGTTTGTACTGAGCATATCAGTATTGGGACAGTTGCAGGTTATTGGGTTAATAATTTCATATTCATAACACTTCAAATTCATTGACATGACCAAGGTATGCTGAACTGAGTGTACTCCAGAGCCAAGTGGTACAGCAAGGAGGAAAACATCAAACACAGATAGTTGCAGATGGTACAGAGAGAGGCTGGCCACAGAGAATCCCCATCTCAAAGAGCTTGGGGGGGGGGGGGGGGGGGGGGGGGGGGGGTCTGGACTTAACTGTTAATTACCTTGATAAAATCAGGTCATTCTGATTTGTTTTTCTTAGGTTGATCTAAGCAAACAGAATGTTTTCTATGCTAAAAATTGGGGAAATGTTATTTTGTTGTAATACTGATGTAATACACAAATTTGTTTCATTTAATTTTTATGACTTGTTATTAAATGCAAATTGAGAAAAAATCTTCTCACTGTGTTTTTGCATGCACTTGTATGGCTGATTATAGTATATTGTATGAAAAGGTGTGTTACTTGTTATATAATTTTTTTTATTGAGTTATGGGTTTATGTCGCCCATCAGATATTACAACAATCAACATGTCATAATCATGTGTTAAATTATATGAGTGTACAAAATTTGGCACAAACATAGTAGGGGAGATGTGCACTAATAGTGTGACTTGATTTTGTGCATACTTGTGCAAAACTGAAGACACAATGAACTATGCATGTTGTAATATCTGATGTACAACATGCAGCCTTTTATGACCTTTGTCAGCAAATATCTCCAAAAGTGCACAAGTTTTTATCTTTTGCTTTTAAGAAATATTTCCTAGCACTGTGCACATTCTAAAAACACAGCTAGTTTCAGTGTATCATCAACTTTATTTTCACCCCCTTTGTCCTGTTTTCATGCACACCTTTTGGCACTAAGTCATATGTGTGTGTGTGTGTGTGTGTGTGTGTGTGTGTGTGTGTGCGTGTAAGAGAAAGTGAGAGGGAGAGAGAGAGAAATTCAGAGTGTGCAAGAGAGAGCGAGCAAGCATGCGAACGAGCGAGAGAGAGTGTGAGAGTGCGAGCGAGTAAGAGCGTGTGTGTGTGTGCATGCCTCTGTGTATGTGTGTGCATGCCTCTGTGTATATGTGTGCATGCCTCTGTGTATGTGTGTGCATGCCTGTGTGTGTGTGTGTGTGTGTGTGTGTGTGTGTGTGTGTGTGTGTGTGTGTGTGTGTGTGTGTGTGTGTGTGTGTGCACGTGCACGCAAGTGCATCTGTGTTTGTGTGGGGCTGTGCATGTGTGTGGTTTGTGTGTACGTGTGTGTGCGCATGCACACGTGTGTCTCTGGGTGTGTGTGGTGCATGTGCATGCATGCATGTGTGCATGCATCTCTGTGTGTGTGTGGTGTGGTGCATGTGTGCGCATGTGGTATGTGTATGCATGTGGTGTGTGTGTGTGTGTGTGTGTGTGTGTGTGTGTTTGTGTTTGTGTGTGTGTATGTGTGTGTGTGTGTGTGCAAGAGAGAGAATGCATGCACATGCCTGTGTGTGTGCTGGGGGGAGGTGAGAGGATGGAAGAGGTGGGAGAAGACAGGGGATAACAACTAACATGATTTCAGCATTCATATAAATCCCATAATCATACCTGGTGATTTCTTCCCGCAGTTTGCAAGGATCAGCTGCATAGAACTTGACACCAAAATACAGCTTATGAGGAGTTTGGCAACCTGTGGACATTTTTAAAATAATTATTAAAAAATCTGAAACAGAATAAATAAGCATTCATTTCAACCGTAAACCTTTGTTTGGATCCTAAAAGAATTATAATTAACACTGAAGTAAAAACTAACATGACATTGAGTCATAATTGACAGTTCAAACTTCACACCATCAAAGTTGAAGGAATAAAAATGCAAAACTACTGAAAGTTTAAACAAACAGGTACAAAAGCTACAAGACCAACACCCAAATTGCTTTTCCCCACTCCCACAACTGGTCACAAACGCTGGTTTATTAACTATGACTTTGGTGGTGGTTTATTTTTATGTCTGATGCAGAACTGCAAATATTTATTATGTCACAATGTGTATGTGTCATTCTCTGTGTGTGTGTGTGTGTGTGTGTGTGTGTGTGTGGTGGTGGTGGTGGGGAGGGGGGTGTACCTAAGACTAAGTAATTTACATTGCACAGTTTGTAAATGAAATTAGTACATCATTACATCATTGTTAACATCATTGTGCATGTGTGTGTGTGTGTGTGTGTGAATTTATAACTTCTTATATTATATATATATGCAAAGTTTCGTGGGTTATTCTGTAGTGGTTTTCAAGTTATGAGTTAAAGTATGAAACCCATTAGATTTGTCCTTTTTTCCACTGTGAAAAGTGAAGTTTTTACAGGCTTTAAGATCTATCATTTTCAGAATAACTGCAAATGTTGCTGCAAGTGTACTTCACACTTAGTTTAATGTACATGCCAAGTTTCATTGCTGTATCTGTAGTGGTTTTCAAGTTATTACCAGTTAAAGTGTGGCAACCCACATATTTGTGTTTTTTCCGCTGTGCAAATTGACAATTTTGCCAACTTTAAGACCCTGTAACTTTAAAAGTAAGAGTCAGAGCTGCTCAGAAAAAAATAAGTGCAAAGACTGTGATAAACCCTGCTTGGAAATCCATTGGGAAGGCTGTCATTGCCATATGTTACCCACTGTGTGGTGTCATAAGTGCTCTTTCATGCAAATTGGCAAGCTCGGAATTGCTTTTTGGAGCAACTTCAGGCCTCTGCCTCTGTTTCATCTTTCTTTGCTGACCATATGATTTAGCTGTGACAAAGTGCAACCAAGGCATACTTTTGAAAAGTGTAAGTATTTGGATTCTCCCATGTTCATGAGAACCACTATGGGGGGTAAATTTGAGAAAATGTAATAAACTGTTTATTGTCACGCAAAACTGTGTTTTCGAATGGCTATATCTTTGGAACTAATTAAGATAAACAGTTACTTTTTTCTTCTTCATTTTCTTGTATCAATATGGCCTGTCTGAAAATGCATAAATTAAATTGCTGTTGTAAAATTTTAATTTTGGCTGCCGCTACCTAGTCCATTGTTAAAAACGTCCACACCTGACCTGACCCCCGTTTTGATGCCATACAGCACACACTTGGATCAAAACCATTTTTTTATGATGGAAATATTTGCTTGAAACATACCACTTTCTAATGGTAAGACTGAAAATAGCTTACTGGGAGTTTGATTTTGAGGCAGTGTGTCCCACTTTAGATCATGACCTTTTGTCACAGGCTCATATATTTGTATACATGCTATTTGTTTATGCACTGGAACACCACCAAAACAAATTCCTGCATGCACATTTTACTGTCACAATGCCACTAGCACTTGTGGCAAATAAATCTTTGTTTTCAGTTTCTCTGACAAAAGAAGTCATAACAGCTACTACATATTACATAAACCTTTTAAAGGCCTCAGAGTCTGCTGAATTCATTTTTCACAAACTTCCACAGCCTTGAAAGAATGGTAGATGACTACTAGATCAATTTCCCCAACCTACAAAGACCATAGGAATGCTGTTCCCCCCCCCCCCCCCCCCCCCCCCATTGAAGTTTATTGCTCAGCATAGTTTTTAGTATAAATGTACAACTGTAAGTTAGTATAATATAATATTTATCCATGTAAACAATGCGCTACACAATGCACTACTCACTTTATTGCTGTTAGTGTTAATGTGTTATTACCACACTCTGTCAAAATTAAAGTTCAACAATAATTGAATGGTTAGAACTTAAGTTATTGTTATTATTGTTAATTTAATTAAATTTAAAGCAATGAACTTTTTAAGATAATATATATTTAATATATATTTATTGCTGATGTAGTACAACTACAATTGTAACAATACCTTTGAACTGTGACGACAAGGACTTGTTTCCATCAAGCCAATGCTGAAAGTGAAACAAGATTTTAACAAATAACATGTATTCTAAATCAAATAATATTTACACTCATGATACCAGCACTTCACTACAAAAACAATATAATTATAATATTAGTTATTATACAATATGCTTCTTTCAGTACTTGTCTTAAACAACTACAACTTGTACAAATGTGACAAGGCCGCATTCCATTTCAAAATCAAATCAAGGCCAACATAACTGATTACTGTTAAAATTAAAAAATAACTGCCTCTTGACCTTGATTAAGCTGATAATGATATAAATCATAACAGTCTGACAGTAGTAGTCTAGTACTTAATTCTAAATCTGATATTGTGATAATAATGTATAATACATAATCATTCACAACATTTTTTGCAAACAACACTGTAGTGTATACATTTATAAACATGTATTTATGTATACATATAATATAAAATAGTTCATCACAGAATCCAAGCATAGCAATTAGCATAGGACTTTAGGAAAAGAAAAAAAAGTAACTATTTTCACCATAACTGACAAAATATGAAGAAATTTATAAATAAACAAATTAATAATTTTTTGAAAGTCATTTGATAACATTGAAAACAAACTGGGACATCAATAAAGAATGTTTTCCTTTTCAAATGACTATTGCTGTATTATCATAAATTGTTGGGTCTATTAAAAAGTATTATATATTATACTCCCTTTTCAAATAACTATTGTTATGTTATATTAACTTAATTATTATAAATTGTTTGACTATGAGACTATCAGTATTTCTTCTTCTTTCATTATACTTCATATACTGCTATTTTATAATTATAGTGTCCAACTTCAACATGCTGAAAACTCAGTGCATGCTGGGCTATTTTGTTGTTTCCACAGTCCATCGAACTCTGACATGGACTACAGAATCTTTAACGTTCCTGTGTGATCTTTTTGCATGAGTATAGTATAGTATGTATACACACAGGGAACCTCACTTTACAGTCTCATCCAAAGGATATGCATCACTCACGCTAGTGACAGTATCACTATCCCATTAGTATTACTACTAAGTCTAATACTAATACAGTAATTAGTAATAATAACTAATAACAATGAAATTGTAATTTATAATAAATATGAAAATGTAATACTTGGAGTTGGGTTTGAAAACTGATGCATTCAGTTTATTTTCATACCCCCCCCCCCCCCCCCCCAACACACTGTTTCTTTTTGCCTCACTGTCAGTTTGTTTCCCCCACATACTAGATAACTAGTGTACTACAAGTACAACTAGTATAAAACTGTTACACTAGATAACTAGTGCACTACAAGTACAACTAGTATAGAACTGTAAGTTATATTTAAACTGTAACTCTGTGTGTGCACATTATTTCTTCATAAAGTTTTTAATGCCTTTTTAACGCTCTTAATTCTTAATCTTATTAATAAAAAAACAACTTACTGTCTGTCCTGCTGTGTCGATAAAGCGTAGTCCAAAGTAGTCTTTCTCATGCAAGCTGAGTAACTCACACACTTTCTCCTGCAGCAAGCTGCCTTTCCAGTTCCCCTGAACAAATTATGCACTCTCACTCTGAGACTCACAGAATCACTGATGTACACATTTTGTTTGTCGAATCTATACACAATCATCATATGCAACAAAAATCTGAAACATGAATGACTGCTAGCGTTCTAAAATAAGACCCAAACATCGTGTTGTCTATTGACGTTATAAATATAATAAATAAGCGTTCTGTTGAATCTTTTATGCGTTTGGATCTCATGATACACAACGTGTAACCAACATAGACACGACAGAAAGTAACATAAAGAGAGAGAGAGAGAGAGAGAGAGAGAGAGAGAGAGAGAGAGAGAGAGAGAGAGAGAGAGAGAGAGAGAGAATTACTTTGATTTGAATCTGATGGTGACTATCATCCAGAAAGTGAATGAAGCAAAAGGGAGTCTTGCTGTCGATGCTTCCCTCGGTTTTGTTGCTCTTGTCCCCACGCAAAAATTTGGGCAGAAGCCGCGAAAACCGACTCTTACTAGTGGTCTTGGACATGTTCCTTTTTTTATTTTTGTTTTATTGTCCAGAGTCACCGCTCGAGTCCAATCAAGTTCCGTCAGTCACTCCTGTGCATCAAACTCCGTGCGTTTTTTGACTCCTTGGCCTGCCGGATACGGGACACAAGCTGACGACAATAATCCTCTTTTGTAGTAGAAAGTCAACAGTTCATCTAAATGCCTGTATCTACTCAACTTCGACATTGTGCTCTCTATCTACTCGCTTGTCATTTTTTCGACCAAAAGCAGTCAGGTGCAGAGTTACTCGCACCTGTTTATTTACTTCCGGCGCATGCTCACAGAGCACTTCCGTATTGGGGTCTTTCCGACACAACAAAATTTCACAATGGTGAGGAAAGCACGTTTTGTGCTATAATAATTGCTAAACATCCACGGATTTCGCTGCTAATTTTCAAGTATTTTGTGCGGGAGAGACCACGAAAGCTAACTTTCTTAGAAAAATGGTATATTTACGAAAAGGAATTGCAGATAATGCTGTAATACTAATAATAATATACTATGTATCGTTTCTCAACTTAAGTGTTCCAGGCCATTTAGTGGAACACGACATTAGTTTGAAATGCAGTTGCAACGCATTGTAAAGTTAAAGCATTATTAGTGCTTTATATTTTCGATAATACTGTACGTATCTTTGTCAGGCGGACGAACAGGAATTGGCCGAAAAGAAGAAAAGGAGGACCTTCCGCAAGTACACCTTCCGTGGTGTTGATTTGGATCAGCTACTGGACATGACCAGGTTTGTACAAGTCCGTAAGGCACTGAAACAGAGTTCTTCTTCGTCTTCTTCATCCGCAGTGCCCAACACACGCACACATACAAAAGAAACAGCTTTTTCCCAAGGACAGTCGCAGACTGGAATAACCTACAACTTGTACTTTTTTTGTAGTTGTACAAGTGGAAGACAGCACAGTCTGCGCAGAGACAGTTGAGAGATTTTGATCACTCCTGGCCCCACCTGTCTAACATTAGTAAAAAGACAGGTTTTTAAAATAGTTTTTATTCTGCGCTCTCCCCATTTTTCCATTTGTGTTTGTACCAGAAAGTGTTACAACATAAACCATCAAGAAGCATGCTTGTTTTTACAGAAAAATCAGCAAGTCAGACATGACGTTCACAAACGTGTGGAGAGACTTAAATAAGGTTGACGATTTCTTTTTCCATTTTGTTGATGTAAAGTCTGGAGTGCAGACTATATCCATGATGATGAAAATTTAATCATAAATTTTCCATTGTGATGATGAAAGAACTGCACAATATCAGCAGATTTGGTGATTTCTGTTTGGGTTTTTGTTCCAGTGAGCAACTGATGGAGTTGTTCCACTGCCGTGCTCGGCGCCGATTTGCTCGTGGCCTGAAGCGCAAACCTATGACACTCATCAAGCGACTCAGGAAGGCCAAGAAAGAAGCTGGACCACTTGAGAAGCCAGAGGTGATAGTTTGTGCTTGTTTGGCTGAGAGGTCATGGTTTGTGTCTCATGGGTTGGGTGAGGTGATGGTTTGTGTCTTGCTTTGGGTTCCAAGTGCAAAAATGAAGGTGCATAATGGCGAGGGATTAATGGAACATGTTCATATGGATTAGATTTCTGCTGTCTGAATCTGAAGTGAAATCGGGGGAAGAGCTGAACAGAAAAAGAGTGGCATGCCCAAGGGTGGAACGTATTCATATGGATTTGATTTCTGCTGAAGTGAAATAGTGGCGGGGAAAGCTGAACAGCGGAAGAATGCCATGTCCTATGTGAAGATAAGTCCTTTAGGTGAATGGAGGTTATAACTTGCATTGGAATGCTGCACAAATGTGGGGGACTTGAGATGACACAAAGAATTTTTTTAGATGGATCCTTTGCTTTTGATTTCCTTGGACTTTCTGCTTTCAGTATGTAAGAATGGGTTATTGAATTGCCTAACTAGTTGAATGAACAGTGAGTTTGTTTAAATGTTCATGCATAATGATATACAATATCTAAATTCTAATGTTGATACTATCTTTTTTATTTTGTTTTGACAGGTGGTGAAGACGCATCTGCGTGACATGATCATCGTGCCTGAGATGATTGGCAGCATCGTCGGCGTCTATAATGGCAAAACCTTCAACCAGGTAGAAATCAAGGTATGGATTTTGTATAAAACGCTTTAATTTTTTCTTCCTTTCTTCAGTATCTGTAGGTTTTTGCTAGCTCTTATTTTGATACATCAGCATGGTGGGCAGTGATGGAAAAAAAAAATCACCATGGGGTATTGTAATCCATTTTGCTTCCATGCAAAACGGAAAGACTTAAGAGTTCAGATGTTTCTAGAGCAAGAAAAATACCCAGTCAGCCTGTCGGTCCTTTTTTTTTTTAAATCTTGAAGTTAAGTTAATCTGTTGGAAACTGATGGTGTCAAAATTGAGGCCATGTGCATGCTATCTATTGTGATCCAGTGGTTTGGAGGCCATGGTATTGACTGTCAAACCTTGGTGTGTACAACATGTGAACAAAGTTTTGTTGTTTGGGTCACAGTGACACAGCTTCCAAAAAATGTCGGCCCATATTCTTTTTCCCCATCAGAGACACATTTTCGTAATCCCACTTGGCCCCAGACCAGCTGCTGCACTTTCTCTACAAAATCCCATGTGAAGGGAAGTAACTGTGAAATGAACGCAGTATACAAATTAAAAAATAAATAATAAACACCAAGTTTCAGCCCACTTTGTATTTTCCCCAGTTTGAGAATACATAGTTCTTGTATATCCAGCAGGTTTCCATTTTTTTACTCAAAAATTTAAAAGCATTAACAAAAAATCCCAAATCAGAAATGTCCGCATCTGAATGTCAGGTTTTAGCAGACATACGCAATTGGCATAGAAAACTACACATTTGAAGCCCAAACTACACATCTACGCTTGCATTACACAAACTACACAAATGACTTCGTTTCAGCTACACAGTAGCGACAAGCGTGATTCAGTCCTCTTTTTCGATGCGATCCTATTTTTGGACACGGCCACCGTGTTCAAAAGGTACGTGAGCCCACTTGTGATACATGCGCATCAAATCTTGCAATAGCGGCTCTGGTTTTGGCACAAAAATAGGTTCTGAACGGAGCCAAAACTCAGTTGGGAGAAAGCAAGCTTATGAAACTTCTTCAGAAGAAGACTCATAGTTAGCCTCCTAAGGCTCTGCTGCTGTGATTAAAAGAAAGCAAGTTTCTCACAGCTTACCACGAAGCTTATCCGTGTTTGGTTCCTTCGAGGAAAGGTGGCAAACTTGTTCTTTGCACCACTTGCAAATCAGACTTTTTTCATGCAAGCATGGCGGTCGATTTGACTGGAAGCAACCTGTTGGGAGCAAGGAGTTCAAGGCGACGAAAGATTTTCCAGCTTCAAGTCCGTCTCTTTCCCCGCTTTTCTCCCTCCCTCTCGTTTTAATGCAGCAAACTGATACAGTTTTTCACACTTGTAGTCTTCGATAGCACTAGTCCTAGAGTTATCTCCCTTGAGCATTTTTTATCACCATTACAAAGAACATGTGATTGGCTTCTTTGTTGGGGATCAGCCAGTGATAAAGATTTTTGCTCACACAGTTTTGAGGTCCAGAAAAATTGTACTAGGCTGTTGAGTAGGGCACTTGCGGCCGGGGGTTGTTTGTACACACGGAGAGGAAGGGGGATCTACAGATTGCTTTGGGTGACTGGAGACTGATCTGTACAACTGCACTCTCATTCTGAGTCAAGCTGTTGGTTTTACAATTTTCCCACCTTCACATGTGTACAGCCCAGCAAGAGATCTGAACAGATAGATCTACACCACTTGTGTGGCTGAGGTCTTGGTAGCAGTGCCATGCTGTCGCCTTATGTTTATGACTTACATTTTCAGGCATTGTGGCCCTCTGATTTTGAAAATGATATCAGTTCAAGCTCATCGAAACGTTAGAGATTGTGTGCATGTGCTTGGTGTGTGTGTGTGTTGGACAAACTGATTATCATGTCTAAATTTGTAACTGAGAAAGAAAGAATACACTACACTTAAACTACAGCAGAATAATTGTATTTGTTGTTTTATTAAGTTTGTATATTAAGTTTAAGTGTTATTTTGACTCATTGAGTGAGAATCTGAATGTGTGAATGATAAATCAGTCCAGTTTCAACTGATGCACTAAGACTACACATTCTACCTCCTGACTACACATTTAGACTACCCAAACTACACTTGTGCATTTAGGGGGTAAACGGTCTGTTTTAGGGTGCCTACAGGGTAACCAGTTTGCAAAATTTATAGTTTGAATCTCCAAAGATGAAGCTGTGTGAGTTTGTTAGGGTGCCCAGGGTAAATGACAGCCAAATTAAAATTTGCAGTTCAGATCTCAAAGGGTAAAGCTCACCACCATTGCTAACAGAAGGGCTTTTGTTTATTTTCGTGCATCTACTGCATGACCATCTCGCTACTTTGAAAATTCACAGCATCTCTCAAACTCCACCAAACTTCAAACAAAGGACATCGCCAGAAGTAGCAAACAATAGCAGACACAAGGCTACAAGTCTCGCAAGAATCCCATTCCTACTTGCATAAGCCAGGATGCCAGTATGGAGCGTCTACTAGCCAGCCGCTGCCAGGCGGTCTGGAGTCATGTAAGAAAAAAGAGTGGGCAGTGACAGGCGGTCTGGGGCAAAGTGGGTTAACATAGTCCTTGATCAGGATTGTAAATATTCACAGTGGTTGAACTTTTGTTCAACTTGAGACCGGCATCCATGCCATCATCAAGGGTAATAACTGCTACCTGCGAGAGGATTCCTCATGTCCTGATCTTAGAGTTGGAGTTGGACATTATCAAAACAGAAATTTCAGGGTTGGTTTTTGTGTGTGGGTGTGTGCTTTGCTAATGGTTTGTTCTGCCTGATGACACAGGCATTTTTGGTTGAATAACATCATTCTCTAGCATTTGCATGCCTCTTATTGTCGGGTTTAGCATCACATTATTGCTGTCAAAAGTGCTGGGGAATGGATCAATTAAAA
Organism: Alviniconcha strummeri; assembly: GCA_963584105.1. Taxonomy (NCBI): domain Eukaryota; kingdom Metazoa; phylum Mollusca; class Gastropoda; family Provannidae; genus Alviniconcha; species Alviniconcha strummeri. Next base: position 17,370,601 of record OY757550.1, on the reverse strand, counting down.
ACTCCCAGGGACTCTCAGACCTTACGATTTGGGAGCATCTTGTACATCAACATTTTCAGAATATGAAAACAACACCACCATGATCATAAATATTTCTGGACGTGTTTTGCAGTTTGTTTTCCAGGCCAGAATATGCCCAGTTTGAATGTGTGTTTTTCAGCAGCATGTGTACATTTTACGACCTCACAGCCATAGTGTCAGTTTCTATATTGAGCTTTGTGTAGTCTTGGCACTGAATTCTCTGGCAATTTATAGGCTTGTATTTCTGCTGCAAAGTACAAGTGTGCTGTTCTTCTGGAAGTTGTGATGAGATTGATTTCACTGAAAACAAAGGGACTGGAAAAGAACTGATGTAGTAATGGCCAAGCAGCCAGGGAACAAGTGTTCCTGCCAAGGTGAAAATCTGAACCCAGCATCATGGAGTCTTCTGTTTCCAAATCTTCTACATACTGCCAGCATTGCTGCTCAGGCTTTTAAATAGCCCATGGCAGCAAAGACAACATTAATAAAAAGAACTGCCACTGGCCTGTGGCTAAAAACTGAGAATACTTAAAACTTGAACATGAACAGGTCTGGACTCTTGGTAGGTATTCTGACACCAGGGGCCTTTACTATGAATCGGGACTACAGTAGGCCAGGCCTAAATCAAAGTTCTTGACTTTAGAGTCCAAGACTTTTGAGTTAGGCAAAGTTCGTATACATGGACGCGGACAATGGTTAGGACAACAGAGTCACTGACCACGCTGATAAGAAAGTGGTTATCACATACGTCATCGCTTGTGCTAACTTTAGACTGGGCAATCCCATCTGGGCATGTGCACCGACACACTTCGTTCACTTCCCTGCGACATATTTCGCACGCGCAAACATCGGTAAACATGCACATTAAGTGACGGCATGCCTTGCAGGCCCCAATTCTGGATGTGATTCGCCATGTTTTACTTCTGCAACACCCAAACGATCTCGACGAGGTCATTCGTAAAAAAACACCTGCTAATCAATCGAAATCTTCGATTGGCATTTACTGAATCAAGTAACTGTAGCATCGTCTGCTGCGTTGGCCATTTTGAACTTGTCAGAATGCAATGGACGCTGTGAAATCAGGTAGCCTATGCTGTGCAGATGAATTTAAGTAACAAGAAAATAAATCAAGTGAGAATGTAAGACATCAAGCAAACTTCCTCTCATAATAATTTGCAAACATTAAATCATACGATCACGTTAATCAGTCATTATGCCTGTGTCGCTTGGCTAGTGCGACCTCTCTTCCCTCCAAAATGAAAGACGAACATCTAGTACTCATTTGACAGAGTAAACGAAAGAGTTCTGTTATTTTAAATTAAAAAGTGAGAGAAGCTGCTGAATTCAGGCGTAAAGCCACAACAACAGCAAAAAATAAACAAAAGCAAAAAGAAGAACCAACTTTCCAAGCATAACAAGGCTAAAAGCAGTCATAGTTCTGGGCCTACAACCTTTAGTCCAGCGAAATCACTAGCCTAAATATCGGCTGTTTAGGCCCCGAGCTTCGGCCCAGACTTTGGTGTAGTCCCGGTCCATGGTTACCATTTTGGGGCCATTGTCAATAGCCTTGAGATTTAGGCTGGCCTACCGCTTAGGCCCGATTCATAGTTAAGGCCCCTGGCTGCCACTGCAGCCCTACAGATCTCCAGCATAGTTTAATATCAGGATCCTCAAGCAGGTCAACCTTCACCCTTGTACTCTGGTATGACTATGAGAGAGAACTACCCACCCAACACAAAAAAAGGGTGGGGGGAGGAAGGGGGCTTTCGATGTGTCATATATAATATTTCATTGCATCCCCCACTGTTCCCCTCAGCTGAATACTTCTCATAGTACTTGCTTGCTGCTCCTCCACTTCACCTGCTGTTTAGACCCCCCCCACACTTCCCTTCACCCCACACACACTTTCTCAGTAGAGAAAATCACGGTTATTTCATTACTTACACAGCTACAGTATATTAGTACTTGCATGTGCCTGTTGTTCTCATTACTTGCACTCTCAGTTTGAGATGACTTTTGCGGCTGACTTGGCATTAAGTAACAACCTAGTAGCTGGTCTTGTTGTTCTGCTCTGTCCACAGCCTGAGATGATCGGCCACTACCTGGGGGAGTTCTCCATCACCTACAAGCCAGTGAAGCACGGTCGCCCCGGTATCGGTGCCACCCACTCTTCACGCTTCATACCACTCAAATAGACTTGTTATCTCATGTGTTCTGGTCTGTCGCATTAAAGTGAAGGGTCTGGATGAAATATTTGTGTTTTTTCTGCATCTGTGAAGTTGAGAAATGATTGTGGATGTGAGATGAACTGTATACCACTTCCCATTTTCATTTGTCTGTGCATCTTCCTGTCCATCTCTCTGCCTCTCTCTCATATACCTGTACATGCATTTGCACCATCAGGTGTGTATTTACAGTTTCACAATGCCCATTAGAATGATTGTAGAATAATTTGTGTAAACATCAGTGGTACAAAATTTGAAAATGTTAATGTGTGGTAGCATAGTAACAATGCAAATGGAGCACAAATACATGGCAGCAAAGAAATAGTGTTAACTGTTTTCTCCAGACAACAGCCAGTGTTGTTTTTTGGCAAATACTACATTTCTGTATGTCACTGTGGGTCACAAAAGACTGATAGCAAAACTGGGGTGCAAAAACAATTTCTACAACAATTTTTTTCCCTCTATTGCGGATAATGAACTCTTTGCCTGTCCCAAGCACTCTTTTTTTTTTTTTTTTATCTGAAAAGACGAGCTTTCAGTCTTTGGCTGTCGTTTTTCTTCAAAGGTTGTTCATTGACATTGTACTTTCTAGTGTGAATCCTGTACCAGCCATGTAGGGGCATGTTTAGTGGGGTTTGTGACTGCCCCTGTAAATTAATGAAATGATGTCTTGCACCCCTGCCCATCTTCACGCATAATCATTTATATGGTGACAGTGTATTCCCCAGTTTTCTGGGATCTTGCTCAAACATGAGTGACTAATGCTAGTGATGTAGACCAATATGCTAGAGTTCGACATGTACATACGTATGTGGAAAAAAGAAGGAAAAAATATGATTTAAAGAATATCAATCCATGACCATAAATTTATGTCGGAAAAGCTGACAAAGTGGAAATTGCCTTTAATTTTAAAAAACAACTGCTGCACAGTTTGACATGCCTGAAAATGTAGACTTATTTGCACACACGTCTAACAAGCAGAGAAGGATGAAACTGAAGGCACATGCATACAAACGAAAACAACTGCACAATAAGAAAACATCGAAAGCAAGGTACATATCCATGAGCACACAGCTTTCCATACATAAACATTTTTGAAGTTATATGTTTACAAGAATCTGACACTGATTCATATTAATACAGCCACATTATTATTTCACCCAACAACAGTATAAGAGGAGATGGAAAACATCTGAAAATGGGACAAAGATGGGGGAAGAATTGTGGAGGAATTAGAGGTGGGAAGGAGAGAAATAAACTATGCTTCACAAGGCAACTGTCTTGACCTTTAGGGTGCATACAGTCCTTGTTCATGTTGGACTAGTGCTATCTATTGATAACTGCATGGAGGGAGGACAAGAAAGTCTCACTTGTCACCCTAATTAATTTGTCTGACTTTGGCAACACTATCTCATTTGAGCTCTCTCTCATTTAAATTTGATGTAATGTTGCTATTCTTGAGTGTGAAGGTTTTTGACTCTTCACCCCACCCCCTCATGGCTCTTATCACTGCCGAAGTTATTCTGGTGGTGACAATGTAGCATTAGGAATAGTCACCCTTTTTCCCACAGCTAGGCAGAGACAACTCGGCATTAAGCAAGTTTAACCAACCAACTAACCGTAATACAATGATGTGATGGTTTGACGACAACTACACACACGCTATAGACCATTCCCACGAGCGAGGCATGAGTTTGGTACAAATATCACCCCTTGCCAATGGGACGTCTGGCTGCCGTTCAACAGAGGCGAGTGCCTGGTCTTTTCACTCGATGATCATTAAGTTTTAAAGTATGAGCAAAGAAAAATGGACAGCTGGTCAGGGACACAAAGGCAGAACTTGTCATTGTAATTTATCATACTTTATTTTCCCACAACGAGGAGCAATTTTATTAGACAGGCTTCAAAAGGAGAAAAAAGAAACTGAAGAGAACTCAAACCTGAAAACTTTACAAGGTTTGTAGTTTAGGTTCAGTCAAAAAGCTAACAACTATTCCTTACTAAGCTACTGATGAGTAAATATAAAATTACAGGCATCATTTAGAGAGAAGAAGAAAATAAGAGTAAATTATATATATATATAAGGAAACCAACAAAGAAAACATAGAAGTAAATGTAAATAAAAACACTGATGAGTGATATATAAATAAAATGGAGAATAAGAATAGACAAACGTATAGACAGGTCAACAGGCATATTCACATTAAACACACAGGTAAACAGCTGCTGTACTCACACTAAACACACACAGAAACAGGCACAACTCATAATATTTGTAGCAACAACCAAGTATTACCCATAAATGCAGCACTGAAGACCTTGCTGCCCCACCCTAACTAATGATACAATTTGATCAAATCAATTCACATCCCAAGTATAATTTAATAACTAAGACTACATTTAAAATCATGTTTATTTGTAAAATTAGCCACACACACACACTGTCTGACTCAAGTTATGAGTCTTTTAATAATTTAAATGTGATCCTAAGCTGCTTGACTAGTGATTCCTTCAAAGACAGTGAGCACAGCTACTCAAAGAAGAGTGGAAAATGTTCATAAAGTTAATTCATCAACAGCCAACCTAACCTGCATTTTAACAAATGACATTGCCTATCAGTTTGTCTCTATAAATTCTCATGAAGAATGAATATGTACAATGTCAGAGAACACTGCTACTCTACTAGACAAACCTCTAGTTCCTGTCCCATTTATTTTGAAATTATGTACTGTATGGCAATATTTTTCTGCTTCTGCATTCAGTTTTGTAAGTTACAAGCCAGAGATGAACTGTTTACTAGAAATACAAGTACCCAGACACTGAAATAGTTTGCAATACATTTCTCATTATGACTGATCCAAATAAACATCTAAACAAAGTGATTGGAAGATTTTTTTCTCATAACACTGAGCCAGAGAGAGACAGGAGGGAGGTGAGGAGGAGAGGGAGATTTGTACAATTTGCAATTTCTTCACCTTCACATTATTATAGACTTGTAAAGATGTATACAAACACTTTTAATATGTGGACTACTTATGATAAGTTTAATTCAGTTAGTAATATTAATAATAAAGATATAAAATTGGTGTGTAGAGTGATTTACAACACACACACTGTTAAGTGATAAAGAAAACGAAAAGATTGATCAAGAGGTTTAAAAATTAGTTTTTGAGCAGGTGTTTTATGAGGACAGTTTTAAAAGAGGAAGCAGAATCAGTTCAAGTCAATTTCTTTATTTGCTTATTTAACCAAACTTTTCATAAATGGTAATAAAAATCAAGTAGACATTATTCACAGTTACTTGTCAGTTAGTGTTACTTTCCTCTCAGAACACAGAAGCACTCTTATGAATGAAACTGAAAAGTAAACATCATTAACAAAATGTAAAACCACAAAACTACATCAATCACTGTGTGAGGACTGCATTTTGTGAACTACATTATTTTATTTAAGCACGATGCATGCATGCAGCCTGTGTGTGTGTGTGTGAGTATGTGTGTTGTTTTAATTATTGTACTCTTAATCTGTGGCTGCATTTATTTGTACATTAATTTTTTTAATAAGTAGAATGCATACATACCAGTTGTGTGTACATATAATCTGTGTCTAAACCGACTTGCATATTTTAGCAGAGTGTGTGTGTGTGTACTGATATCTCTATATATATAGTGTGTAATCAATAGTTAATGCGAGCGCAATGAGTCTGCTCGACAGCAGAGAATAGCGCTGTATAAAAGTAATCAATAATTAATGCACTAGACCTACACTATTTGTTATATTATTTTTTGCTTGTGGCCATAATTTGAATTTCTTCTGTTTACAGAGGACAAATGAATATTCTTGATTCTTAAAAAGCAGTATATGTATAGATATAAACTGTATGTTGCTGTAATGTACACTGTTATGATTCAGACCTCTTTAAGTTTATAGAAATTTTGATAATTTGATTATAAAATTTTTTTAGAAAAAAATTAAGTGAGAGGCCAAAAGGTAAAACTCAGGCCACATTCCTTACAGTTTACACTAAGTTAGTAAGTAGCAGTGGGTGTAATATGAAAAGCTATATTCTGAACTACTCCAGGGTTTTTAGACAGAAAGAATAATTAAATATGTTCTTGTCAGTGGAAAGCAAATGTCATCAACACCACTGTCTCACTCAAACCTTTTATTTACAATTTGCTATATAAAGGCACAAACTGACACACTCAAACATAGTTCAGGAGCTGTGTGAGAGTCGAGGTGGACGTCCTGTGCTGTCCGTCCTAACGAGCCTTCTGGTTTCCGTGGACGTAAAGATTTATTGCACCATGCTTCGGCATTGGTCACAACTTGTCCCTAATATGTCTCATGACATCTGAGGACATTAAGCATCAATTCATCATCATCACACTCAAACACAGTTGTAGGTAGGGGGCGGGGATAGCTCAGTGGTTAGAGCACCGGACTCGTGATTGAAAGGTCGCGGGTTCGAATCCCTGCTGGAACGGCGGGAGAATTTTCTTCTCCAGGGTCGACTTTCTGTGTTGACTCTTATTTCGGTATCCGTTCCACCCCCCGTGTTACCACAGTAGCACGTAAAAAATCCCGGTCATTCTGCCAAAAGTGCAGGTGGCAGGTTACAGCTAAACACGCATACACCTTACGTATGTGGATTTTATTGAACCGTGCTTCGGCATTGGTCACAACTTGTCCCTAATATGTCAAATGACATCTGAGGACATTAAGCATCAACTCATCATCATCAAACACAGTTGGCATACATGCACCAGCAGGAGACTTTTTTTTCAGGATTTACAAATTAAAAATTACAAAATAAATTAAAGGCACACTGCTGATACTGTCATAGAGTTAGCGCTAGGATTCGGCTGCCTCTCTGTAGCGTAGAAACAGTAAGATAGCACATAGGCTTGGCCGGTGATTTTGTTGTGAATCCGCTTTAAATATACACCCCCACCCCAATTTTTAAAAGCATCAGGATACTGACAGAATTCTGTCCGAAATAAAGTAAATAATATAGTTTTAAAAAACAAAGCTGTGCGGATTATAGTGGCCGCAAACATGCTGTCACTTTTTTGACCAGTTTCGCTGAGCGGCGACCACCCAACTTTCCGCTGTTTCTTGTAGGCAGTTAATCTGTTCAACTTTAATTCACATCCCTCCACCTCCTTTCCTTTGTAGTTCATACAGCATACACAGTATCCTTCCCCATGGTAGTTATTTTTTATTATTGCGGTTGATCTAAACTATCTTCGCTGCTCCGGCGCAACGTCCCAGTCAACAAACTTCCGCGTTACGCAGGGGCAGAGCACTCTAAAATTTCCTCCCATGAGAGGAAATTGTGTATAGACCATTCCCATGAGAGGAAATTTTGTATAGGCCATTCCCATGAGAGGAAATTTTAGAGTGTTCTGGGCAGAACACTCTCATGCGTAAGGTGGAAGTTTGTTGACTGGGACGTTGCGGCGGCTATGGGTAGTCAGTCTGCTATCCACCGCCTACTGGGTGTCGCCTGAGCGAAGATAGTTTCGATCAACCGCAATACTAAAAAATAACTACCATGGGGAAGGATACTGTGTTCTGTATGCACTACAAAGGAAAGGAGGTGGAGGGATGTCATTAAAACAACAGATTAACTGCCAACAAGAAACAACGGAAAGTTAGGTGGTCGCCGATCAGTGACTGAAACTGGTCAAAAAAGTTACAGCATGTTTGCCACTATAATCCTCACAGCTTTAAATATATATATGCACTACAAAAAATTTCAGCATCCTGATGCTTTTAAAAACTGGGGTGGGGGTTTATATTTAAAGAGGGTTCACAACAAAATCACCGGCCAAGCCGTTTCTACGCTACAGACATGCAGCCTAATCCTAGCGCTAACTCTGTCAGCAGCGTGCCTTTAATTTATTTTGTAATTTTTAGTTTGTAAATCCTGACCAGAGGCTCCTGTTGGCGCATGTATGCCAACTGTGTTTGAGTGTGTTTGTGCCTTTATATGGCAAATTGTAAATATAAGGTTTGAGTGAGAGTGTTGTTGATGACGTTTGCTTTCCACTGACAAGAACATATTTAATAAAAAAAAAAAAATCTGTCTAAAAACCCTGGAGTAGTTCAGAATATAGCTTTTCATATTACACCCACTGCTGCTTACTAACTTAGTGTAAAGAAGGTGCCCTGGGTTTTACCTTTTGGCTTCTCGCTTCATTTGTTTCTTTCTTTTCTTGTGAAATTATCGAAATTTCTTTAAACTTAAAGAGGTCTGAATCGTAACATTAACAGAGCACATTACAGCAATATACAGTTTATATAATAATAATAAAGAGGATTTCTAGAGCGCCCATCTACCACACTAGGTGGCAGCACAGGGCGCTTTACCGGCAATAACACTAGCCACACACACGCACGCACGCACATATCTATACATATAGTGCTTTTTAAGACAAGAATATTCATCTGTCCTCTCTAAACACAGGATATTCAAATTATGGCCACAAGTAAAATTAAAAAAAATTATAACAAATAGTGTAGCCCTAGTGCATTAACTACTGATTACACACACACACACACACACACACACACACACACACACACACACACACACACACACACACACACACACACACACACACACACACACACACACAATTAGTATATATATATATCAGTACACATACACACACTCTGCTAAAATATGCAAGTCAGATTAAAAATACAGCTATTAAGACACACGCACACCCATACATCTATCTCTCACTGCAGATTAAGAGTACAACGATTAAAACAACACATAACCGCATGCACACACACAAGCTGCATGCATGCATAGTGCTTTAAAAAAAATAATTGCAGTTCACAAAATGCAATGCTCACACAGTGATTGATGTAGTGTTGTGGTTTTACATTTTGTTCATGATATTTTTAGTTTCATTCATATGTGTGCTTCTGTGTTCTGAGAGGAAAATAACACTGACAAGTAACTGTGAATAAATCAGTAAATGTCTCCTTGATTTTTATTACCATTTATTAACAGTTTTGTTAAATAACCAAGTAAAGAGACTGACTTGAACTGGCTTATTTTGCTTCCTCTTTTAAAACTGTCCTCATAAAACACATGCTCAAAAACTATTTTTAAGCCTCTTGCCTCAATCTCTTCATTGTCTTTATCACTTAACTCTGTGTGTTTGTGTGTGTGTGTGTGGGGGGGGGGGGGGTAAATCACTCTACACACCCATTTTATATCTTTATTATTAATATTACTAACTGAATTAAACTTATCATAAGTAGTCCATATATTCCAAGTGTTAATATACACCTTTACAAGTCTATAATAATGTGTAGGTGAAGAAATTGCAAATTGTACAAATCTCCCTCTCCTCCTCACCTCCCTCCTCTCTCCATTTTCTCTGGCTCAGTGTTATGAGAAAAAATCTTCTTCCACTCACTTTGTTCAGATGGTTAATTGGATCAGTCATAATGAGAAATGCATTGCAAAATATTTCAGTGTCTGGGTACTTGTATTTCTAGTAAACAGTTCAAGTCCCTGGCTTGTAACTCACAAAATTAAATGCAGAAGCAGCAAAATATTGCCATACACTACATAATCACAAAATAAATGGGACAAGAACTGAAGGGTCATCTAGTAGAGTAGCAGTGTTCTCTGACATTGTACATTCTTCATATTCATCCTTCATGAGAATTTATATAGACAAACTGATAGGCAATGCCATTTGTTAAAATGCAGGTTAGGTTGGCTGTTGATGAATTAACTTTATGAATTAATTTGTCAGTGCTGGCAGTCATGTGTGATTATTTCTGTCACTTATTGTAAGCTGAATATTTCCCACTCTTCTTTGAATAGCTGTGCTCACTGTCGTTGAAGGAATCGCTAGTCAAGCAGCTTAGGATCACATTAAAACAAAACTCATAACTTGAGTCTGACAGTGTGTGTGTGTGTGTGTGTGTGTGTGTGTGTGTGTGTGTGTGTGTGTGTGTGTGTGTGTGTGTGTGTGTGTGTGTGTGTGAGTGTGTGTGTGTGTGAGGCTAATTTTACAAATAAACATATGATTTTAAATGTAGTCTTAGTTAACAGATTATACTTGAGATGTGAACTGATTTGATCAAACTGTATCATTAGTTACAGTGAGGCAACAGGGTCTTCAGTGCTGCATTTATGTGTAATACTTGGTTGTTGCTACAACTGTTATGAGCTGCGCCTGTTTCCGTGTGTGTTTCCTGTGAGTACTGTTTACCTGTGCATGTAGTTTTAATATGCCTGTTGACCTGTATCTTTATTCTTTTGTCTATTCTTATTCTCTCTCTCTCTCTCTCTCTCTCTCTCTCTCTCTCTCTCTCTCTCTCTCTCTCTCTCTCTCTCTCTCTCTCTCTCTCTCTCTCTCTCTAAATGATGCCTTTAATTTTATATTTACTCATCAGTAGCTTAGTAAGGACAAGTAGTTAGACCGGTTTTTGACTGAACCTAAACTACAATTCTTGTAAAATAGTTTTCGAGTTTAGGTTCTCTCTTCTTTTTCTTCTTCTCCCTTTTGAAGCCTGTCTGATGAAACTGCTCCTCATTGTGGGGAAATAAAGTATGATAGATTACAACGGACAAGTTCTGCCTTTGTGCGCCTGACCAGATGTCCAGTTTTTTTACCGGCTGAGTACCATCGACAAATTACAAAGAATACAATTAGGCCTATATGTCAACTGATCCAGACGAAATTGTTATGTGTTTACATGAATGTCAGTTTGTATGGGACAAACACCACAACTGATATGAGCACGCCGCGTTAAGCGGCACGGCGGCTACACTGTGAGTGTGACTCATCGTGTTGTAAGATCGCTGTTCTCTTTCAGCCAGCAACTCTTATGGACCGACCAGTGCAGCCACACAGCCAACAGTTTAAACAATGATGTAAAAAACAAACAAACAAAACACACACATCAAAACCAAAGGCACGGGTCTCTATTTAACCCATATATGCCCAGATATTGTGTTAACATTGAGGCAATAGGCCTGTCAGTTCTTGCAAACGGCCGTCTCCTAAAAAAACAAAAGAGGAAACACTCAAGCACCTCTTCTTTGAATAAAGGTAGTCCCTCTTCAGAGGTCCATGTCAGCAGGATGCCAAAATTACACACAATGATAAAACAGAATACCGAAAACCAGTTATGCGTCCTGAAGTATGGGACGGTGGGTATAAATGGGTTAAAGTGCCTGGTTGAGTAATATGTATACTTCGTAGACTACATAGGGGTACTTCTGCTTCCTCTTTTCAGTAATTACCTCTCTCTCTCTCTCTCTCTCTCTCTCTCTCTCTCTCTCTCTCTCTCTCTCTCTCTCTCTCTCTGTTTATAATTGTTGCTGATTCTTCTTCTTCTTTCTATCTTTGGGTTGTGTAGTTGCTTTTGTTGCCTTCAGTTTCAAGTTCCACTGAACACCTTCCAGCGGTGTACGTTTGCTTTCATGTTGCTTAACCGTCCACGGAAGCGAGATGGCCTATTAGGGACGGGGACAGAGTGGGAAGGGGACGAGAGAGTGAAAGGCTCGACCGCGGAAACCGCCCGAAAAAGACCAGAGAGACCGTGGACCGCCGCCAGATCAATGGAAGTCCCCTCGCCATTGCCCAGCGACTTGTGCACTGCGCAATTGCTCTTTCAACTGCTGTGCTGGACAGAGTCACTAAGACAATGTCCGTTGCACCGCTGTTGACGAACAACTTGGACAACTCGAAGCAAAAGACGTCCAACTTGCTCAGCCCAGCTCCACCTCCCTACTCATGATCTCTTCTGGGCAAAGTTGAGGGTCCAGCTTCACCTCCCTCCTCTAAGATCTTTTGATCTCGCCTGGAACCCTGCGGTGTACGAAAAGTAAGTAAACATGGTGCTTAACGTCCACAGAAACCATAAGGCTTATTAGGGACGGGCAAAGGTGTACGAGTCAGACTGTGTAATAAATAGTGACTCATACGTTTGCGAAGTTGTGGCTGGGTGTATTGAGTGACACTGTCGTCGCCTGATGTGACTTTGAGATTCGGACCGGACTAAAAACGTCATACCTAGTCGGTTTTACACAGAGCTAGTATATCGCAGAATAGATCTCGAGAAAGGCTATTATCATTGCAGAATACAGAACTCGCACTAAAATGCAATAGCGCGAATACGTGTGTGTGTGTGTGTGTGTGTGTGTGTGTGTGTGTGTGTGTGTGTGTGTGTGTGTGTGTGTGTGTGTGTGTGTGTGTATTTTTAGAGTCCCGCAAACTGGACCGGATTCCAACCGCTACAGCCAGTGCAAGTGAGTGTTCGCGAAACTTGAACTGCGCTATTTTTGGTTCGCACTTCCTCGAAACTGTCGTTGAATTTTCGGTACTGCGCTCCCGCATTTTAGCTTGCCCTATCCGGCGACTTGATCACTTCTTTGCGAGAGTTGGAAGGAAGGTAAGTAGCCTTACGTATTTGTTTGTAACTGACGCAGCAGCTACATCAGTTTAATTAATTATTTAAAAATACACGATGAAACAGCGTCAGTCGCCATTAGACGGCGGTGTGAGTCGGCTTGGCCTAGCTGCAAGGCTTTAGGCTGGCAAGCAGAGGGACCTCGGTTCGAATCCGCTTCGGCTCTCTTTTCTTTTCAAAAGTTGTGGTCTGTGGATACTGTCTTATTGTGACTTCGTCCCTCACAATTAATTAAAACATTAAAATGGCTCTCATTGCTGCCCATCTTAATGCAGGAGTCGTTCTGCTGGTGACAGTGTAGCTTCAGGTATAGTCTACCTCTTCCCCCACCTGGGATCTTTGGTCCCCGCGGCTGTGACAGGGGTCGCCATTTTGGACTGTACGCTCTTTACGCTGGGGCGACGTGGGGCCTACGCTGTCGAGTAGCCAATATACCCTGTGTAGAATACGCTTTCAGTATATGACGCGAAGCAAATTTGCTCTCGTAATGTGAAGAGAGAGAAAAGTAGTAAAAAGTATGATTTCATAGCGCCTGCATATAATGGCTTCCAACAAAAGTTTGAAATGACAACCCGACACCGGCAGATCAAGTCAGGTTTGGTATGAAGGACACAAAATATATTAAAGGCGCTTCAGGTTGGATTTTTTTACAATTTGTTTTTTACCCCTTCACTTTCCCCGGAACATGCATTCTATGCGTCTGTATACAACCTGACCCGGACATTTTTTGCGTGTGTGCGTGCGCGCGCGTATTGCGTGTGTGTGTGTGTGTGTGTGTGTGTGTGTGTGTGTGTGTGTGTGTGTGTGTGTGTGTGTGTGCGCGTGTGTGTGCGTGTCACGTGTGTGTGTGTGTGTGTGTGTGTGTGTGTGTGTGTGTGTGTGTGTGCGCGCGCGCGCGCGCGCGCGTGCGCCCCCCTCCTCCCCTCCTCGCCCCCAACATTTTCCTACATATATACAGATCGATACGTGCCTTCTCCTCTGATTTTTTGTTTGTTTGTTTGTTTGTTTTATCTTCTTCAAATGCTGTTTTACGTCCACGGGCACCATGAGGACGTATTAGGGACGGGGAGCCCACCTCGACTTTTCAAGTACACAGCTCCTGAGCTCTGCATTATTTTATTTTTATTTCTGGATCACCGTGTTTCAGCTTTAAACACTGTAGATCATTGCGGGTCACGCCTCTTTGTCAGTTTCACAGCATAGACAGCTACAAACTTCAAGCACTGGTTTACTACATCCTTCCTTCAACCACTGCCGTATTTAGTTACGTCATAGGGCCCAGAAAACTGTCAGCCAGCGAGTAGTTGGGCTTTTTGTTGGTGCTCACACAGTACTAAGTTTGTTACAAACAACTCAAATTATATCAAGAACGTTTGTTTTATAACTGACCATGTTGCTTACGCCAGCTGAAATCAAACCAAAATCGTTTGAATCGAGACGGAACTCTTTTTTTTACCCGGGGTGGATGCGACTCGACTCATGTTTACTTGCGTGCTTGGACGCTAGGTTGCTTCCACAGTCATATCAGCACCCAAACCTTTCGGAGGGCGCTGACCGCGTCGGTGGACAGCTGCGCGGAGATAAAGAGTCCCCCGGCCTTTAATGGCGTAACTAAATCTGGCAGAGTTTGGAGAAAGGTGCCGGAACGCGATGCTCGGAGTCACACTCCGAGCATCGCGTTCCGGCACCTTCCTCAGATGACTCCGAGCATCGCGTTCCGGCACCTTCCTCCAAACTCTGCCAGATTTAGTTACGCCACTGAAGGGGCACTCTTTATCTCCGCGCAGCTGTCTACCGACGCGGTCAGCGCCCTCCGAAAGATTCGGGTACTGATAAGACTGTGGAAGCAACCTAGCGCCCTAGCACGCACGTAAACATGAGACGCATCCACCCCGGGTAAAAAGAAACGGGTCCGTCTCGATTCAAAAGATTTGGTTTTATTCGAGCTGGAGTAAGCAACATGGTCAGTATAAAGTAAACGACTGATATATTCTGAATTGTTTGTAACAAACTTACTACTGTTTGAGCACCAACAAAAAACTGCTCGTTAGCTGACAGTTTTCTGGACCCTATGGCAGTGGTTGAATGAAGGATGTCGTAAGCCAGTGTTTGCAGTTTGGCTCGGAGTGTCAGACAGCTATATACCTTTGATTATATGCAGAACTGTTGACTCTGCTGATAGCGGCACGAGTTGACTGTCAGTGTAATATTACAAACTCACTTATGCACAAACTCACTTACCTAGATTGTGAGCTCTCTGTTGGCTGATTGTCGCTAACAAACCAAAGGGTCTGATAACACGGACAGTCTTCTTCATTCTTCTTTTTATTTTTTATTTTTACCCAGCCTAGAAAAAGTAAGTAAGGCAACACATGTTTTCTGAAATTTGGTTTCCTCCAGGCTGTAGCCGACTTCAGTACATGTTAAAACAAAGACTAGGGTAGCCTGTGACAAGCAAACATGCAGCAGTTGTTGTTAAACGCGTTAAACCAGTTATCTTTTCTCTACCAAAAGTAGGGCGCATGAGGCCACAACTTTCAAAGACTGAGACAGGAGGGCGGAAGTGGAATCATTCTAACACGGCTGAGGTCTAAGTAGGCTTTCACCCTAGCAATAGACACTACACTACAGTATCTCTGACCCTAGCGCCTTACTGGTAGGACACACTGGTTCACCATTGTAACATGAGACCAGTAACGTGCTAGACACACAAACAAATGGGTGGATCGGAACAGACAGTAGCTCTCTCTCTCTCTCTCTCTCTCTCTCTCTCTCTCTCTCTCTCTCTCTCTCTCTCTCTCTCTCTCTCTCTCTCTCTTTCTCTCTCTCTTATTTCGTGGCCGTTGTGATTAAACGGAGAGAAATGGTCACGCGATTTTTTATATATATTTTTTTTTTAGAGTGAATCATTTGGACTTTGATCTGAAGCAATAAAGAATCAAAAGTGCCGAAAACTCCCTCTCTGTCTCAATCCCTCTGTCTCTGTCTGTCTGTCTTACCGTTGCAGGCCCACACTACGTGTTCACGTTAGTTGAAAGGACAGGTAATGTTTGCAAGCTTGATTGCATTTTTTTTTTTTTTTTTTTTACAACATTATGTGCTGAAGTCTCTACGTTATGATTATTAATTTTGTGTGTGTTGTTTTTGTTGTTGTTAAATATAATTACCAGGCTATTTAATATTCGAATTTCCGACTTATTCATTTGCAGATTCGCCCCATTCAAAAACATGGCCGACACCCCATCAGAATTCCAAGTGAAAGTGCTCTCTAACATCTGTCGGGGCATCGACAGTATGTACAAAGACGGACTGCTGTGTGACCTCAAGGTCACTGTGGGTCACGTGACATTCGACTGTCACAGTCTTGTGCTGGCGGCCGTGTCAGGATTTTTTCAAGCTCTCGTGACGTCATCCTGGCGAGAGAGTCAGAACGGCCAAGTGACGATTGAACATGAGGACGTCACTGCCGAGTCTTTTCAAATGCTCCTGGACATCCTGTACAAAGCCGAAGAGGTCATCACCAAGGAAACGGCAAAAGACGTGCTGCGGATGTCAATCTACTTGCAGGTCAGGGCCACAGAGAATAATTTATTAGACACTACCAAGGGCACAGTATATTGAGAGTCCAGGCGAGATCAGGAGGAGGGAGGTGAGCTGGACTCTCAAAGCTCAGGAGAGATCATGCACAGGGAGTGGAGCTGGGCCCTGAAGCAAAGTTACACGGCCTTTTGCTTAGAGTTGTTCCTCAGCAGCGGTGCAGCATACATTGTCTTTGTGACTCTGCCCCGCACGGCAGTTGAAACAGCAACTGCGTGGTACACTAGTTGCCACGCAATGGCGAGGTCCCCACTGCCTAAACATTATTGTTGTTGTTCTGGCGGTGGTCCACAGCCTCCTTCGTCTTTGCGGGTCGAAGCTTGAGGACGAGCTACTCACTCTTTCTCTCCCCCCCCCCCCCCCCCCCACCACCCCCTGTCCCCGTCCCTAAAAAGCCATCTCGCTTCTGTGGGCGTAAAGCAACGTGTACTTACTTACGGTATAGTCTTGCTTTTGCGTGACTTGCTGCCAGTCTGGTAATTTTGTTGTTGCTGAGGTTATATATATATTGTTTTTGTTGATCTTCTAATGCGCGGTGTGTTCACTCTTGTCGCTGAATACGGCACTGTAGGATGACCGTTCTTGTTCTTGTTATTATTTATCGGAAATCTTCTTATGTCTGTCTGCCTTTACTTGCCTCTTTGTCTCTGTGTGTGCGTCTCTCTCTATCTCTGTTGGTGTGTCTGTCTCTTTGTCTGTCTGTCTGTCTGTCTGTCTCTGTCTCTGTCTTTGTCTCTGTCTGTCTCTGTCTCTCTCTCTCTCTCTGTCTCTCTCTCTCGTTACTCATCGAAACAGATCATCTTTTTGCTTGTAAAAAGTTATTATGTGTCAGCAACAAAACACCAAACCATAGGGTATACGGTGACACTGGACGCTATCCTTTGTACATCGATAGCACCTTGTCTTCCCTCAGATACTGGCTAAAGCTACAGAGAATGCCCACAGAACGATTTCCAAAACAGGCGCTGATTATGATGCAAAATGATATAGACAACAATGGTTCAAGGAAAACTAGGAGTTGGCAAGTGATATCAAACATTGTCTCGAATCTTACGGTTTCCAAGATGTTTGGACTGTATTTCTTTCAGCATTCAAGTGCAAAATGATACAACCTTTTCAACAAGAATGTTCAGTTCAAAGGTGTTCAGTAACGAAAGATTTGAAACATATCGTACATTCAAATTATCTCACGTGGCAGAAACATATCTAAATAACATAACAATCAAAAAAGTTTAGAGATACTTTAGTTAGGTTGCGTTTTCGAATAAATGAATTAAGGGTGAACAAACGCTACGAATCTGAAAACATTGTTAACAAAGACTGTGCTTTCTGTCCAGGCATTCTCGAAACGAAACGCACTTCCTGTTTCATTGTCCGTTGTATTCTTCAATTAGACATAAACATATAGCAGAATTCATGGCCCAGGAAGCACTGCCTACTCTCAAAGTTCTGCTGGAGGCTCCATCCGCACTAGTTTCCAGAAAAGTAGCCATGTATGTCTTTTATGCTTTAAAGCTCAGAGAAGAAAACATTACGTAAGCAAATGAGTACAAGCTGGTATGTGCTACTCAAGTTTTGTCGTTGTTGATATGATATGTTATGAACTGTTGACGCTATGAATGTGTTTTGTTGTCTTCTTTTTTTTTCTTTTTTTTTCATATTAACTCACCCCCCCCCCTTCCCCCCATTTGTGTATGGGTCGGTGGCCTTCACAATAAACCATGTGTCAGTGTCAGTGTCTCTCTCGTTACTCATACTTCTTTTATTTAGTTCATGTCTACCTTGTTTGTATTGCGCTTGATTGGCGTTAAAGGTTGATCACCATCCATCACTCCCTGTGTTGTCTTCTTTACTTGTTTGTCTGTCTGCTCTTTGAGGTTTTTATTTGCTATCATCAACTTGTTAATAAACGCAAATATTGTAAAAATTGTAATTGAGTAAACATTTTCAGTATGCCGTAATTTTGTTGCAATGTTCAGTCTGTATTTTTGTCTGAAATATTGTCGTGATCAAAGTTTAATGAATGTTTTGCAACACACATGTGTGCACTTGTGTGCATACTGCACGCACGCACACAATCACACACACACACGTGGGCGCGTTTCAGGCGGAACATTGATCCAAGCATGTTTTTTTTCCAACAGGTAAAGTTTCTGGAGGAGCACTGCGAGGGGTACCTGAAAAAGAATATTACCCCTGATGTCTGCGTGGGAACGTGGCTACTTGCCGAGAAATACAACCTTCTCACCTTGGCCCAGACGGCGGCAGCGATGGCGTCAGACACGATTGACCAAGTGGTGAAGAGTGACGAATTTCTTCAGCTGCCCAAAGCCATGCTGCTGATCATTCTCGGGTCACAGAGAAGGCTGTCCATGGACGACCTCTGCCGGACCATCCTGCGCTGGGTAGAGAAAGAACCAGAATCCAGACAAGCGCATTTCGGGGAGTTGCTGCCCTTCGTTAGTTTC
Source organism: Alviniconcha strummeri (assembly GCA_963584105.1). NCBI lineage: Eukaryota > Metazoa > Mollusca > Gastropoda > Provannidae > Alviniconcha > Alviniconcha strummeri. The sequence continues at coordinate 17,351,835 of OY757550.1, read as the reverse complement.
CCGCAACTGTCGCCTGTCTACATCGATGAGCTGATGAACTACTTCGATCATCCTTTCAGGAAATACATGGCCAGTAAGCGAGCGTAAACGTTGTTGGACTAGGCCCTATAATTAATTTCTTTTTCATATACTACCATAAAGCTTATCCTATTCACAGTATCTGTACCTGCATGTATTATTCCAGGGTACTGCAAATACTTTTCACAGGCAGATACCAAATACAGCTGTAACCGAGTGTACTGTCTGTGTTTCGGGCCATGACCCTTTAATCTTTCCTTCTTGTCCTTGATCTTTTTTGATTGGGTGGATTCTTCAGCAAACTGTGTATGCGTGTGGTCGACAAAAAAGTTAACTATGCCGACCTACTGTGTTGCCGCGAACTGTAACAATTCGCAGACGACCCCAGGTATAACAATGCAGGAGCTCCCGCGCAGTCGACCCGTATTGAGGCGAAAGTGGATTAAATTTATACAATTCAAATGAGCTGACTTTCTTGCTGCGCCGCATCACGCCCATTTGTGTAGGGAGCACTTCACTGAGTGCGAATTCGCAAACCCCATGGAATACCGCATGGGGTTTGCTTCGAAGCTGACACGATGTTACAGTACTCTTTCAAAATCCTGCCTGACAGGCTCAAACTGAAACGGCCGTATCCTTGTGGGCCTCTTGGGCAAAGTATCAGTTTCGTCTTTGGAGCTCGAGTTGGCCATTTTCGAGTTGGCCATCGAGTTCCCCATAGAGACGTAGTAGGCATATGGTCACGTGTTTGGGCGTCATGGCGACGCTTTCGGTACGACAGAAAATGCCTTTTTTCGTGCATTTATAACCCTCAGATCACAGTTTCACCTACATCATCGTTCTCAGCGAACTTTAACGGAAATCGTGTCCAAAATCACCCCTAACCTTGGACTTGTCCTTTAACTAAACAGGAAGAGGGAGATAATTGTTACAGCAGTTCCACTTAAGCACACAACGAGACGGACGGTGACACGGGTGGTACTTGGGACCATGCCGTGAGCTGGAGGAAGTCAGTCATAAACTGACCGGCTCCAGCCTCGTTACTCAACGCGTGTACAAAAGGGCTACAGCATGTCACTGTTAAACATTGCCCGTCCCTGATAAACCGAACGGTTTTTGTGGACGTTAAGCACGTTTACTTACACTGCTACACAGTGAGCCGGTTTGGCCTAGCGGTAAGGCGTTAGGCTGGTAAGCGGAAGGACCTCGGTTGGATACCGCTTCGGCTCTCCTTTCTCTTCAAAAAGGTTGTGGACTGTGGACACTGTCTTGTGACTTTGTCCCTCACTTCCGATTGAAACATTAAAATGACTCTCATTGCTGTCCATCTTAATGCAGAAGTCGTTCTGGTGGTGACAGTGTAGCGAGAGGTATATAATCTCCATCTCCCCCCCCCCCCCCTCCATACCCCCCCCCCCCCCCCCCCCCTCTTCCCGTCTTGAATAAGCCTTACGGTTTCTTTGGACGTTAAGCACCATGTTTACTTACTTACTTACTTACTTACTTACTTACTTACTTACTTACTTACTTACTTACACTGTTACAGACTAGCAGAGCATATCTGTGAACAACGCCAAGGGTCTCACTGACGCGGGTAGCGCATCAAGAATCTAAGCTGCTGATCTGGCTGCGTCTGTCTGCTCGGTTAGTGAACAGAGACAAAGACCTAATTGCCACCACTGACGCGCATCGCCGGCCAGTTCGGGTACACGCACAAAGACCCGGAAAGGGTTTACAAGCTAATAATCAGGGTTCCAGGCGAGATCAAAAGATCAAGAGATCTTAGAGTAGGTAGGTGGAGCTGGACCCTCAACTTTGCCCAGAAGAGATCATGAGTAGGGAGGTGGAGCTGGGCTGAGCAAGTTGGACGTCTTTTGCTTCGAGTTGTCCAAGTTGTTCGTCAACAGCGGTGCAGCGGACATTGTCTTAGTGATTCTGTCCAGCACAGCAGTTGAAAGAGCAATTGCGCAGTGTACAAGTCGCTGGGCAATGGCGAGGGGACACCACCTTAACACTTCCATTGTTCTGGCGGCGGTCCACGGTCTCTCCGGTCTTTTTAGGGCGGTTTCCGCGGTCGAGCCTTTCACTCTCTCGTCCCCTTCCCACTCTGTCCCCGTCCCTAATAGGCCATCTCGCCTCCGTGGACGTTAAGCAACATGAAAGCAAAGTACAAGCTAAGCAGAGTGAAAGTCTGCGCGCCCAAGACTCGGCCATACAAAAGCCAGATCAAAACAGAAATAACATGTCTCACAGTTTACAATCAGCCCTGGGCACTAAACCATATATTGAGCTATTAAAATGAACCTTCAACAACTATGAAGTCAACATCTTCAAAGTATTATAAGTCATAATATACCACCGATTTCATGTAGAAACATAGATCGGTAGGAAACTAAACAAATAAGTTATGCCGCACAGAGATCTGTACGGCCGCACTGACAATTATAATTAGTTAAAGGACGCATACTTTAGAGGGATAACTTTGCATCGGCAAAGCATCACTCAAACTGAACATCCAACAATGGCAGCAGATATGTAGCTACTATGTTAATACTAGCTACATATCAGCTAACCAATGTTAGCTGCATACATGATGGAAGCACTGGTCATCTTGTGGCATAAGTTTAAGATTTGAACACACATACAATGTATACTGACGCCATGGCGGTTGCAACCAGGCCGCGGTAATCACGCCGAAATTTCTCATATGTTGGAACGAAAATCAAGGCACGTTGTGAACATGGTAACATTAGAAACATACATCATTTACATCAATGAGAAACAACAGAACAACAAGCCAGAGAAAAATAACTACTTACAGGCTCTCCCCTGAATCGGATGCATAAACAGCAGCTCGAACTATTACTAACTGACGACCTGCTGCTGCAGGGACACTGGGGGAAAGAGGACGCGGCGGTAAGTAAACCTGGTGCTTAACGTCCACAGAAACCATAAGTCTTATTAGGGACGGGGAGAAGGGGGGAAAGTTGGTATGGAGATTGGGGAAGAGGGAGATTATATACCTATCGCTGCACTGTCACCACCAGAATGATTCCTGCATTAAGATGGGCAGCGATGAGAGCCATTTTAATGTTTCAGTAAGAAGTGATGGGCAAAGTCACAAGCCAGTGTCCACAAACCACAACCTTTTTGAAGAGAAAGGAGAGCCGAAGCGGTATCGAACCGAGGTCCTTCCGCTTACCAGCCTAACGCCTTACCGCTAGGCCAAACCGGCTCACTAGGACGCGGCGGTGATGATGATGATGAAGTTAATGTCCTCGGATGCCGAAGCATGATTCAATAAATCTTTACGTCCACGGAAGCCAGAATGCTCGTTAGGACGGACAGCCCAGAACGGCCACCTCGACTCTCACACAGCTCATGAACTATAGGACGCGGCGGTAAGTAAGTCAGTAAACATGTTGCTTAAAGGACAAGTCCAAGGTTAGGGGTGATTTTTTTTTACACGACTGATTTCCGTTTAAGCTTGCTGAGAACGATGATGTAGGTGAAACTGTTATCTGAGGGATATAAATGCACGAAAAAAGGCATTTTCTGTAGTACCGAAAGCGTCGCCATGCTTCGAAGCAAACCCCATGCGGTATTCCATGGGGTTTGCGAAATCGCACTCTCTGAAGTGCTCGCTACACAAATGGGCGTGATGCGGCGCAACAAGAAAGTCAGCTCGTTTGAATTGCATAAATTTAATCCACTTTCGGCCCACTGCGACATAGTTCAGGAGCTGTGTGAGAGTCGAGGTGGACGTCCTGGGCTGTACGTCCTAACGAGCATTCTGGTTTCCGTGGACGTAAAGATTTATTGAACCGTTCTTCGGCATTGGTCACAACTTGTCCCTAATATGTCAGCCGACATCTGAGGACATTAAGCAACATTTCACCACCACCGCCACCTCACTGCGGGTCGATTGCACTGGAGCTCGTGCATTGTTATACCTGGGGTCGTCTGCGAATTGTTACAGTTCGCGGCAACACAGCAGGCCGGCATAGTTAACTTTTTTTGTCGACCACACGCATACACAGTTTACTGAAGAATCTAAGATGGCAACCACACTGACTCCCCAGACTGACGTCACTTCCGGGAAAGTCACGTGACTGATGGAGAACCCGAGACTGTAGTGTCGGCCAGCCTACAGAAAATAAAATCGATTAAAAACCCATTTAAACATTTGTATTTATTTCATTAAATCTGAAACTAGTGACTCATTTGTCAATCATTTCGATGGTCATTTTGCATACTTAAAAACCTTGGACTTTTACTTTAAGAATGATCTTGGCAATCCGTATTTTTCACTGTTACTTTATTGTATACATACTATTATATACCTGGAGTTCATCAGTTAATTGACTGGCCGTCTCTTGTATACTCACCGCGACACTGTGAGTTAGGGTTTTAAGTGCAAGTCATGCACACAATTGATGTATTTGATTATTAATTTTGTTTTCATGTATTATAGTAACCTACAGGTAAACTACATGGTTACTGTATTTATTAGATAATTGCTGTTGTTTAGTCTTTACGTTTGCTTTCATGTTCTAAATGTTTTGCTTGCTTGTGTCTGTTCCAACACAGACACTTTCCTGGTTGGTGCAAATAAAATTTATTTTATAGCAACCTCTGACTTTTGACTCTTCATTCATGCTTCCAACCTGCTTCCGTCACTCCCCACCCCACTCCCCTACACAGCTATGCACTGCCTGACAGCGTTACGTTCAATCTCTGCTCTTTTTATTTATTTCGTGTTTTGCAGAGAGTATCAGAGACGCAGTGTCCTTCAATCTGTTCAACCAAAGCGAGGACCTCAAACGTCAGATCCTTGCACGACAGGACAGAGTGACTTCTTCTCCTCTCATCCACAAATGCGTTGTGGTCGTCGGAGGGTGCACGGAGGATGATGCTATATTGGACGAGCTTTCTGCCTTCCGTGTTGAGCCAGGCAGACATTTTGGCACATACCCGCTGAAGCCATTTCCCGAGTCTTGTGGCATCCACTTTGCCTCGTGCGTATGGAAGAACGAACTGTACGTCAGCGGGGGCTCCAAAAAAGGCACCTTTTTTGCCAAGTACAAACCAGGCTTCAACGACTGGGAAGTACTCCCAGACATGACACGGGGATTCCAGAAGCACGCCATGGCTGCCGTCAGCGGTAACGTCTACGTAATAGGAGGCTTTGGGCAGGAGGAGAAGCATGCACCCTCTTTCATACAGGTCTACGATGTCAGCAAGAAGTGCTGGTCCCAACTGGAGAACCAGCTACCCGTGGCCGTGCAGGATGCAGCCACTGCCGTGCTGGGACACCGGGTCTACGTGTTCGGCGGGAAGGACGTCAGTAACCAGCCCTCAGACGTGGTCCAGTGTTTAGATTCCACCTCAGGCTTCTCGTACGAAGCTGGGAAGCTTCCTTTCCCCACAGGTGAGATCGTGGCCCTGAGTGACGGAGGAACCATCTACCTGATGTGTGACGGCACCAAGGTTCTGAAGATGAAGGAATTGTTCGACGTTGCAGACAAGAAGGAACGACAGGCGAAAGAGCTTCAGGTCAATGTCAAGGTTAATGTGAGTGTCCATTTGTATATCGTAGTTTACCTCCTTGTAGACAGCCACATGCCCGTTGCCCTAGGCAAAAGATGATGGAGAAAGGGAAGGGAGGGGCGGGTGAGGGTAAAAGTACTGGATAGAAAAAAGTGTATCTGCCTGCCAGTAACGTGTACATCTGTGGCTCATGGGCTCTAAACACACACGGGGTTAAAATGAACACGCCAATTGTAATATGACAATACAAAACCTGTGCACATTTTGGGGGCAAACTCTTTAACAACGACAAACAACAATAACAATAAGAATACACTTTATTCATCCCAGCGGGAAATTAAAAATGTCGTTCGACATCACACATCAAAATACAACCAATAATTTAGTAATATCTGCATAATTCAAGGTCATTGTTTCGAAGCAACGGATTGACAGCTAAACGATGATTTTTTTATTATTATCTTGTGTTGGTTAATGTTACAGGAGCTGAAGAATCATTTATCATCGTTTCCAGACTCTCCAGCACCAAGAACTGAAACAGGACAGATAGATAATTTTCATTTATTATCGTTTTCCTGTCAGTCCGTTGACTTGGAGAAAGGGGTTTTCCCCTAACATTTGCACATACTTTGTGTTAATATTAAAATCAGCGTTCTTTTTAACCTTTGTGTGTTTGAAATAAGCTACGAGGATGTACCGCTGGTGGAAATTATGTATCTTGTATTTACACGAATGCCACATGAGTGTTACCTAGGCGACCCGGGTCTTTGCTGTTATACTTGTGTGACGTCTTTCGAGCGCTAATTAACTCCTTTGTGTGTTGATTCTTTGTGTACTTGGATTCCCCCCCCCCCCCCCCCCCCCCCGAATGGTAGTGATCATTTTGTTTCTTGCTGTCTCAGTCTCTGTCTGTCTGTCTGCACATTTTGGGGGCAAACACTCTTTAACAACGACAAACAACTATAACAATAAGAATACACTTTATTCATCCCAGCGGGAAATTAAAAACGTCTTTCGACATCATACATTAAAGCACAACCAATAATTTAGTAATATCTGCATAATTCAAGGTCATTGTTTCGAAGCAACGGATTGGTCACAACTTGTCCCTAATATGTCAATTGACATCTGAGGACATTAAGCATCACTTCATCATCATCATCAACGGATTGACAGCTAAACGATGATTTATTTTATATATCTTGTGTTGGTTAATGTTGCAGGAGTTGAAGAATCATTTATTACCTTTTTCCTTCCAGACTGTCCAGCACCAAGAACTGAAACAGGACAAATAGACAATTTCATTTATTATCGTTTTCCTGTCAGTCCGTTGACTTGGAGAAAGGGATTTTCCCCTAACATTGGCACATACTTTGTGTTAATATTAAAATCAGCGTTCTTTTTAACCCTTGTGTGTTTGAAATAAGGCACAAGTATGTACCGCTGGTGGAAATTATGTACCTTGTATTTACACGAATGCCATATGAGTGTTACGTAGGCGACGCGGGTCTTTGCTGTTATACTTATGTGAGCGCTTATTCGAGCGCTAATTTCGAGCGCAAATTAACTCCTTTGTGTGTTGATTCTTTGTGTGCTTGGATTTTTTTCTTCTCGAGAATGGTAGTAATAATTTTGTTTCTTGCAGTCTCTGTTTGTCTGTCTGTCTGTCTGCCTGTCTGTCTCTGTTTCTCTGTCTGTCTGTCTGTCTCTCTCCATACCTTTGTACTTTTCCACTTTCTTCTGCAGCTGTGTTCGATGTACTCTTTGTTTCCCCGAAATGTAAAGTCGCTCTAGCTGCAGTTATTTATTATATTACTTTTAAAGGAAGCAGAAAAGGAGACTGTCGCCAGCACGGAGAAGCAAGCGTCTGTCACCAAGCAAGATCTGTCATTCTCCGTGAGTTTCACGAAAGTTGGCGCTTTTGCTGACGTCAGAATGCTATCGGCTTTTCTCCATAACGGCGAGATGGTGGCGTGTGGCACTGAGTCTCCAGATGGCGCTCTCCTCCCGGACCTGAAAGGCATGAACCTGGCCACTGGTGACGTGTCAAACAAACGTCAGCAGCTCCCGCAACGAATGAAGAACTTCGCAATTCAAACGCTGAATATTCCTCAAGCGTTTGTGGAGCAAGGTACACGACTCTCGTATACCATACTGTATTCTTTGTACTTCTTCTTCATCTTCATTCTTCTTTTCTGTCTGTCTCTGTCTGTCTCTATCTCTCTCTCTCTCTCTTGATTTCTTGATTTCGTGTTTTTTTTTAATTTCTTATTCGTATCCGCGGTATAGATTATGTTACACTTCAAACACACCCACCCACCTACCTGTTATATCTTTATGTGGGCGAACATCTCAAACCGAAACAGCCATGTGGGAAAACACGTTTTATTCAGCAACGATCACCCTTGTTCCACAAGTAACATTAGTATTACATGGGTTACATCCCTTGCATCCTCTATATAACATACATCTGTTGCTTCACAATATATGACATCCCCTTTCTTTTGAGCAAATTCCTTTGATCCAAATTTTCCAAATAAACCATACACTTATCAAAACAATAAACTTACAACTGTTTCTTTCACCATGAAAAACTTTAAGGCTTTTCACTATGATCCATTCACACAACAATAATTATTCTTTGTTCTTTCACACACAATTTTGTTTTTGTTTGTTTCTTACATCTGTTAAAAATTCTGTAGGCTTAAAATTATTGCTGCACATTTTAATAAACTGAATAATTTGAAACTTGTTGATTTCAATATTCATAACTTTAAATGTTCATATACTATGTGAAAACACTTCTAAACTATTAAAATATAATTACAAAAATCACATAACTATCCTTATAGGAGTTCTTGTTTCAGTGTTTGTAAAAAATAAAATCATATCACTTTCAAACACAACTAATTTGAATCAGAACTAAACTTCTTAGGCATCTGCAATGTCTTTGCACCATAAACCGTTTTCAGTGTTCACTTTTCTTTAGTGACACACATTACTATTCATAAACATTCTATCATGTAATGTTTCGCAAATGTATGAAAATTCAGTTCTTTCAAACTTATCTGTCTCTGTAGTGTAAAACACAATCACTTTGATCAAATACGCAATTGTTAATTTACAGGAAAATAATACTGATCAAACAGCACTTCACTATCCTACTTCAGTTCTTCATCACAATCACTAGATAACTGGTCACACGTGCATGATTATGGTAGACCTTATGCGTCATCATCACGAAACCTAGCTGGAATTTTGACAACTCTGCCTGATCTGGTTTTCACCACATTTTCTTTTCTGACCATTTGGCTGTTGTCATCTGATTGTGATGGAGTCTGACCACTTGTTTGATTAGCCACACATTCTGTTTCACTCTGTGATGGAAGAGTCACTGGCAAATCACTGTCTCTTGAGGCAACCACTGCGGGCCTCAGCATCCTCCTGTTTCTTCTGTACTGTTTACGCTCATCTCTGACTACATAGGATCTGGGAGTCGAGTGAGGAGTCATTACTTCAGCTCTCTTCCATGTGTCCCTGAACTTCATCATGACTGGATCACCGGCTCGAAATGTTGACAGGTTTCCGCTTGCCTTCTTGTCAAAGTAGAATTTCTGCTTCTTCTGACGAGAGACCATTTCAGCGTGACGCTCCTTGGAATTGCCATGTCCTGGTTGTAGGAGTTTGGATGTTGTCGGTAACGTTGTCTTCAGCTGTCTGCCCAGGAACAGTTGAGCAGGAGAGAATCCAGTGTCTAGAGGACTGTTTCTGTAGTCAAGTAGTGCTTTGTAAGGATCTTTTGCCTTCACCAGTAAGCGTTTGACAGTTTGTACAGTTCTTTCTGCTTGCCCGTTTGCTTGCGGGTGGTAAGGACTGGATGTTGTGTGTTTGATGTCGTAGTCCTTCATGAACTGAGCAAATTCCTCACAAGCAAACTGAGGTCCGTTGTCAGATATCAGCTCATTGGGAATTCCATACCTGGAGATCTGACTCTTCATGTATGAAATAACGTTCTTGGCTGACAGATTGTCCAGTTTGGAGATTTCTGGCCACTTTGAGAAGTAGTCCACTATGAGCAGATAATGTTGGTTGTTGAACTCAAAAAGATCTGCTCCGACCTTCGCCCAAGGTCGTTTTGGAATCTCCACTGGAATCAATGGCTCCTTTGCGTTTGCTCTCGAGTGTTCTGCACACAATGCGCAGGCTGCCACAGTCTCTTCTATGCGTGCAGACATTCCTGGCCAGAACAAGACTTGCCTTGCTCTATTCTTGCACTTGACAATGCCCAGGTGTGTCTCATGGATCTTCTCCAACATCTCCGACTGAAGTGTTTTGGGTACTATGATCTTATCTCCCTTGAACCGCAAACCGTCCAGACAGGTGAGTTCATCTCTGTAAGACCAGTACTGTCTGACAGCTGGAGATATATCTTCTCTGTTGTCAGGCCATCCTTTGAGAATCACACTGCTCAGGGCTTTCAGTTCCAAGTCTTTTGCCGTTTCTCGTTGGAACTGTGCGTACTTTTCTGGTGAGATGGGTAAATACGACTTGGGGTTGATTGCATTTATCTCTGTCTCTGAGACCAGTTGCTTTTTTGTCTCTTGGAGGTACGATCGACTCAGAGTGTCAGCGACATACAAGTACTTTCCTGGCTTGTAGGTCACTTGCAGGTCATACTTATGTAGTTGCAGCAGAAAGCGTTGGAGTCTCGCTGGCGCTTGATGTAGCGGCTTGCTGAAGATTGACTGCAGGGGTCTGTGGTCTGTTTCTACCTCTACAGTTCGACCATACACAAACTGATGGAACTTTTCGCACCCAAACACGACTGCCAGTGTCTCTTTTTCAATTTGTGCGTAGTTCTGCTGCGTTTTGGTCAGTGCACGTGAGGCGTATGCTATTGGTTGGCCTTCCTGCATGATGACACAACCAAGACCTGTAGATGACGAGTCTACTGAGAGTGTGAGAAGTAATGTAGGGTCGTAGAACCTGAGTACTGGAGCTTCTGTTGCCAGTTTCTCCAGCTTGTTGAAACTGTTCTCTGCGGTCTCAGTCCACTTCCACTCAACATCCTTCTCTGTCAGTTTTCTGAGAGGAGCACTGATGTCTGCCATGTTGGGCATGAATTTCTTCAG